>OY728162.1:617314171-617914171 GCA_963277665.1 Viscum album
CCATAACATAATCGTACCACATAATACATGCATAATGGAAACATAACATTTCCGCATTTCAATCATAAGATATCAATAAAACACATTGATATAAAAAACATTATGAAATCCATTTTCAATACCAAAATAAAAGAAAAGTAAAACATGGTATTTATTTTTCTTTTAAAAAGAAGGTATGGATTGTAGAGGAAGCCTAAACTCAAATAATGGTCATGGCGGTGGAGAAGTCATTATCGCTGCATACATATGACAAAAACATTCCCTTTTGTCGTTTTGTAAAACGCTTCTTATAAAATGATTCTTTTGGATAAACGTAAAATTCAAAGGGGTTTATACACCGTATAAAATAAAGTTGTGTATAAAACAAAATATGCCTCAATGAAAGGAGATTGAGATGAAGTCCCTTACAAAGACGGTATCCTTGGTTTAATGATAAATCAATTACATAATTATGTGTGACAAACGAATACACCAAATATAAGTTGATATTATGTGTAAAACAATCAGAGGATATTCACACATATTCATAGAACGACATATTCAAGGAGTACAAGTTTATCCCAAAGAATCAAATTTGGGTTAAGAAGTTCCCTTGCAAAAATTTGACAGCCTGACGGCGTCACTACAAAATTTAGAAAATGAGTTGATGAGAGATAAAAATGGTTTCTCATCACTTGGACATAAAATTTACATCAATAAGGATATATAATAACATATCCCAACATAATATTATGTGAATTAAAAGCCATAACAAAAGAAGTCTTTTAAAAAGAGGAGGGTGAAAGGTTCCCTTACCGACATGGGTATCTTTCGAAGCATGCACCTCATGAAAGAAAGACAATACAACATTGATGTAAATACTCATAAATGAAAGTATATTACACAATGAGTAAAATAATGGGCAGTACATACACCACTCAAAGGAAATTGAGGCAAATGTAGCATAAATCTCACGGGAATAAAAGTGATATGAAAAATCCCATACGAAAACTCGACCGCCTAACAACGCCACTTAAAACTTCCAAAATGGATTGATGAGAGAAAATAGGGTCTCTAATCATATTAACACAAAGTTTACAGAAATAGTAATATAAAAGAACATCCCCCAACATAAAAAAGAGGAGCTTAAAAGAAGTGACATAAAGGAGAGTACTTAAAAAGAAAGGGATAGGTTAGATCTCTTACAAAAATTCGGCAGCCTAACGGCGCCACTCAAATCTTCCAAAATGGATTGATGAGAGAGAATAGGGTCTCTCATCATATTAACACAAAGTTTACAGTAAGAGTAATATAAAAGAACATCCCAATAACAAGAAAGATGAGCTTTAAAAGGAATGACATAAAAGAGTGTACATTAAAAGAAAGAGAGGAGTCGGATCCCTTAACTCAAGTCCGAATTGTCTTGTTCGTTTCTTTATATTCCTGAATAATAAAATTTGGTCTATTTATAATTGCCTAAGGACCTCCTTTAAATATTATTATTCAGTTCATATCACATATTATAATGTTATAATAATTGTTTAATAATGTTAGTTCATAATAGACGTTTTTGCCGATGTTTGGTACATGAGTCAAAAATGAACTTGTTTGAAAAAAATGATTGCCCATGTAGTTATAAGTAAATAATTTACAAAATAGTATTAATGATTAAAATATCATATATATCTAGTGCATATTCATTTTATACTATTCCATATCATTTGGAGATAAAAACAAAAATCACCGTTCATGGAGATGGTAGGCCGTACGTACGCATGAACGCTACTTTCATTTTTTCTTTGTCATATTAACGGAATTAAAAATAAATGATATATATATATATATTATAATTAAAGTATAATATATATGTTATATAGGTCACATATGTTCATTAATTTCATTCTTTATATGTTCCATGTATTGCATGTACGAGTCACATCACTTGAGGGGGCGGTAGTCTACACTTCCTCATATGAAATTATCGCATTTACACAACATGAAAAGAATAAAGGTATGGTTTAAATATAAAATACAGAAGAATATAGTAAACATAAATACCATATATATCATATATAAAATACAGTGACATCATAATGGCCACCTTTAAAGGTGTTAAAAGAATATTGATCAATCATCATTTCGTGAGACAGAAAATCGCCAACCACAGAATCAATATGTTCTTTAACCATTAGACGAAGGTGTGTGTAAGTGTAGCTCGAATCCTTCTTATAAAAAAATCCTACTATATTAAATATACTAGAGTTTTTACAAAATAAAATGAATAGAAAGAGTTTAGGGGGTTGGGGAAGAAAAATAAAACAAAAGGACTCAAGTGAAGACATTACCTTAGAATCAGGTAACACCCTTTGGTTTGAGCTCAAAGGCTTCCTTGGGAAGACTTCTTCCCAAAGTTAGGGAGGGATGTGGAGAGAAAAAATGGGCAGGGTTTGTCCGAGCCAAAGGCTTTGGGAGTGTGGGTAAAGAGGTAGAGGTGGGGGCCTTTTAAAAGAGGAGGGGAGGGGCACTCTTGGAAAGTAAGGAAATGTTACTTTATTTTAGAATGTGTTTCAGATTTGAATGCTCCCACATTGATGTGTTTCAAGTATAAGGTGATAAGGTTTCGATATCCACCCATCAAATAGGTTTTTTACATGTTTAGGTCTTAGATTTTACATTATCTTTCCATTTTATTTAAATCGTTAAATAATGAGGTCATCGCTGCATCATCTTGATGTCATAAATAATTTAATTTATTTAATGTCTAAAAATTATAAAAAAATTACTATGATGTAAGAAATATGTTTAGATTTCCAATGATTTTTTATAGTCAAATATATGACTTGTATAACTGCATGTAAAAATTGTTTTAGTAAAATATCTAAAGTTTGTGTCATTTTTACTTTAACATTAAATAAAAAGGTATTTATGTCATTTTCCAACCAAACTGGCTCCATGGGGTCCCCAAGTTGACCCATGTATTTTCATGGTCGGACATGAAACATACAATGAGGGCATGACATGTTTCTAGGTCATTTCATTTTATTAAAACATTATTCTTACCTTAAACTACACTAATTACCTCTAATCACGATTAAAAACTTAATAAGTTACTATTCACCAAAAAAATATTTTAATCCCATTGAACCACATTTTACTTAGTAATGAAAACCATGTATGTCTGATTTTTGAAATTCAAAACACAAAGATGGAAAAATTTCATTTAAATGGAAAATCAGTTTTTATAAGTACCACTTAGTGGTTTCACTATTCATCAAAAATTGAAGTTTTTTCAGAAAATTACCAAAAGTTCACCCTAAGATATATTTGATATTACGAATTCAAAAATGATGTCTATTTTACAAAATTCAAAACATAAAAGTTTCATTAATTAATTTAATAATTAATTCCCGCTGTCAAAACAAATAGCGTGTTTTTATGAAACAAAATGTATCAAAAGATTGATACTAGTTGAAGTCCGATTTCAAAGTGCAATTAACTCCAATGATGACTATTGGATTAAATGGTAAAAATATATTCTAATTTCACTTTAAAACCAATTCAAAAGATAATCTAATCATATAAATAAATTAGATTAAAAGAGTTTTTGGATTAAAATACAACATTTTTCACTATTCATTAAAAATTGAACTTTTTCGGAAAAATACCAAAAATTTACACAAAGTAAATTTTGATGTCCCGATTCTAAAGAAGAATTTTATTTTTTCAAATATAACACATTAAATTGTCAAAAAGTGGATTTAAAAGAGGTTCTCCATCAAAAGGCGGTTAATCGACCTTTTAAGGAATATTAGAATGTCTACACTTAAAATTGGATTCATTCGCATTTTTAATCCTCTAACATTTATTGTAAAGAGTAAAAATATTTGACAAACATATATAATCATTTTGTAGTTATTTCTATTCATTCCCGCCATCACAACAGCTAGGCGTTAACTACCATTTAAAATAATATTATTTTATTATTAGAGTGAAACGTAAGATTCCCAAGAAACTCGTAGTTGCGTATTGGGTACGCCATCGAGCATAGCGTCCCCTTTAAAGTAATTTTAATATTTTATTCACAAATATGGATAATTTTGAAAATTTCATATTCTTTATTTACCTGGGGTGTGACAACATTTTTTGATCATCACCTATTTTCTACCCTCTTATAGAGATGGAGACCACAGACACACATTTTCCACCTAACTGAGGGAGAGATGACCATCACCCTTGAGAATGTGGCATTCGTGGTCAGTCCTTTTATCCATGGGGATTTAGTTATTGGACCCACCCATGGAGACTGTCCTAATCTTTTACATATATTTCAATGCATCAATATTTTGGGTAAAGATTCTGCTACATATGGCAGGTCCATATCTATAAGGTGGATTCAGATGCATTTTTCACAATTACTCAATGATGCTGATGAGCATACTAGCATGCATCATGCCCATGCATATATATTGTGGTATGATATAGGGACACTATATAATGATCACACTATTATGCATGTGAACATGAAATATCTAGGGCTACTGGAAGATTTTTATCAGTCCAGTAGATACTGATGGGGGTATGTGTTCTTGGATTACACATACATAATAGTATTCAAGGCACGCTACTTATATCGCACAGATCTTGTGGGATGTGTGATCCTTATTTATATGTGGGAATGGGAGCACATCCCTCACATATCCTCTATTGTTTATGGTCAACATCTACCTATATATGTTTTGTGTTATTCTTTATACGGACGCTGGTATGATCAATTGGATCTATTGGTTTCAAATACTAGTAAGAGTTATTGAATTTAATTTCATATTATTTATAAATTTTTATGTTGTAATTTATAGGTGTATCTAGTCACACTACTTAATTAGTGATTTGAAACACCATTTGGGTTTATATCGTCTCATGTTGGACACTGTACTACCCGCTGAGGTAAGTATATACAATATTTCATTGACTGAACAATTTCATAATATTATCATTTTTTTCAGTAACAAACGTTTTTGAAAAATATAAAATTTCATTTTAGATTCCGTGGATGTCATACTATGATTTATTGGACTAGTTTTCTACATATTTCACTTCTAATATTCATGATGTTATAGTTGTATTGCCTCTCATTCACTTTCATATTATTGAGTGGCACCAACTCGATAATGTTAGGTGTAGTTTGGAAGGGTTCAACGCATTCCATTTACATCAATACAGTCTCCAATGCTTCATTTCTGAAGCTTGTGAGGAGGCAGGATGTCAACTAGTGTTGATGACCTATTGAGTATCATAACTTATTAGAAGATGATCATCGCTTCATTTTGAGGGTGTACATACGATGTGATTCTACTATCATATTAAGTCGAGTATGAGTCATTGTATAGACTCAATTATATACTATATCTTACTCTACATGGTATAGGAATTTAGGATCTGGTATGTCAATAAATTTCCATTAGTTTTTTTATTTTATTTTTTTCAAATTCAGTTTGAATCTCTTTAAAGAATACTCTACAACAACAGATTATCTGCATATCTGATCCAAAAGAGTATGAGGTTTCTATCTTGACGGTGATCCATGTTGTCATGCAGGCTACAATGTCATATTATCATGTGGTTTATGATAATATCTTTGATCATCCACCCTAGGGACATGACTTTCCTACTCCAGGAGTGGAGGTTCCTTCTCAAGAACCTCCTCCAGCAGCAATTGATGGTGAGGAGCCATGATGATGACATAAAATCTATAGTGATATATGTGAGGCCTCACCTATTCTATTGGCAGAGGTCATCTCTCTAGAAGTAAAGACTCATCCAGTAGGGGATGTGCATCAAGGGCCATGGGTTCCATTTATATTGATCGGATATCCAATTTTTTCTCCAGTTAAATATTACAAGAGCTTTTATCCAAGGTAATTTACCATGCCATCATCTTTCATGTCAGATCCTTCACAGGCTTTATGGTTCCCCTAAGTAATGATGGCAGATACTTCTAATCACCGAGTGGGAGAAGGATCAGTTTAGTAGGATGACATATAGTTGACACCTCCTCCCATAGATAAAGAGTAAGAGCACTGATATTCAAGGTTCTAGCAACCGAAGATCAACCCTCTATAAGTCATCATACTCCACCCTAGCATAGAGGTTGGAAATCATGATACAGATGTCGCATTCACTCACCATCATGTGGGAAGGTACCTCACCAAATAGATTTATTGTACCCCTTCATGTATATGTTTTCTATCTATTAAAATGATGAAATTATTTTCATTATCAACCATTTTTACATGTTTATAAACTATTTCAATTTTCATTGATATTTTTGTTATAGTTTATATTTTCTAATCATTCAAATTAAACTACTTGAAACATTACAAAACTTATTAAATTTTAAGTAGGAAACTTTAAAAGATTATAAAATATAAACTATAAAATAAATCTAAATAAAACTTAAAACAAAGACTAAGAATCTAAAAACTTGTTGAAAATAAAAATAATTTCATAAGTATTGTAAATAATTGAAAATTAAAGGAATGTAAAAAAATATTATAAATACAATTATAATTGTTTAAAACAATAATATTGTGTGCCACTAAATTTACTTTTCATTATTTTTTTAAAAAATTCTTGTTATTTTGAATTACTTTTTATATGTTCAGTAGGTGTATCAAATATCATTTAGATTGTATTTATATTTTATAATATATAGACTTTCAAAGCCACCAACTTAATAAATTATTATGTTTTGTGTAGGTGGATTTGAAAGAATATAAACTAGAAAATATAATTCCAATTTGAGGGATGTTTGAAAAAGTGGCTCAACATATAAAACATAATTGGAAATAAACAAACTCATAATTATAATAAGTAAAAGAAAATTTAAATGTCACAAAATTTATTTCCAAAAAACATAATATTTTCATTTTCAAAGATTAATGAGATAATTATAAATAAATAAAATAAAAATAATATATATATATATAGAATAATATAAGAACTTATATATTTCTAAATACACAAATAGATGTATATATATATGATAAGTTTTTAAAAAAATTATGAAAGGCGGTAGAGGCCCTGCCACGTTTCTACTATATTTTTCAAAAACATTTACCTATAATTATTCAAAATAATTCAAAATGTATAAAAAAATCATAAAAGAGGGGTTATACAATTTCATATTTGGCATCCACTAATATATAAATATTGGTTTCTAATGTGGGTCTCACCCTTGGTAACCAGAATCTATGAATCAGAATGGTGTCCATGAGTGCTCAAGGAATTCCCTTAGGAATCTAAAAGCTTATTTTAGTCTAACCACTCCTGTAATGATGATTTCAAGGTCCAGATTCAATTATTCACCCTACATTTGGTTCATTTAATTAATTAAATATATGTAATAGTAATCTCATTTAACAATTCATTTTGTTCTACCCTTTCCTTTTATTAGTGTGACAAGGATAACTATGAATGAAACCCTTTATTAATTCATATATACCATAATAATTTAATAAGGTTCACTTTGATACCTTCCATTAGACATGGAAGGGGGTACTACAGATGTGCAATGAAAATATTAATTTACAATCCATTAGGACATGTCATATATAAACCATATACATTCCATTTTCATTATAATTGATTTATAAAATTAAAGAAATTAACTTAGGTGGGTCAAGTGGAATGAAACATGGTACAATCCATTCATAAAATCACAATTCATCTAATTAAAGGGGATTACCATTATTCGGGTCATGACACACACCTGAACTGTGGAGAAAGAGTTAAAACCAACCATTAAAACCAAATTATGGTATCCACCCTACATGGGGTGGTCATCGTTGAGGTCATAACTTCCAAAAATGGTTAAAATATTTAATAAGAGTCTTAGAATATGATTCTAATGACTAAAATCAAGGAATATTAATTAAACAAATGACACCCGATGAAATAGGCATGCACACACAGAAATTTTATAAAATGAGGAATTTTGAGAGATGAGTTATATACCACCTACCTCATACTCATATCACTCTCCTCGTTTAATATCAGTCTCTAGTACAACCTCTATTATAAGATATCTGAATAATGGTCCAACATTTTGAAAATTGGGAATATGTTCCGGTATATAAATAGCATTTTTGGTAGAAAGAAGAATGAAAAATGGCTAAAAAGGAGTCGATTAAGTACTAGTGTGGATCAAATGTGATGAAAGGTGCTTCAATTCGATTCTGAATAGACAATCAGGTTCCAAAGCTTTGAAATTATCTTTGAGAGATCAAAAGGATGGAGGATAGTTTTCTGTCCACTATATAGAAATAAAAAAGAGGGTTGGTTTAAAACATAACATACGGTAAAATCGTAAAATCACCCAAAAACCATGGTTGCACTGTTTGGCCACACTGTTAGGGAAATGGTGTGCCAACCATACTTCTTCTATTATATAGAAGAGGAAACCTCATGGTTATCCACTAGGATTAAGGAAACTATGTGTCAAACATATGAATCACCTATTTAAAATTATTTTAGCTTTTATCATGGTCATGTGGCCCCTAGCACATGTTTGGGATAACCGTGCACACTATACCATCCAATTTTCCGACCATGCATGGTTAAAAAAATCATGCTACCTACCCCTCATGGTATCTTCTAGCCATGTGTCCAACCTATTTCACCCAAAAACTTGGTTTTGGCCTCCGAACAAGCCTCGTACACCCCTGATACCTTCATAAACTCATTAAGACTCCATGTTTAGTCCTAAATTAAGGATTAAACCAAATTTAAAAGGATTCATACCTGAGTCAAAAATAAGGTTCTTATAGTCTCCAAACCTTAAATGAACGCATCCCCAAGTTTACCTTATAGGGGAAGAAAAACATTTTCCGAGAACAACTCTTTCTACTAGGTACATACGTCGGTATCCTTTCCCAAGTATGGTCTTGTACACAGATGTGCTTCAATATCACTCATACTAGAGGGATAGACCAACCATAGAGATACTTCATGCTCCAGTAAATGATGCATTTAGGATACTCCTAAAATGTATTATCACCATCTAACACAACTTTTTTAGGTTAAAAATTATGATATGGGTCAACATGATACCAGTTAAGCTGTGAAACGAGGAAGACGTCGTTCATGGAATGATACCTCTGAGGTAGTAGCACCTGATAAGATATCAGCCCGACTATTTCCAAAATCTCAAATAGGCCTACATAATGAGTTGATAGATTCCCATACCTCTATATCTATCTATGGCCTATCCTGAGCGATACATGTAGCAAAATATGATCCCCGCCCTCGAACTCCAGAGGTTGTCTATGATGATCAACATAAAATTTTGGTCTAGACTAAGCAGTATACATACGCTTATTGATCATCTAAACATTGTCTATAGTCTCATACATGAGATGAAGACCTATTATGGATAACTATCCTACCTCTATCTAGTACAGGGTTGAACAGAAAAAACTACCATACAATACATCAGAAGGATCTATCTAAATTGTCTTCTAAAAGCTATTGTTGTAGGAAAACATGACAAGAGGTAAATTCCTCTTCCAAGAACCATTAAAATCATGGACACATTCCTAGAGTATGTCATCTAGAATATATATCATCCATTACTAATATCCATTGGTCTTAGTGTGAAAGGTTATTCTCAGAAGCACCTGTGTACCCATAGCTGTCTGCAACCCCAGCTAGAACCATGGGGTAAATGGGAATCTCTATATGAAATGATAAAATGAGGGAACCTATGTAGTTATATGATCTCATGGACATATATTCATCATATCTCATCAAATGAGAAATTATCCTTGATAGGAAGAAATTGTGATACCATCATCAGTCATTCAATGACAACCCATATAGCATTGCTACCACTAGGTGACCTCAGTAAGCCAACTATAAAGTCCAGGGAAACATCTTCCCATTTTAATTCTGATATTGAAAATTGATGTAAAAATATAGAAGGCCTATGGTTCTCTATATTCACCTACTGATAGGTGGAACAACAAATTATAAATCATACTATCTGACATTTTATTCTAGGCCACCAGTACTGGCATCGTATATCTCGATACATCTTGGAGATAGAGGGATGAGCTACCCACTAAGAAGTGTGGGACTCACAAATCAGTTCCTCTATGATATCTATAGAAACCCAGATGTGACTATTAATAAATAGAATATCATCCCCATAAAATACTCAATATGGAGGTGGGTCATCTCTTGAAATACTCTCACGGGGAACCAAACCTTCAGTATCTGAAAATAACATGCTCTTTTCTCTCTCATGGAGGGAAGAGGTAACTATAAAGGTTAAAAGATAATACTGATGTGACTATAATTATACTTCATATGTATCTCATAAAATAGGGAGACCAATTTCTATTCATCACTGGCTTCCCATATGGTATATACTTGATTTTTTTGACTTAGTGCATCCACTACCGCATTGCCTTTTCCGCTCACATATGCAAGCTCAAAATCAAAAGAATAAAGATATTCGACCCATATATACTATATGAGATTCAAGTAATTATGTTTAAAAATATATTAGAGGCTATTTTTTCTATATAAATTTCAAATAACTCATGCAATATATAAAGTCTCCAGTAACATAAGGCATGGACTACTGCTGCTAGATCAAGGTCTGCATCGGGTAATTTCTATCATGTGTAATTATCTACCGAGATCAGTATATCATGAATTTTTCCTCCAACATAATCACTACTCTCAATCCAATATATGATACAAAAAAACACTATATGTCCCTTTTCAGGCTCTGGAAAATTCAGAATAGGTGTCATGAAAACCTTCCCTTTCAACTCCTAAAATGGTTTCTCACACTCTTCCAACAACATGAACATATCATCCTTCTTTATAATACCATTAAGACGTGAATAAAGGAATAATAATTCTTTTATGAAACATATATAATATCCAGATATCCCTAAGAGACTAAATATATCAAACACATTCTTGGGATGCTCCCAAGAAACTATAGTACTCACCTTCTCCGGGTCAACATAGACTTATGATTCAAAGATAATATGACCCAAGAACTGAACTTTGTTGATCTAGAAGTTTCACTTAACAAGCTTGGAATAAAAATTATTCTCTATCAGTGTATTCATAATGATATCAAGGTGTGTGGAACAGTTGCTAAGAGTGTGACTGTACACTAAGATGTCATCCAAAAAGACTATGACAAAAGAATCAAGATAGGGGTGGAACACCCTATTCGTTATATCCATAAAAATGGTGGGTTATTTCATTTAAACAAACATCATAATGAGGCACTCATACAGAACATACTTACTACGAAAATTTTTATAAGGTATTTCTAAAGGCTTGACTCGCATCTGATGATAGTCTGATCTTAGGTCGATCTTAGAAAATCGCATATCTCCTCAAAGCTGATCAAAGAGATCATCTATTTGAGGTATAAGATACCAGTTCTTGAATATAAGATGGTTTAACCATTAGTAATCCATGCATAGATGAAGCGTCACATCCACCTTCAAAGAGAATGACATGGTAGAACCCTAAGATAAAGTACCAGGACATATAAAACATTTGTCCTCTAGATCCTCTAAATGTTTCCTAAGATCCTAGAGCTCAATAGGTTTAATATTCTAAGTAGGAATGGACACTAGATCTACTCTTGGAACAAGCTCAATCATAAACTCTATCTCTCTCTCTCTCTAAATGTAAGATAGAAAAATCACTATAAAAAATTCACTAAAATGATCTACAACTATAGGTAAATGATCTTGATGTAACCCATGATCCTCCATGAAGATATTGGCAATTTCGGTGGTCACTCCACCTTTCCCATGATATTTTTTTCTATCTCTATAAGCCTCAACATCCAACTCACCTTTATGTAGCTAACTACTACCCTATGGTGATGTAAAAGATACCCTATGGTAATAGTAGTCCATAAAGGCATGATACAAACCCAACCAATCCATCCCATGAAAAAAATATAATCCCATAATCTTGAGAAAAAAGAGGTACCGTACGAATGGGTAACTCCCTACCTCAAGGGGAAAGCCCCAACATTGGCATAGTCCCTCTGAACTTACCCCCAATGGTGTGTCTAGGGTCATTACACCATAGTAATATTGTATTTTTTAGCCAGTGACTCTCCATGATAGATAAGGAGATGAAGGAGTGTGAATTACCCATATCGAATAATTTAGATAATATAATGGAGGTTAATATAATAGTACCTCATATTATAGATTGTCCCACAACCTGATCTTCGGGTATCAGCTGTAGTGCATGAAAATGACCTGATCCACGACCCTCTGCAATAGTTGGACTACCAAGATGAGGATCTCTATTATGACTCTACAGAAAACATGAAGTATAGATACTATGGACACGACCTACTCCTCCTCTAGTCCATTTGGTTCCACTCTAAATACCTACCTAAAGTGGCATAAAATAACCTACCCCTAAAGGTGTAGTTGGTGTGTGACATCTTATACTATAAGTTGATGGGACGACATGACAAAATCTCTAAAGGTGACCCATATGGCCCCAAGCTCGACACTATGAAGGGTATTCATCACAATGAGGCTTTAGATTCCCCTATCATCCACACTGATTACACATCATAATGCTACCAACATGGGTACTCTAGAATCCACTACCCTAATGAAAAACCACTATGAATTTATTTATTCTACTAAAATAACTATTTTCCAACTTCAACATTAATCATCTTTTCCCAGTACTATCACCATCCCTCTAGTTGTTCTCTGTGATAGGATCTTCATTGACTATATCGGAGAAGTTTAGTAGTCAAAATACTTTCACCTAAGTACGAATTAAATACATGAGGCCATCCTTAATGCGTCTATCACACAAAAACTCATCACCAGTTAGAAGTAGTGCAAAGCATTGCAACTCAGTGAAACATGATTAATATTCCATAACAGACATAGAACCATGATCATTGTAGAGACCCGAAGCTTATCGTACATGGACGTTACATTACTTTTGCGGAATACTTAGTACATAACAAAAACACACACACAAGGATCGTAATAGTTTAGTGTCTTTGGAAACTCGGAATAAAATCTTCTAATCGTGGGGAAAGATCTTCAACATCTCCCATAAAGATCTTCTTTTTTTTACCTAAAACCTTTCTTTATATCCTGGGGAAAAGAAAGCATAAAAGGGTGAGCTCAAATGCTCAGTAAGGGTAAACAAAAGAAATATCAATCACATAATTTTCATAAGAACATAACATTTTTGTAAATCTTAACCTGCAAAAGAGAGCATAATTTCATAACATGGGATAAATCATAGTAGTGAAATGAAATCATAACTTAAAACATTACTCATTGTGGCATACACACATAATCATAAAGAATCATTTCTTGTTAGTCAAGACTCATTGCCAAGACTATCTTAGTGGACAAAGTCCCTTTCTGAATCGAGTAATCCTCGTTTCAGTCCTGTTTCACTGAACCGGTATAACCTACCATTCCAGCCATGTCTATCTCATGAGATATAAAATCTTTACCCAATGCATTGGAGGGAGATATAGGTCCCACCCATCTCTTAATGAATCCTTTCTTATGTGTGCCACATAATCATAAACCATACATCATAGCGTAACCCATGAAATAATAATGGAATTCTTAAACAACATGACATCATAAAACAATTCATATAAGATAAAGGAATTCATAAAAATATTTCCATCGCAACATAATCAAATCCATGTAATAGTAGGGATAAAAACAGAACCCTTTTATTATCTTAGATGGAAAATAATTTTGATAAAATACTTGAATTGAATTCTTGAGGAAAATATCCTTTCTTCTTCAAAATCAATTTCTTTTCACAAAACATCATGCAATTTTAAAAGAAAGAGATTTTATTGAAAATAGTCATGAAATCTTTTAGAGGAAGCTTCATGAAAATAAGTCTTTATAAAACAGTAGAAATCCGTTCGTGCCGTATAAGTTAAAAAAACATTCTTCGTACTTTTGTCGGAAAAGTCAAAAAGTACCTCGTACGGAAAAACGACAAAAGATTCCTTTCATATTCTTTACTAAAAACTCACCTAAGGGTAAAATTGGATTTAAACTATTGCAAGTGGATGGAAACAATATTTCATATTGAGGGAACATGGATGTGGATGATAAAATACACCCCAGTAAATACTTACGAATAAACAATCTCGGATAAAAATGAGATTGTGATATTTCTCTTACCTTAGGTCCAATTTGCTTTGTACGTGTCCGAAGCTCCTGTATAATGGTTTAAATAATGTTATTGACTTATTCCAGAATCATACATATTTATATGATATCATATATGGTCATATTATTAGCTTCTTGTTAGTAATATTTCATTGTTACTTGTTACTCGGGTCTTTATAACTTTTTGTTCTTATGCGTGTTTTGTCGAATAAATTCTTATTCTTATCTTTAGGTTATAGATAATTCATTTCCAGAATGGTATTAGTGTAGTATATACCATATTCATTCATTCAATTCATTTATATAATCATTATGAAATGAAGATCATGTAGAACGAGTCGCATCACATCATGGAGACGGTATTCCGTACGTACGCACGAGTGATGATATCGTTCCTATGATCGTGGAATTGTATTGGAGTATATATATATATTATTTTAGTATCAATATTACTTAATAATAATCATATATAGTTACTCATTACACCATTATACCCATCCTTGTAAGGTGATGGTGGAAAATAGATTACACCACGGCGTGGAGACGGTATTCCGTACGTACGCACGCGCGGTGATTTCATTTTTTCCGTAGGATGGATAGAAGGTGAATTAGGGTTGTTTCATATTTATAATAACATATCAGTATGTAAGTAATACTGATGTTATTACTTTATCATGAAACAATTAAAGAAGAAGAAGTTGAAGAAGAATGAAATTGAAAAGATCGGTAATGGATATTACCTCTTCTTTGGAACGCCTCTTTGAATCCTACACTTAAGGAACTAAGATTGGTCTTTGGAGAAGACCAGGACCTCTAGGATTATTCTAGGGAAGTGGAGAGGAGAAAATGTCAGGGGTTGGCCGAGCTTGAGTGCTCAAATTGGTGTGAGGAGGAGGGGGAGGAGGTGTCCTTTTATAGGGGAGGAGAGGGGCACCTTAGGAATTCTTAAAAATATTAATTTATAATAAATCTAACCCCACTTAAAAACCTCCAAAAATGACTCATATTCGAATCTTAGATGAGATAGGGTTGTAATATCATCAACCAATCAAATTTAGACATGTTTGGATCTTATTTTAAACCTTATCAATTAGATTTAACTCTAAGTTAAATAATTTAACTTTTACCGTGTCTTTTTGTTTTCTTTCACTATATGGTTAATACACTTACTATAACATGCCAAACGAACCCCAAATTGTTTATTATTAATATATATATCCTTATCTAAGTCATTTGGCCGAACCTTAGATTTTTAGGAATAAAATAACAATTAATAATATAATATTTGATTTAAAAACTATTTTGTGTCAATTTTGACACTATTTTATATATGATTTTTGTGAAAGTCATAACAGAATTAAATGTTCGAACCAAGTTGATTAAATCAACATTAATATATCATATTAACCTAGAAAATTAGTGGAATTCATAAAAAATCTCAAATTACATTTATTTTGGTGTTTATAACATCAATTATGTCAATATTTCATTAATAAGATAATTATTGCATCATCGTTGTGTCATAAATAAATTAAATTATTTTATGTCTAAAAATTACAAATAAAATACCATCATGTAGGAAATCTTTTTAGCTTTCTAATGTATATTTACAATCGAATTTATCTTATGTATAACCCCATATTAAAAATGATTTACTTATTAAACTTTGATTTTAACTATTTTAACCTTTCTTTAAATAAATTAATAATAAATGTCCTAATCTAATCCAAGTGGGCCTAAATGGTCATATTTTATTCCTAAGTTTGTTTTTGGTCGAATTACACTTGTCCAATAGAATTAGGACATGGGTTAGGGTAATAGTAATATCATATTTACCCTTAGTTACCTTATTTACTATTAACCGTGGTAAAAAAAGTAAAAAGTTACTATTCACCAAAAAATTATTTTCATCTCATTGAACCACATTTTAGTCCTTGATATTAACCGTGTCTCTCGGATTTTCGAAATTCCATTCACAGAAGCGGTAAAATTAAGTTTTATGCAAAATTCAGTTTTTAACCTACCACTTAGTAGTTTCACTATTCATCAAAAATTGATGTTTTTCAGAACAATGCCAAAATTTCATCCCAATCTATATTTCATATTCCGAATTCAAAAATGAAGTCTATTTTACCAAATTCATAACATAAAAGTTGCATTAATTAATTTTATAATTAAATCCCGCTGTTAAAACAAATAGCGTGTTTTTAAGAAACAATATCTATCAAAAGATTGACACTTGTTTATGTCTAGTTTAAATGTGAAACTACATCCAATGACCAACATTGTATTAAATTGTAAAAATATATTCTAAATATACTTTAAAACCACTCAAATTAATGATTTATCACTATTAATTATTTCGATTAAAAAAGTTGTTTTTAATTATAATTTAGTAATTTTCACTATTCATCAGAATATGAAAGTTATCCGAAAAGTACCAAAATTTCACCTTAGGCTAAATTCGATACTCCGAATCCAAAAATAAAGTTCATTTTGAAAAATAAGATTTACTGGATTTCAAAAAGTGGTTATTACTATTCATAACGGCTAGTTTTAATAATATTTTTATAGCATATCGTTGTTTAGTGAAACTCGGTATTGCGTACTACACACGCTATCGAGGAAGGTCGCGATTGCGTGTAATGCAAGTCAATTCAAGGATGTGTGTTGTGCAAGCTCCTTTTGGTGTAGCGTACAACACAAGACATTAATAAAATTAAAAAGAATATTTTTTATAAAATCTTGGGCTGTTACATTCTACCCCCCTTAAAATGAATTTCGCCCTCGAAATTCGTCGGGGTTATAAATGGTTTACTATTAGAAAGATTCTTTAATAGAATCCCACATCGTAAAAAGGAATACAAAAACTTGGCTTTAAAAACTAAAGTATGAAATATAAAGATTACCCAAATAAACTAATCGTTGGGTTTCCTCATAGGTAAAAATATGGATATGGAAGAGAAATCTAACCATCATGTTCTGATGGAGAGTGGTAGAGAACATGTCTATGGAAAAGCCAGTAATCACAAATCCATAGATTTGTGATGATATAAGGTACCATCTGATTCCTCAGGTATAAGATCACTAGGACAACATTTTTGGTTTTCAAGATCATTTCCCTAAAGTTGAAAATTTGAATTAGAATAAATACTTACTTTATTTTGGTACAATATCACTATTGTCCGTGCCTTTAACAATTTCCACATCATCTCTTAAAGAAATGAAGTTGAATTTGTCATTCGTGATGTGTTAGCAGATCATGTGATAGAATGATGGGTCATTCCATCTGTCTCAAACAAAAGGTTAGAAAAGTTATCAAAAAATACATAAGTCCATCTATAATGAGATTAATCATATATGGTTCCTAAAATGAACTTATACATCACATATCATACTGCTTAATATAATAAAACTAGTTTCTACTAAACAGGGACTTCATGTAGGTCAGTGGTAGGCGATAAAGGCCAGTCGCACTTCGGTTGTGGGTTCGATTCCCACAGCCTTGTCCGAAGCGATGGGCTGTCGCCCGTCCTGCAGGTTGTCCTTTTTATAAAACTATATTACTATAACATCCCATCAATAATATCGAAAAAAAACTTCTATCCTTAAACAATACTAACTTATGTCCAACATAATTCATTCCAATCATTAGGCTCATAATACTGCAGTCCATTCTCATAACATAGTGAAAATGATTACCAGAGATTTAATACCATCGTTGATCCCCATATATCATAAGATATATCTTGTTGGTCATATTCCAAACATTCAAAGGCCTTAATCTTGTACTCTCTTGAATACCCATTGAACCTTAGTGAAAACTTGAATGCAGTTAAAAGTTAACTCTTTTCACATACCGAAATCCTTAAAATTCTATATACTCAAACCATGATATCACTTAGTCCTTATATCAATCATGAGCTCATGAATACTGTCAAACATTTCATTTTCCCCTTATCCCTTCATTATGCGCATATCATCTTCATTCCAAAAATATCTGAATAACCTTTCATGGATACTGGTAACATTAATCAGACAACAATGTTACAATCCTTACATGTCTCTTTATACCATAGTACCATGAGATTACTTATACAATATTACACATGATAAACATGTAATCATTCCACTACATTCTTAAACCATTGACCGAGCTTCAACAATTCTTTCATCTCACATACCATTGGTAGTCTCTTCATCATCATCCACATAAATACTTTCCATATGACCATACTGATTCTCTTCATGAGTCTTTCCCTTAGGGCATTTGTTTGCATAATGCCCATACATTCCACATTTAAAACACTTAACCATTTTTGATGTCGTAGCAATACCATTATCCTCATCCATGGTGTTTGTAACAGCCCGAGATTTTATGAAAAATATTCTTTTTTATTTTACTAATGTCTTGTGTTATACGCTACACCAAAAGGAGCTTGCA
This sequence comes from Viscum album, assembly GCA_963277665.1. Taxonomy (NCBI): domain Eukaryota; kingdom Viridiplantae; phylum Streptophyta; class Magnoliopsida; order Santalales; family Viscaceae; genus Viscum; species Viscum album. The sequence continues at coordinate 617,332,829 of OY728162.1, forward strand.
CAACACGCATCCTTGACTTGCCTTGCATTACACGCAATCACAACCTTCCTCGATAGCGTGTGTGGTACGTAATCCTGAGTTTCACGAAACAATGATATGCTATTAAAATATTATTAAAACTAGCCGTTATGAATAGTAATAACCACTTTTTAAATTTTAGAAATTTTAACTCTCAAAATGGACTTCATTTTTGGATTCGGAGTATCGAATTTAGCCTAAGGTGAAATTTTGGTACATTTCGGATAACTTTCATATTCTGATGAATAGTGAAAATTACTAAATTATAATTAAAAACAAATTTTTTAATCGAAATAATTAATAGTGATAAATTATTAATTTGAGTGGTTTTAAAGTATATTTAGAATATATTTTTACAATTTAATACAATGTTGGTCATTGGACGTAATTTCACATTTAAACCTGACATAAACAAGTGTCAATCTTTTGATAGATATTGTTTCGTAAAAACACGCTATTTGTTTTAATAGCGGGATTTAATTATAAAATTAATTAATTCAACTTCTATGTTATGAATTTGGTAAAATAGACTTCATTTTTGAATTCGGAATATGAAATATAGCTTAGGATGAAATTTTGGCATTTTTCTGAAAACTTTCAATTTTTGATGAATAGTGAAACCACTAAGTGGTAGGTTAAAAACTGAATTTTGCATAAAACTTAATTTTACCACTTCTGTGAATGGAATTTCGAAAATCCGAGAGACACGGTTAATATCAAGGACTAAAATGTGGTTCAATGAGATGAAAATAATTTTTGGTGAATAGTAACTTTTTACTTTTTTTTACCGCGGTTAATAGTAAATAGGGTAACTAAGGGTAAATATGATATTACTATTACCCTAACACATGTCCTAATTCTATTGGACAAGTGTAATTCGACCAAAAACAAACTTAGGAATAAAATATGACCATTTAGGCCCACTTGGATTAGATTAGGACATTTATTATGAATTTATTTAAAGAAGGGTTAAAATAGTTAAAATCAAAGTTTAATAAGTAAATCATTTTTAATATGGGTTTATACATAAGATAAATTCGATTGTAAATATTCATTAGAAAGCTAAAAAGATTTCCTACATGATGGTATTTTATTTGTAATTTTTAGACATCAAATTATTTAATTTATTTATGACACAACGATGATGCAGTAATTATCTTATTAATGAAATATTGACATAATTGATGTTATAAACACCAAAATAAATGTAATTTGAGATTTTTTATGAATTCCACTAATTTTCTAGGTTACTATGATATATTAATGTTGATTTAATCAACTTGTTTCGAACATATAATTCTGTTATGACTTTCACAAAAATCATATATCAAATAGTGTCAAAATTGACACAAAATAGTTTTTAAATCAAATATTATATTATTAATTTTTATTTTATTCCTAAAAATCTAAGGTTCGGCCAAATGACTTAGATAAGGATATATATATTAATAATAAACAATTTGTGGTTCGTTTGGCATGTTATAGTAAGTTTATTAACCATATAGTGAAAGAAAACAAAAAGACACGGTAAAAGTTAAATTATTTAACTTAGAGTTAAATCTAATTGATAAGGTTACAATAATATCCTAAACTTGTCTAAATTCTATTGGTTGATAGGATTTCGACCCATCCCCACTTTAGCTTCGAAATAAGACCCTTTGGAACCATTATAAACCGATTTTGACTTTAATATAAAATAATATTTTGAGATATTCCTAAGGTGCCCCTCTCCTCCCCTATAAAAGGACACCTCCTCCCCCTCCTCCTCACACCAATTTGAGCACTCAAGCTCGGCCAACCCCTGAAAAAATCCCTTCTCCACTTCCCTAGAAACATCCTAGAGGTTCTGGTCTTCCTCAAAGACCAATTCTAGTGCCCTAAGAGGAGGTCTCAAAGAGGCACTTCAAAGAAGAGGTAATTACCATTACCAATTCTTTCATCTTTATTTCTTCTTCCACTTCTTCTTCTTAGGTTGTTTCATTATGAAGTAATAACATCAGTATCACTCATATACTGATATGTTATTATAAGTATGAAACAACCCTATTTCACCATCTATCCATCCTACGGAAAAAGAAATCACCGCGCGTGCATACGTACGGAATACCGTCTCCACGCCGTGGTGTAATCTATTTTCCACCACCACCTTACATGGATGGGTATAATGGTGTAAAGAATAACTATACATAGTTATTACAACATAATATTGATTCTGATATATTGTATAATCCACTTCAATTCAATTCAATATTTATAGAAATGATATCATCGCTCGTGCGTACGTACGGACTACCGTCTCCACGACGTGATGAGATTCATTCTCCATGTTAACCATTTAGGAATGATTATAATGTATATATAAGAAATAATAATGAAATATATGACATTATAAAGATAATGGATTTATGTATATATATACATATGTATGTCATCTACTTACTTCCATTTCAAGACAATAAGGAAAGAAAAACAGCGTTCATGCGTACGTACGGACTACCGTCTCCATGAACGGTGTTTTTCATTTTATTTATCTATCTATTATATATATATATATACTGAATATATATGATATATAAATCATATTTTATATTCTGGAAGTAAGTAAATCATGATATAAGTAATAATGATGTCAAGAACAACAAGTCAAAACACCTACGATAAATGAAACGATTTTACCCAAAACGCTTCTTTAACATGGAATTTACAAAAGAACGGGTAATATAATGTCATAAGTGAACCATATATGATATCATAACAATGAATATGATTCTGTAATAAGTCAATAACATGATTTAAATCATTATACAGGAGGTTCGGACACTTACAAAGCAAGTCGGACCTAAGGTAAGGGAAATATCACAATCTCATTTTTATCCGAGATTGTTTATTCGTAAGTATTTACTGGGGTGTATTTTATCATCCACATCCATGTTCCCTCAATATGTAATATTTTTTCCATCCACTTAAAATAGTTTAAATCCAATTTTACCCATCGGTGAGTTTTTAGTAAAGAATATGAAAGGAATCTTTTGTCGTTTTTTTATACGAGGTACTTTTTGACTTTTCCGACAAAAGTACGAAGAATGTTTTTTTTAACTTATACGGCACGAACGGATTTTTAGGGTTTTATAAAGCCTTATTTTCATGAACCTTCCTCCAAAAGATTTCATGACTATTTTTAACAAAATCTCTTTCTTTTAAAATTGCATGATGTTTTGTGAAAAGAAATTGATTTTTGAAGAAGAAAGGATATTTTCCTCAAGAATTCATTTCAAGTGTTTTATCAAAATTATTTTCCATATAAGATAATAAAGGGTTCTGTTTCTATCCATATTTTTACATTGATTTGACTATGTTGTGATGGAATTATGTTTATGAATTCCTTTATCTTATATGAATGGTTTTATGATGTCATGTTGTTTAAGAATCCCATTTTTATTACATGGGTTATGCCATGATGTATGATTTATGATTTTGTGGCACACATAAGAAAGGATTCATTAAGAGATGGGTGGGACCTATATCTCCCTCCAATGCATTGGGTAAAGATTTCATATCTCATGAGATAGACATGGCTGGAATGGTAGGTTATACCGGTTCAGTGAAACAGGACTGAAACGAGGATTACTCGATTCAGAAAGGGACTTTGTCCACTATGATAGTCTTGGCAATGAGTCTTGACTAACAAGAAATGATTCTCTATGATTATGTGTGTATGCCACAATGAGTAATGTTTTAAGTTATGGTTTCATTTTCACTACTATGATTTATCCCATGTTATGAAATTATGCTCTCTTTTGCAGGTTAAGATTTCCAAAAATGTTATGTTCTTATGAAAATTATGTGATTGATATTTCTTTTGTTTACCCTTACTGAGCATTTGAGCTCACCCTTTTATGTTTTCTTTTCCCCAGGATATAAAGAAAGGTTTTAGGTAAAAAAAAAGGAAGATCTTTGTGGGAGATTTTGAAGATCTTTCACCAGGATTAGAAGATTACGTTCCGAGTTTCCAAAGACACTAAACTATTACGATCCTTGTGTGTGTATTTTTGTTATGTATTAAGTATTCCGCAAAAGTAATGTAATGTTCATGTACGTCAGGATACGGGTCTCTACAGTTGGTATCAGAGGAAAGGTTTAGTCAACCTTTGGAAACTAGGATGCGAAAGCGTTAGTGAGATCCCTAGAGACATTTCTAAGGTATGTCTAGGGATGTCCCTAAGGTTAAGTATACGTATAGGTTATAGTACTAGAACTGCGTTAACGATCATAGAATTAAACCTAAGATATTAGATGTTCAAGGTACTCCCCCTTTACTATGTTGTTTTCCCTAGCATGATTTTTGCCTCTCACGCTATTCTTTTTGGGTTTTAGAAAATGGCTGGAAACAAGGTGATTCACGAAATGATGGACAATGGAATGGTATTCTTTATGAGCAACCAAATGAAATGGGATTTGGAAGTCCAAACATCATTATTATGCTGAATCAGCAATCTCATAATATGATCAATAAAGTAAAATTTGGTAAGTTTCCAGACTCGGCTAATAAGAGAAAGATGGAGTTTCATGATGATCATAGAGGAAAGAAAGTTCAATTTCCCCTATGTAAATCATGTGGGAAGAGGCATCAAGGAGAATGTTTCAAAGGAACTGGAAGATGCTTTGGGTGTGGAAAAGAAGTACACAAAGCCAGTAAGTGCAAAGGAAAAGGTTCAGTTAATACCAGGGATGAGGATAATGGTATTGCTACGACATCAAAAATGGTTAAGTGTTTTAAATGTGGAATGTATGGGCATTATGCAAACAAATTCCCTAAGGGAAAGACTCATGAAGAGAATCAGTATGGTCATATGGGTAGTATTTATGTGGATGATGATGAAGAGACTACAAATGATATGTGAGATGAAAGAATTTTTGAAGCTCGGTCAATGGTTTGAGAATGTAGTGGAATGATTACATGTTTATCATGTGTAATTTTGGAATAAAGAGACATCTATGGATTGTTACACTGTTGTCTTTCCTTGTGTTTTGAAAGTGCATGATTAATGTTAACAGTATCCATGAAAGGTTATTCAGATATTTTTGGAATGTAGATGATATGCGCATAATGAAGGGATAAGGAGAAAATTAAATGTTTGATAGTTTTCATGAGCTCATGATTGATATAAGGACAAAGTGATATCATGGTTTGAGTATATAGAATTTTGAGGATTTTGGTATGTGGAAAGTGTTAACTTTTAACTGCACTCATGTTTTCACTAAGGTATTCAAGAGAATACACGATTAAGGACTTTGAATGTTTGGAATGTGACCAACAAGACATATCTTATGATATGTGGGGATCAACGACAGTATTAAATCTCTGGTAATAGATGTCACTATATTATGAGAGTGGACTGCAGTATTATGTATAAGCCTAAAGATTAGACTGGATTATGTTGGACATAAGTTAGTATTGTTTAAGGATAGAAGATTTTCGATATTATTGATGGGATGTTATAGTGACGTAGTTTTAGAAAAAGGACAACCTGTAGGACGGGCGACAACCCATCGCTTCGGACAAGGCTGTAGGAATCGAACCCACAACCGAAGTGCAACTGGCCTTTATCGCCTACCGCTGACCTACAGGAAGTCCCTGTTTAGTAGAAACTAGTTTTATTATATTAAGCAGTATGATATATGAAGTATAAGTCCATTTTAGGAACTATATATGATTAATCTCACTATAGATCGACTTATGTATATAATTTTTGCTAACCTTTTGTTTGAGACAGATGGAATGACCCGTCATTCTATCACATGATCTGCTAACACTTCACGAATAACAAATTCAACTTCATTTATTTAAGAGATGAAGTGGAAATTGTTCTAGGCACGAACAATAGTGAAATTGTACCAAAATAAAGAAAGTATTTATTCCAATTCAAATTTTCAACTTTAGGGAAATGATCTTGAAAACCAAAAATGTTGTCCTAGTGATCTTATACCTGATGAATCAGATGGTACCTTATATCATCACAAATCTATGGATTTGTGATTACTGGCTTTTCCATAGCCATGTTCTCTACCACTCTCCATCAGAACATGATGGTTAGATTTCTCTTCCATATCCATATTTTCACCTATGTGGAAATCCAGTGATTAGTTTATTTGGGAAATCGTTACATTTCATACTTTAGTTTTTAAAGCCAAGTTTTGGTATTCCCTTTTACGATGTGGGTTTCTATTAAAGAAACTTTCGAATAGTAAACCATTTATAACCCCGACGAATTTCGAGGGCGAAATTCATTTTAAGGGGGGTAGAATGTAACAGCCCGAGATTTTATGAAAAATATTCTTTTTTATTTTACTAATGTCTTGTGTTATACGCTACACCAAAAGGAGCTTGCACAACACGCATCCTTGACTTGCCTTGCATTACACGCAATCACAACCTTCCTCGATAGCGTGTGTGGTACGTAATCCTGAGTTTCACGAAACAATGATATGCTATTAAAATATTATTAAAACTAGCCGTTATGAATAGTAATAACCACTTTTTAAATTTTAGAAATTTTAACTCTCAAAATGGACTTCATTTTTGGATTCGGAGTATCGAATTTAGCCTAAGGTGAAATTTTGGTACATTTCGGATAACTTTCATATTCTGATGAATAGTGAAAATTACTAAATTATAATTAAAAACAAATTTTTTAATCGAAATAATTAATAGTGATAAATTATTAATTTGAGTGGTTTTAAAGTATATTTAGAATATATTTTTACAATTTAATACAATGTTGGTCATTGGACGTAATTTCACATTTAAACCTGACATAAACAAGTGTCAATCTTTTGATAGATATTGTTTCGTAAAAACACGCTATTTGTTTTAATAGGGGGATTTAATTATAAAATTAATTAATTCAACTTCTATGTTATGAATTTGGTAAAATAGACTTCATTTTTGAATTCGGAATATGAAATATAGCTTAGGATGAAATTTTGGCATTTTTCTGAAAACTTTCAATTTTTGATGAATAGTGAAACCACTAAGTGGTAGGTTAAAAACTGAATTTTGCATAAAACTTAATTTTACCACTTCTGTGAATGGAATTTCGAAAATCCGAGAGACACGGTTAATATCAAGGACTAAAATGTGGTTCAATGAGATGAAAATAATTTTTGGTGAATAGTAACTTTTTACTTTTTTTTACCGCGGTTAATAGTAAATAGGGTAACTAAGGGTAAATATGATATTACTATTACCCTAACACATGTCCTAATTCTATTGGACAAGTGTAATTCGACCAAAAACAAACTTAGGAATAAAATATGACCATTTAGGCCCACTTGGATTAGATTAGGACATTTATTATGAATTTATTTAAAGAAGGGTTAAAATAGTTAAAATCAAAGTTTAATAAGTAAATCATTTTTAATATGGGTTTATACATAAGATAAATTCGATTGTAAATATTCATTAGAAAGCTAAAAAGATTTCCTACATGATGGTATTTTATTTGTAATTTTTAGACATCAAATTATTTAATTTATTTATGACACAACGATGATGCAGTAATTATCTTATTAATGAAATATTGACATAATTGATGTTATAAACACCAAAATAAATGTAATTTGAGATTTTTTATGAATTCCACTAATTTTCTAGGTTACTATGATATATTAATGTTGATTTAATCAACTTGTTTCGAACATATAATTCTGTTATGACTTTCACAAAAATCATATATCAAATAGTGTCAAAATTGACACAAAATAGTTTTTAAATCAAATATTATATTATTAATTTTTATTTTATTCCTAAAAATCTAAGGTTCGGCCAAATGACTTAGATAAGGATATATATATTAATAATAAACAATTTGTGGTTCGTTTGGCATGTTATAGTAAGTTTATTAACCATATAGTGAAAGAAAACAAAAAGACACGGTAAAAGTTAAATTATTTAACTTAGAGTTAAATCTAATTGATAAGGTTACAATAATATCCTAAACTTGTCTAAATTCTATTGGTTGATAGGATTTAGACCCATCCCCACTTTAGCTTCGAAATAAGACCCTTTGGAACCATTATAAACCGATTTTGACTTTAATATAAAATAATATTTTGAGATATTCCTAAGGTGCCCCTCTCCTCCCCTATAAAAGGACACCTCCTCCCCCTCCTCCTCACACCAATTTGAGCACTCAAGCTCGGCCAACCCCTGAAAAAATCCCTTCTCCACTTCCCTAGAAACATCCTAGAGGTTCTGGTCTTCCTCAAAGACCAATTCTAGTGCCCTAAGAGGAGGTCTCAAAGAGGCACTTCAAAGAAGAGGTAATTACCATTACCAATTCTTTCATCTTTATTTCTTCTTCCACTTCTTCTTCTTAGGTTGTTTCATTATGAAGTAATAACATCAGTATCACTCATATACTGATATGTTATTATAAGTATGAAACAACCCTATTTCACCATCTATCCATCCTACGGAAAAAGAAATCACCGCGCGTGCGTACGTACGGAATACCGTCTCCACGCCGTGGTGTAATCTATTTTCCACCACCACCTTACATGGATGGGTATAATGGTGTAAAGAATAACTATACATAGTTATTACAACATAATATTGATTCTGATATATTGTATAATCCACTTCAATTCAATTCAATATTTATAGAAATGATATCATCGCTCGTGCGTACGTACGGACTACCGTCTCCACGACGCGATGAGATTCATTCTCCATGTTAACCATTTAGGAATGATTATAATGTATATATAAGAAATAATAATGAAATATATGACATTATAAAGCTAATGGATTTATGTATATATATACATATGTATGTCATCTACTTACTTCCATTTCAAGACAATAAGGAAAGAAAAACAGCGTTCATGCGTACGTACGGACTACCGTCTCCATGAACGGTGTTTTTCATTTTATTTATCTATCTATTATATATATATATATACTGAATATATATGATATATAAATCATATTTTATATTCTGGAAGTAAGTAAATCATGATATAAGTAATAATGATGTCAAGAACAACAAGTCAAAACACCTACGATAAATGAAACGATTTTACCCAAAACGCTTCTTTAACATGGAATTTACAAAAGAACGGGTAATATAATGTCATAAGTGAACCATATATGATATCATAACAATGAATATGATTCTGTAATAAGTCAATAACATGATTTAAATCATTATACAGGAGGTTCGGACACTTACAAAGCAAGTCGGACCTAAGGTAAGGGAAATATCACAATCTCATTTTTATCCGAGATTGTTTATTCGTAAGTATTTACTGGGGTGTATTTTATCATCCACATCCATGTTCCCTCAATATGTAATATTTTTTCCATCCACTTAAAATAGTTTAAATCCAATTTTACCCATCGGTGAGTTTTTAGTAAAGAATATGAAAGGAATCTTTTGTCGTTTTTTTATACGAGGTACTTTTTGACTTTTCCGACAAAAGTACGAAGAATGTTTTTTTTAACTTATACGGCACGAACGGATTTTTAGGGTTTTATAAAGCCTTATTTTCATGAACCTTCCTCCAAAAGATTTCATGACTATTTTTAACAAAATCTCTTTCTTTTAAAATTGCATGATGTTTTGTGAAAAGAAATTGATTTTTGAAGAAGAAAGGATATTTTCCTCAAGAATTCATTTCAAGTGTTTTATCAAAATTATTTTCCATATAAGATAATAAAGGGTTCTGTTTCTATCCATATTTTTACATTGATTTGACTATGTTGTGATGGAATTATGTTTATGAATTCCTTTATCTTATATGAATGGTTTTATGATGTCATGTTGTTTAAGAATCCCATTTTTATTACATGGGTTATGCAATGATGTATGATTTATGATTTTGTGGCACACATAAGAAAGGATTCATTAAGAGATGGGTGGGACCTATATCTCCCTCCAATGCATTGGGTAAAGATTTCATATCTCATGAGATAGACATGGCTGGAATGGTAGGTTATACCGGTTCAGTGAAACAGGACTGAAACGAGGATTACTCGATTCAGAAAGGGACTTTGTCCACTAAGATAGTCTTGGCAATGAGTCTTGACTAACAAGAAATGATTCTCTATGATTATGTGTGTATGCCACAATGAGTAATGTTTTAAGTTATGGTTTCATTTTCACTACTATGATTTATCCCATGTTATGAAATTATGCTCTCTTTTGCAGGTTAAGATTTCCAAAAATGTTATGTTCTTATGAAAATTATGTGATTGATATTTCTTTTGTTTACCCTTACTGAGCATTTGAGCTCACCCTTTTATGTTTTCTTTTCCCCAGGATATAAAGAAAGGTTTTAGGTAAAAAAAAAGGAAGATCTTTGTGGGAGATTTTGAAGATCTTTCACCAGGATTAGAAGATTACGTTCCGAGTTTCCAAAGACACTAAACTATTACGATCCTTGTGTGTGTATTTTTGTTATGTATTAAGTATTCCGCAAAAGTAATGTAATGTTCATGTACGTCAGGATACGGGTCTCTACAGTGTTAACCGACCCTTTTCCTTTGCACTTACTTGCTTTGTGTCCTTCTTTTCCACACCCAAAGCATCTTCCAGTTCCCTTGAAACATTCTCCTTGATGCCTCTTCCCACATGATTTACATAGGGGAAATTGAACTTTCTTTCCTCTAGGATCATCATGAAACTCCATCTTCCTCTTATTAGCCGAGTCAGGAAACTTACCAAATTTTACTTTATAGATCATATTATGAGATTGCTGATTTGGCATAATAATGATGTTTGGACTTCCAAATCCCATTTCATTATGAAGAATATCATTCCATTGTCCATCATAACCTTCATTATCGTGAATCATCTTGATTCCAGCCGTTTTCTAAAACCCAAAAAGAATAGTGTGAGAGTCAAAAATCATAATAAAGGGGCAGTAACTTAAATATCTAACATCTTTGGTTTAATATAATATCGTTACCAAAGTTCTAGGACTATATCCTATACGTATACTTATCCTTAGGGGCATCCCTAGACATACCTTAGAAATATCTCTAGGGATCTCACTAACGTTTTCGCATCCTAGTTTCCAAAGGTTGACTAAACCTTTCCTCTGATACCAACTGTAGAGACCCGAAGCTTATCGTACATGGACGTTACATTACTTTTGCGGAATACTTAGTACATAACAAAAACACACACACAAGGATCGTAATAGTTTAGTGTCTTTGGAAACTCGGAATAAAATCTTCTAATCGTGGGGAAAGATCTTCAACATCTCCCATAAAGATCTTCTTTTTTTTTACCTAAAACCTTTCTTTATATCCTGGGGAAAAGAAAGCATAAAAGGGTGAGCTCAAATGCTCAGTAAGGGTAAACAAAAGAAATATCAATCACATAATTTTCATAAGAACATAACATTTTTGTAAATCTTAACCTGCAAAAGAGAGCATAATTTCATAACATGGGATAAATCATAGTAGTGAAATGAAATCATAACTTAAAACATTACTCATTGTGGCATACACACATAATCATAGAGAATCATTTCTTGTTATTCAAGACTCATTGCCAAGACTATCTTAGTGGACAAAGTCCCTTTCTGAATCGAGTAATCCTCGTTTCAGTCCTGTTTCACTGAACCGGTATAACCTACCATTCCAGCCATGTCTATCTCATGAGATATAAAATCTTTACCCAATGCATTGGAGGGAGATATAGGTCCCACCCATCTCTTAATGAATCCTTTCTTATGTGTGCCACATAATCATAAACCATACATCATAGCGTAACCCATGAAATAATAATGGAATTCTTAAACAACATGACATCATAAAACAATTCATATAAGATAAAGGAATTCATAAAAATATTTCCATCGCAACATAATCAAATCCATGTAATAGTAGGGATAAAAACAGAACCCTTTTATTATCTTAGATGGAAAATAATTTTGATAAAATACTTGAATTGAATTCTTGAGGAAAATATCCTTTCTTCTTCAAAATCAATTTCTTTTCACAAAACATCATGCAATTTTAAAAGAAAGAGATTTTATTGAAAATAGTCATGAAATCTTTTAGAGGAAGCTTCATGAAAATAAGTCTTTATAAAACAGTAGAAATCCGTTCGTGCCGTATAAGTTAAAAAAAACATTCTTCGTACTTTTGTCGGAAAAGTCAAAAAGTACCTCATACGGAAAAACGACAAAAGATTCCTTTCATATTCTTTACTAAAAACTCACCTAAGGGTAAAATTGGATTTAAACTATTGCAAGTGGATGGAAACAATATTTCATATTGAGGGAACATGGATGTGGATGATAAAATACACCCCAGTAAATACTTACGAATAAACAATCTCGGATAAAAATGAGATTGTGATATTTCCCTTACCTTAGGTCCAATTTGCTTTGTACGTGTCCGAAGCTCCTGTATAATGGTTTAAATAATGTTATTGACTTATTCCAGAATCATACATATTTATATGATATCATATATGGTCATATTATTAGCTTCTTGTTAGTAATATTTCATTGTTACTTGTTACTCGGGTCTTTATAACTTTTTGTTCTTATGCGTGTTTTGTCGAATAAATTCTTATTCTTATCTTTAGGTTATAGATAATTCATTTCCAGAATGGTATTAGTGTAGTATATACCATATTCATTCATTCAATTCATTTATATAATCATTATGAAATGAAGATCATGTAGAACGAGTCGCATCACATCATGGAGACGGTATTCCGTACGTACGCACGAGTGATGATATCGTTCCTATGATCGTGGAATTGTATTGGAGTATATATATATATTATTTCAGTATCAATATTACTTAATAATAATCATATATAGTTACTCATTACACCATTATACCCATCCTTGTAAGGTGATGGTGGAAAATAGATTACACCACGGCGTGGAGACGGTATTCCGTACGTACGCACGCGCGGTGATTTCATTTTTTCCGTAGGATGGATAGAAGGTGAATTAGGGTTGTTTCATATTTATAATAACATATCAGTATGTAAGTAATACTGATGTTATTACTTTATCATGAAACAATTAAAGAAGAAGAAGTTGAAGAAGAATGAAATTGAAAAGATCGGTAATGGATATTACCTCTTCTTTGGAACGCCTCTTTGAATCCTACACTTAAGGAACTAAGATTGGTCTTTGGAGAAGACCAGGACCTCTAGGATTATTCTAGGGAAGTGGAGAGGAGAAAATGGCAGGGGTTGGCCGAGCTTGAGTGCTCAAATTGGTGTGAGGAGGAGGGGGAGGAGGTGTCCTTTTATAGGGGAGGAGAGAGGCACCTTAGGAATTCTTAAAAATATTAATTTATAATAAATCTAACCCCACTTAAAAACCTCCAAAAATGACTCATATTCGAATCTTAGATGAGATAGGGTTGTAATATCATCAACCAATCAAATTTAGACATGTTTGGATCTTATTTTAAACCTTATCAATTAGATTTAACTCTAAGTTAAATAATTTAACTTTTACCGTGTCTTTTTGTTTTCTTTCACTATATGGTTAATACACTTACTATAACATGCCAAACGAACCCCAAATTGTTTATTATTAATATATATATCCTTATCTAAGTCATTTGGCCGAACCTTAGATTTTTAGGAATAAAATAACAATTAATAATATAATATTTGATTTAAAAACTATTTTGTGTCAATTTTGACACTATTTTATATATGATTTTTGTGAAAGTCATAACAGAATTAAATGTTCGAACCAAGTTGATTAAATCAACATTAATATATCATATTAACCTAGAAAATTAGTGGAATTCATAAAAAATCTCAAATTACATTTATTTTGGTGTTTATAACATCAATTATGTCAATATTTCATTAATAAGATAATTACTGCATCATCGTTGTGTCATAAATAAATTAAATTATATTATGTCTAAAAATTACAAATAAAATACCATCATGTAGGAAATCTTTTTAGCTTTCTAATGTATATTTACAATCGAATTTATCTTATGTATAACCCCATATTAAAAATGATTTACTTATTAAACTTTGATTTTAACTATTTTAACCTTTCTTTAAATAAATTAATAATAAATGTCCTAATCTAATCCAAGTGGGCCTAAATGGTCATATTTTATTCCTAAGTTTGTTTTTGGTCGAATTACACTTGTCCAATAGAATTAGGACATGGGTTAGGGTAATAGTAATATCATATTTACCCTTAGTTACCTTATTTACTATTAACCGTGGTAAAAAAAGTAAAAAGTTACTATTCACCAAAAAATTATTTTCATCTCATTGAACCACATTTTAGTCCTTGATATTAACCGTGTCTCTCGGATTTTCGAAATTCCATTCACAGAAGCGGTAAAATTAAGTTTTATGCAAAATTCAGTTTTTAACCTACCACTTAGTAGTTTCACTATTCATCAAAAATTGATGTTTTTCAGAACAATGCCAAAATTTCATCCCAATCTATATTTCATATTCCGAATTCAAAAATGAAGTCTATTTTACCAAATTCATAACATAAAAGTTGCATTAATTAATTTTATAATTAAATCCCGCTGTTAAAACAAATAGCGTGTTTTTAAGAAACAATATCTATCAAAAGATTGACACTTGTTTATGTCTAGTTTAAATGTGAAACTACATCCAATGACCAACATTGTATTAAATTGTAAAAATATATTCTAAATATACTTTAAAACCACTCAAATTAATGATTTATCACTATTAATTATTTCGATTAAAAAAGTTGTTTTTAATTATAATTTAGTAATTTTCACTATTCATCAGAATATGAAAGTTATCCGAAAAGTACCAAAATTTCACCTTAGGCTAAATTCGATACTCCGAATCCAAAAATAAAGTTCATTTTGAAAAATAAGATTTACTGGATTTCAAAAAGTGGTTATTACTATTCATAACGGCTAGTTTTAATAATATTTTTATAGCATATCGTTGTTTAGTGAAACTCGGTATTGCGTACTACACACGCTATCGAGGAAGGTCGCGATTGCGTGTAATGCAAGTCAAGTCAAGGATGTGTGTTGTGCAAGCTCCTTTTGGTGTAGCGTACAACACAAGACATTAATAAAATTAAAAAGAATATTTTTTATAAAATCTTGGGCTGTTACAATCATGTAACATGAAATCTTAGGCTCCATTATATTTCAGTGTATGAGGAACAAATTGATCACAACAATCAGTTTGTATGTTAACCCATACCACATCCTTGTGGTGACCAGCCTGGGTAATCACATCCCACCAGTGCTTGTTTAAATCACTAAGCATGTAAGTAACAAGATTTCCCCTCTAGTTAAGAGGCATATTTAGATGCTCAAAGATAGAATGGGTGGCCTCTATCCAAGACCCACCATCAAGTGGGCCTCCAACCCTTGAGAAAGTGGTAGGTTTCTTCTATTGGAACTCATGGGTCAGTTCATCCATCATAGGTGCGGGTCATGGGGCACCATGAATGAAATACATAAAACTTATAAAACTATCAAAAAGGTGAGTATCTGTTCTGAGAGAAGGTATAAGAGGTAGTGCCTCAAGTGGAACTCCTAGTGGTAAGGTAGTTGGTTTAGGGCCCACCACTTCTGGAGCATGGTTATTTACACCATCCTAGTGCATAACACAAGAATGTTTTTAAGGCATTGGTCAAAAAATTCCAAGAACACTCCTTAGAACTAGCTTAAATTACATAGATAGAAATAGTTTAAGCTGAATGAAATAAAAAGGATCTCTACCCAAAAAAATACTACCCCAACTACCCACTTAGAAGGCTATGTATTAGTAAGTTCTCAAGTATAAATTATTGGTGTTCTAGTTTATGAAGGGTCAACTATACCTTGCCTTATCATTTTCTAGTAACCATTTCACTTTATAAGTGAAGTTTCAATTTTCAATTTTCATTTTCTTGTTTCCTTATATCAAAGTTCCATTAAAAAGAGTTTTCTATCTTAGTAAATCAGGAACCATATACCTTATCACTAAGATCATCACCAATTCAATTTCATTTTAATGAATTGACTCAATAAATTTCCCCTTACAACACAAGAGCACCCATATACCACATAAATTGAAATAGGAAATCACTCAATCACATCAAAAGAGTAGCACGACCAATATATATATACATAAGGATCACTCAACAATCATAGTTATATCAAGCAAAGAAACTAAGGAAATTCACCTATATGGCATGTTAATTTTCATGACATGTGAATTCTAGGTGCCTACAATGATACATGTAACAATGCTCTTTGGCCTTATCTCATCGGTCCAAAGTTGAAACTGTATTCTTAATAATAATAATAATAATAACCACAACAAATTATGTTTTTCACCCAATGGTGAAATGATATCAATTTTAATTGGAAAAGGTATAAAAATATTATAATTCATGCAACTTGTAATTTACACTAAACATGGGATAGCTACACCCAAGAACAACTTATAACCAAGTTCTTAGAATTCATATTCGCCAATCTATTTTCTCCAACTAGTAAAGCATGAAAGGAATTTCTCTGATACCACTTCGTGATGTCTTGGACATGGATTCTACTCAGAGGTTCCCCGAGCTCGGTTGGCCACATGGCCTCAAGCACGTCTCCCTAAATTCAAAAGGCTACTGACTAGTAGTGAGGGGGCATGGTGTGTGTGTGGGGATATGATACCCTTATTTCCAGAGTTTAGCATAGTGGATAAGTAATATAACAGAACTTCAATAGTGTAACAAGTATAAAAAGATGGCATAGAAGAAGGAGAAATAGTAATAAACCACTAAACAACTGATAATAATATACAAAAGCTGATGATGATACATTTCAGGTCACTATGAAGATATAAATCATGTATACAAAATATAAGATAATAAATGTTATAAAAAAGTAGAAAAAATGAATCCAAAAACTATCCCCAACATCCCAAGATCCATCTTGGTCATCTACTATTAGCTCTATCCTAAGCAATCAAGTAATCGAGTGTCTGAAGCGGTACACTTCACTTTATAAACACTTGTATACATGTAATCTTCTTGGGTGATAATGGAATCCCATATATGGTGTGATATAAATCTCTATAATCCACCACTAATGGTGTATATAACACCCAATTCATGTGATATAAACTGAAATAGTGTGAAATCATGCATATATAAAGTATAGAAATAAAATAACGTAAATACCCAAGTACATGCTTCAATCGTTAGCTAATTTCTGAAAATATAACCATTTTATTAATTTATTGTATTCTAGTTTGTATAAATAGGTTACATGAGGAAAAATAGCACTAAAAAGATTACATAAAGATGGATCCAAGTTATAACAAGGAATCCTAGTGATATTCATAATGAATAGGATCCAGGGTAATAACTGAGGCAACCTTGACCTCAGGATTCTAGCCAACATAGCTGATAACTATAGCCCAACAATAGGGGATAGAGTGTAATCCAAGGAGCATCATTCATATAATTATAGAACAATGAATCAATCTGAGTCCATGGAAAACATCCAAAGTAAAAAAGGGATAATATAGGGATAGGTCCAAGGATGTAACCAATTAATCTTAGGCCTCTAGAAGCCATGCTAGATCCAAGGAGTGTATCCAAGGAATCCAGTAATAGTAAAGGATGGATCCTCAGTGTCATATCGGGCATCCACTAATAGTCAAATATTGGGTTCCAATGTGGGTCACACCCTTGGAAGCTGGAATCTCTAAATTAGAATGTAATCCACAAGTGCTCAAGGAATTCCATTGGGAATCCAAAAGCTAAATCGCATTTGAACACTCCAAGAATGATGATGTCATGGTCTATATTCAATTATTCCTCCTATATTTAGTTTATTTAATTAATTAAGGATATGTAATAGTCATACCATTTAATAATTCATTAGGATTAAGCATTTCCTTTGATTAGTGTGATATGGTTAACTAGGCATATAACCCTTTATTATTTCATATTATTCATAATAATTTAATAAGGTTCCCTCCGATACATTCCATTAGACATGGAAAGGGGTGTTACAGTCATGAAATGAAACCATTCATTTATAATCCATTATGACAAGCCATATATAAAGCATATAGTTTCTATTTCCATTATAATTGATTTATCAAATTGAAGAACTTACCTTAGGTGGGTCAAGTGGAAAGAAAAATGGTACAAGCCATTAATTAAATCAAAATTCATATAATTAAAGGGGATTACCATTAGAAGGGTCAAGACATACACTTGAACGGTGGAGAACAATTAATAACCAACCATTAAAACCCAATCATGGTTAACATATTTAATGTTAGTCTTAGAATATGCTTCTAATGACCACAAGAAAGGAATATTAATTAAATAGATGAAATCTGATGAAATTATCCTGTACAAATGACAATTTATAAAATGAATAATCGTGAGGGATGAGTTATAGACCACCTACCTCATACTCATATGCCTCTCCTCATTGAGTATCAGCCCAAAGTTTGGCATAGTTTGGAAAAGATATGAAGAACATTTCAATTCCCTAAAAATAGGAAATATGAGCCTGTATCTAAATAGTGTTGTTGATAAAAAGAATAATGAAAAATAGATAAAAAGGAATTCAGTATGTACCAGTGTGGATCCAATGAGTCGAACGGTGATTTGATCAGACTCCGGATGGAAGATCGTGATCAAAAGCTATGAATGTGGCTTTGGGATCTCAAAAGAAGAAGGGGGGACGGTTTTCTATCCACTAGAGAGAAATAAAAAAGGGGTTTATTAAAAACATAACTTAAGTGAAAAATCCTGAAATCACCCAAAATCCTGGGTCACACGGTTTAGCCACATGATTAGGGAAACTTTGCACCAACCATGATTCTTCTGCTGTAAGAAGGGGCACCCACACTTTTAGGTTTCCTGGTTCGGGGAATCCTACACCAATAGTTTAAATCACCTCTGCAACATTTCTATCATTTTTATCATAATTGGGTGGCCCCTCATGCATGGTTAAGAAAAATACTACACCTTATACTAGCCCATCATCCAACCTTGAATGATTAGAACTAACTAGGCGACCTACCCTACATGGTTTCTACTAGCCATGCATCCAGCCTATTTCACCCTAAAATAATGTTTTGGGGTTAAAACGATCCCTAGACACCCCTAAGACCCTCTAAAACTAATTATGAATCCATATATAATCCAAAATTAAGGATTAGACTAAATATAAAAGTATCCATACCTAAGTCAAAATCGGGTTCTTACATGCCATATGTGTGTGTGAAATCGGAATCAATTAACCACATAATATATATTGTATTTTACCTATTTGGATGGTATAATACTCTGGGTATATAATTGAATGTCAATTATATTTCCAAGTTTTGATACCTAAAAAAGTATCAATAAGTTATTATTAAACTAAATAGATTATTAATTTCATTTTTATGGTCATAACCAAACTTCACTTACTATATTTTTATATTATAACATAAAATTAAATTTTTGATGATCCTTAAGTGTATATAGGCTAATTTATATGATTTTTTTTATTATTATCATATAATCTATATAAAAAATAAAAAAATTATATTTGGAATAAATTAAGGGGGGAATAAGTAACATTAGTACTTATTTTATGAATCATATTATTTTTTTATAATTGAGTAGAACATGTGTATTAGAAGAATTTACATATATTATATTGAGATAAATTAGGAGAATTTTTTTCTGATAATCTCAAATCTGCAATCCATTGATATAATAATAAATGGAATTCTTTTGAAAGTGCATAACCTTTTTTTATTTGTAAAATATTGTGATTTTTTATTTTCAAGGGACTATAGTTTAGGATGCCATTAAATTTTGGCATGATCCTATAATGACTTTAAAATATCTTTAGAATTTCCTTGTATTTATTACATCTATAATATAATGAACTAGTAAACCAAATCGATATGGTTGATCCCAAAAAATACATCACTCTATCCAATTGTGATCTCTCCAAAATAGACCTATTTTTATCCATTTAAGGTTTGTCTAAAAGTAATATGAGGTAATAAAGAGAAAATATTTTTCACATGAAAACCAGAGAGAACTATTGTAGGTCTATCTATTTCAGTTTTACCTTTCATAAAATTATTTTTATTTCATCATAAATAATAATTGATAGGAATAAATCTCTAATAAATGTAAAAAATAAGGTTTTCTTCTATTTATAAAGGTAAATGTCTTACTGTTACCCATATAATTTAAGAAATATTTAGAACTATTTTTACTCCATCTATATGACATGAAAAATTATATAAATCCACTAATTTTATATTGTAATGATGGTCTCAGTGAAAAATTATTTTAAAAAACTACATATGTAATTTTACCATCACTCCATAATAAATTTAACTCATCAATGGTTTCAAATAAACATTGATATTATTCTTTATATTTTAGGAATTATAACAATATATATATATATATATGGGTCCATTATAAATAATGAAGGAGGTAAGTTTTATGTAGTTATGAATGTGGTACAATAAGAATACTGACTATTGTAAGAACCTAAAGGATAAAAACCATATATAGAAAGACATAACCATACATTGTAAGGTTATAAAGAAAAATATGGATACAACTAATCAATGTGTTTACATGAATCACAATCACAAGGATGACTAAATATTTAATTTAAGAAATATTGGATTGATTCCAGGTCCTAAATGAAGTTGAGTTGTGAGACAATAATAGATACTACAATCTATGTGTAACCATAAAATACCTCAACTGTTTTATAGGAACAAATCTCAGTTTTCCATATTGAACATTTTTTCCCTAGATTTTCTATATGTTCAACAATCAACTAAAGACACATAATCGCAATAAGATAAGACTCAATCATTTGAAAATTTATGACTCATATGATGACTAATACAAGAATAATGGACTAACTTTTTTCTATCATTGATTTTTACAAGAAGGGTATTTCACTTAAGTAACAAATATTTAACAAAAAAATAATAAATTAAAAAGATATGAAATACTCAAAAATAATATTTAACAACCATAAATTTTATAAAAACATTTAATTTTCTTATCTTATATCTTGTATAAATGCCTCCTTATTAGATTTAAACAATTCCTAAAATTATGAGGGTTCTAATTCAGAATTCAGATCACAATTCTGAATTTATATTTCTTTAAAATATGGTCCAGTACCCTCATTTACAAAATTTTAAAAGTTTTATGGATTAAAAACCAAAAAATTATATGTCACTATCAATTACATTAACCATGTCGATACAAAAACACAAAATATACTAAAAACAAAAAATTAATATATAAACTCTAATGTTATCAAAATTTTCAAATATCCTAAAATCATGATTCTTAAAAGGACACTTAATTGTCCCTTGTGAAAAAAAATTCTTGATTTGATAATGAAAATGCAATAAATCCTTCAACACCCTCAATGAAGACAAGATTTATATTAGAATTGTATGGATTTTTTTTATGAAATGTCCAATTAGGATAACATAAAAAATGATTTTTATTTACCCTCCCCATAATCTCTAAAAATTATAATAATTAGTTTATCAAATAAATTGGTACTATTTTTTAAATAAATTATTATCTTAAAATAATTATATTTCTTAAATAAAATAATTCTCTAAAAATTAATTATTTTACTAACTAATAATAAATATAATTTTCTCAAACTATACTAATTTTTTTCTAATTTATTGTAATTTTCTAATTTATTTTATAATTTATAATTTATTACATTGTATAATAAAAATTGCTTATATTTTATGTTTCACATTTATTTTTTTATAATAATTTATAATAATAATAATATTTTTATTTCAAAATAATTTTTTATAATTTATTTATTATAATTTTTTCTATGAATAATATATCTTTTTATTTTTATTAATTTTATAATAAATTTTTATTTTTTAAAAGTATGTGTATTATATTCCAAAATTATTTTACAAATTTGTACAATTATATTTTATTAGTTTTTTACTAAACCATATTTTATTAATTTATAATAATATTTTTTAACTGAATTAAGGCTTTAAAAATTTAGTTATTTTACGAGTTTATAAAAAAATTATCTTTATTATAAAAAATATGTTTTAAAAATTTATTATAATATTGTTTTTAATAATTTATTACAAAATTGGTATTTATTAATTTTTACTATTATATGTTATAATTATTTTCCTTTACTAATTTTTAATTATTTATTATATTTTATGTTATAATTTTTTTAAATTTTTCACCAATTTATGAAAAACCTGGTTATTTATTATTTTTTATAAAAATATTTTTGATTTTTATTGTTTTTTGTTTAATTTTAGTTATTTTTTTATTTTAGAAAAATTAAAATTTTATTTTGGTTTAAAATTGATTCATGTTAATTAGTTTTTATGATTCATATTTATTATTTTATAAATAATATTTAATTATATAGAGACTAATATAAATTAATTATTAAATTATTATGTTTTATTGTATAATTAATTTTAAATAAGTACTATGTAAACTTTTCCACTAAACAGATACTTTAAAAAAATCAATTAAATTATTAATTTATTAAGATACTAATATTTGTATAACTTAACCATTTTTATTCATTTATTATAAATTATAAATTATTATAATTATTTATATTTGATATAGTTTACTAATTTTGTGATAATTATTTTTTTTTTAATATATAAACATTTTCAAAAATAATTTTAAATTTTTATTATTGTATTTATTTAGTTTTTTATTTAAAAACTTTTCATTAATTTAATATAATTTTTTATTTTTTATTATGTTTTTAATTTTTTCTGATACTTTTTAAAAACTCTATCATAAAATTTATTATTTATTATTTATTTTTAGATTAAAATACAAGATTTATTATTATTATTATCTCTTAATTTTAATTATTTTGTAATTACTTAAAAAATTAATATTTATTAAGTATTGATATTTATTTGAAATTTTTTATTAATTTTATTTTCTTAATTATACTAATTTATTTTTATATTTATATTAAAACAAAATAATTAAGTAAATAAAAACAAAAAGTAAAAAAATTCAAAAAACTAATTAATTAAATTATCAACAATAAAAAAAATTTAAATAAAAGCTCCTAACAAATTATCAAATAATAAAAAATTGAAAATATGTTTTTAAAATAAATGTTTGAAAAAAATACCTAATAATTAATAGAATAATGACTAGATTTAGATCATGAATGATAGATCTGGATCATAAGAGCCTCTTTTGAGAGAAATTATGATAATGAAAATAAAATGATAAATAAAAAAGGGAAAGGAATGGAGCAATTTGTAATTGACTTTTTTGAGATAGTAATTAACAGAGGAAGGGTTTTAGTCACTAATAGTTCATTATTTATTTTGAATTTATCGGTGGGATTGTTTGCAATGGACATTTGCAGTGGAATTCATTATTCACAATGAGTATTTGCAATGAATTGCATATTTTTTACAAATATTAGCCATCATATTTAAATTATCCCTATTTTTTCAAAATTATTTGCAATGGATAGTGTTTATCAAAAATAATACAACACCATTATTGTTTATTTATGGTGGATAATTGTAATAAAATTAATTATGTGTGATGGTTACTTATGCTGAATTGCATATTTGCCTCAAATTGTAGCCATTATATTTAACTTATCCAATTTTTTTTTGAAAATTATTTACAGTGGATGGATTCCATTGCAAATAATCTGATACCATTTTTTAAATTATATAATAAGTATTTGTGGTGGATCATCCAATTTTTCAAAATTACTAGCCTATTTCAAGGGAATTGTTCAATTCTATTGTAAATAAGTATGGTGCACCTTCATGCATTTAGGCATGTTAAAACTATACATGGTGGGTTTGAATTCCATGATAATACATCATCATTGTTATAATTCTTTGCAACAGACTATTTTTCTATTGTAAAAAAATGTCTCAAAATGTTTTTTTCTATGGACATGGTACATGTTAAAAATAGTCTATCACAAAACATTAATTTTTTCATTGTGTAAAGGACTTATTAAAGCCTTAGTTTTGTTAGTGTCTTCCCTCTGGTGTGAGTTAGGGATCGTTTGAGTGTATTCTGTTTAGGATTTATGAGATGAATTGTGTTATATGAGTTATGCTATAGGCATAACTCTATGTTAATAGGAAGTGAGGTTATGTAATGGATTTTTCAAGGGTAGTTAGACTCTGTGGGAATTAGACACTTTTGTCTTGGAAACCAATAATTCTCATGAAATGATAGCATTCTAGAAAAGTTGTGGTTTTGAATTGATTATTTTGTGCCATTATGATTTGGTTGCCTTTAAAATTGTATATTCTTGAGAGACATGTCATGATTAGTCTCACCTCATGTTTCAAATGAACTTCCCAACTACGTTTGAATGAAGGAGAACTAGAAGTCATTTGTGGTTCCTAGTTGTGGTTCTTCATTGAGGTATTGTTCCTTATTAGAACCTTTCCATTTGAATTCATTTCCCATTATGATGTATGTTCACAAAATTATCATGCACATAGGTTATTACTATTATAATGGGAAAATGGAAATGGTTCCATACCTCATGTTTTCCCATAGTGTATGCCTTTTTCAAGATATTTGATATTATTATTCCTTTACCATTATTCGAATATTCAATTTATGTTCAAGAAAGAGGATACTTGATATATATGAGTTGTGATATATGGGTATCTCATAGTTATAGGAAGACTCCTTCAACTACCTTTTTTCAAAGATGGTAAGGTTATGATTCATGGTGCCTAGGCTAGCATGTGATGACCTGACTTGGATGTATGTTTGTTATTTATTATTTGTTATTTATTATTTATTACTTATCATTTATTATTTATTATTTAGTAAATGAACACACATAGGTCATCATATATATATTAAGGGAAGGTTGGTGATGTACTATTAGGTTTCATTCTCACACCATGCATATACATCTTATCAGGTTCACATATTTTACAATCAAGGATCCTGGGAAGGGGGGAGGCCAAATGTAAAGTGGCTATGTAGGATAAGTTTTTTCGAAATATAGAGGTAGTACCAAGATATTCTATAAGATCCTTTTTATAGTAAAGCCTCCAATAGGTCCTTTAAAAAAATATTACAATGTATACGATTTATTTTGTGTGGGGATCACTCAATTAACCGATAATATATGTTAGCATGGGTTCATGTAGTTATTACATGGTTTATTGTTTATACAGAAAACACACAGCCATGTTTCTATATTATATGGTTCATTATTTATTTATTTTTACCTCTATATTATTATTTTTTGGCATGATATTGAGAGTATAGCCTCCCCCAATGTATGTCATTAGACCTCATTTCAAGTTAGAAACCTATTACATAGGAGGTTATGTACATAAGGCCTTGTAATGATCTAGATTGGACCCAAAAGACCTGGATAGGGCATTACAACATCTCCCCCACTGAGTCATGATGATCTATAAATAAATTATGACTATTTTATCTAATAATTGAATGGACCATGTCTCATTATCCACACCATATACACCTTCAAACATTATTCATCTAGTCTATAAATTTTATATCTTAGATCGAGTTGCATCATATCCCACATGATTGCATCATTGCCTCTCCATGTCACCAAGTGGTAAATGAAATGTCATTTTATCATCAATTTGATGACTACAATCCTCACAATATTTATTTCAGATCACTAACATGCTATTTGAACCCATCTTTTTCGTAGACCAAATCATAGAGAAAAAAACTCTCATATTTCCTCCAAATTCTCATCAAATTCTCATTTAGTCATGAATATCACATAAATTTAATTTTTTGTTTGAGAATCAATTATTAAATACATGAAAATTTATATAGAGGGTAAAATTAAAATAAATTTATCTCTTCAATGACTTTAAATTTGTACATTGGGTCATCAAATCCTTGAAATCCTTAGGTTCATTTCTTCATAAGCTAAAAACTGTGTATTTTTTTCAAAGTAATTCTTTATAAATTGAGGTCATTCACAATTTTTATCAAAAATGGACTCTAAAAATCTCTCAAGATTATCACCCTAATTAGAATTTGAAAAATTATAAATCATATGTCAATAGAGAGATATAGAAACTGAGAATCTAAAACCATAATCCATATCATAATAATTTTAGTTTAAGGATTTAAAAACACAGAGACAGGTTTGGGATAATGAATATTCTATCTAATTATAACCTCAATTCATAACATATAATGATTTCATTCTAATTAAATTAAATTTATAATTGTTTAATATTCATAATAGGTGAATTTCATAACATGAAACTGTAACTACCCATCTTCTTATTCACTATTGAACCTTTTAGTTTTTATTTTTTTTACTTGGGAAATTGATGGTGAAAATCTGGGCTGGTATGAATTTCTGGATTTTGATTGGGTGAGTGATAATTTTAAAAGTTTTAATATGATTAAAGTTAGTATTTAGTGGTTGTGAAGTTAGTATAAGATACTTTGAGGGGTAATATATATTTTTTAAAGGTAATAAATTGTGTGGGTAGCAATAAGTGGCCACTAGATACCGCATTGATTTCCATTAAGTACCTAGTGATCAACATAGTGTGAAACTACCCACTGGTCTACCGTCAGGTGGTTGGTGAAGATCCATAGGGTACTCAATAGAGCCTGTATTTTTTTCATGTGGGGTTAGAATTTTCTTTTTCTGATTTTATATTTCAATACCACTATTGGGATTCAATTTCCCCAAAATGGTGAATAAAAATGGATAATATCCTTTTCCTCCTCGTATCTTTTCAAATTCCCTCATTAACTTATAACATTTGGGAAGATTTTGATATGATGAATCAAGTCATTTATTCTTATTTTATCGAAATCACCTTTTCTTCTTACCTTTAATTTTTATTGGTTGGGATATGGATATGATTTTTTAATAGACATAATACTAATAAAATAAATCTTGATTGTAGGGATTTTGTATCTAAGTCCTAAATAAGAACAATTATGGTTAATCACATAAATTTGATGGTGAAATCGATTTTAGGGTTTTTAATGGATTTTTCAATAAATTTATTATATTTGGGTTTATATTGAAGATTTTTTAGGTTATGTAATTTGGGGAATTTAAGGTTAGTGGTGTTGGGAGTCCATTTGGGGTTATCTTTGAGGTTTTATTCTTGTTTTGTAGTTTATTTATTTATAAATCCTGATTATTTAGTTTCATTATTTATGGAGTTTTATTTATAAATTATAGAAAGGTTTTGGGTGGTTATCTAATTATAATTATCTCCACTATACATTATCCATGTAGGTGGTCTCAACCCCCCATGGGTTTAATTTCGTTTTTCTTGTGATTTTTCTACTATGGTTTCAAAATATTAGAAATGATTAAATGGTTATTTTGGAATTACAAATTTAATGTTTTTTAGAATGGAATTTCATGATAAACATGAATCATTATTTAACTTTTTGTTATTATATCTTATTTAGTTGTTTTATTATGTTTATAGTTTTCTATAACCTTGAGGTATTATTGTATAAATATTAGTACATTTTCAAACCTTATGTTATTTTTAGTCATTCATACATTATAAAATTAAATGAATATTTAATTATTATTTTAAAAACTAGAATTATGTTGATGGATTTAGGGTTATCGCATTATAAGTACCCGACCTTAAACATTACATAATATTGTAAATTCCATTATAATTCACTTATTTACATTCCCAAAGATATTTTCAGTTTAGTGTTTTAATAAGTTAGGAAATAATTCATACACATCAACCCATAAGCATACAAAGTGGATACTACTAAAACAATATCCATTTTTTCATAATACAAAAGCTTTTAATAAAAACCTAAAATATTTTCATGGAAAGTATTCACAACATTCATCATGGCTTCTCCATTTATCTTACCCATCCATAAACCCTATTAAAAAAATTTAAAATATGGTTTGAGCCCAAAAATATCAGTAATGTATATAAAAATAAGTTTAAAAATCATTAGTAAATGAATACTTATAATAATATGAAATCATTTTCACACAGACATACTTCTCACCCAATATATATCATATAGTTACTTCGTGAAAACATGATATTTTAATATAAAATAAATAATAACTTAAAGGTAACTAGGGGTATTAATTACTTAATATTGTAACTATCACAAATACCATATGATTTATAACCCTCATAGTTACCTTACAATGTAACCATCACAACTACCTTATGGTGTAACCATCGTAGTTACACTTTGAGTAACAAAACGGCCGACCTCCAACTTAAACATACCCAATAAATTTTAGGGAGATATAGGTCACACCCTTAATCATAAATAATTACAAATAACCATAACAAGATCATAAAATAATGATAATTTCATAAAAACATTCCCTTAAATTTTTTAAAAAATAGAAATTTAAAAGAGGATTTTTAAAGAATAGTACCTTAAAAATATCATCTTATTGAAGAGAGAATTGATAAAAAGAAAGGAATATGTATAATAAGTGTAAATAAATAATACAACATAATATAATAAAATTTAATTTCTCAAATAATCTTAGTATGACAAAATCATTGAAGTAGAAGATTAACCCAAAGAATAGAAATTTAGTTAAAAAATCCCTTAACTCGAGTTCTTCTTACTTAAAATGCATTTAAACCTCCTATATAATGGTTAAAAGAGAATTATTAATATTTTATATAAATATATTTATTTTTATAACACATTATATGATCGTTTTATAACATCATTCCACCCAATTATTAATTATATTTTGTTATTTCCAATATTTTATTTGCGTTCATTACATGATTTCCATGGCCAGCTCGTAATAGATTTTATGGTTGAATGGAAGTGAAATTACAAAAGAAGAATGAAAAGGTGTTTAAATATTTCCATAATCTTAAATTACACCATATATCATTTTTTCAGATATGAGGATGATTCATTAGATAAAACATTAATGATATTCGTTTAGATTATTTTGGCGGTTCTTTGATCATCACGAACTAATTTCATTATATAATTCAATATTATAAAAACATGTTAATTAAAGAAAATAAAATAGGTTATATCATAAAATTTATAACCTTTTAAACCTTGAAAATGGTTTTATGACCAAACATGAAGGTGACAATGGAAATTAAAAACATATTATCTAAGATGTCGGTGATTCGACACATCACAGAAGATGTTTTTATTCTTAGTATAAAAGGGAGAGGATAAGAAGTATTATTATTATTTTCCCCCATAAACATGATAAGATTATAGTATATATAATATACTAGATATTTTGTGCCTTGTGGATAAGGGGTGGTGAATATATTATAAGAAAACAAATAGTTGAAATGAAAATAAAATAAAATGAAAGAGGATTTTTACCTCTTGATTTATCCTCCTTGAGAACCTCATTAAGGCCATTGGTTTTGGAATTTTGGTGAGACCAGAAGGTCTTGTAAATTCATAATAATATTAGGAATATATTTGGGTAGAATTTTAACATGATTCAAGTATTTGAGTTTTGAGGAGAATAGTAGGTGAGGGGTGGTATTTATTGTGGATGAGAGGAGGGTTTTTTGATTATTTTATTCATTAGTTTATTAATTTGGATCAAGATTATGAATAGATTGAGAATTATAATAAAATATATTAAATTAATCAATTAATGTTATATATTAGTGTTATTAAATATTTAATTATGTTAGGAATAGTGTATTTTACTTATAATGTATATATACTTTAAATTATCATATTTCAATATTCAACAAAAATTCAAGTATTTCAGAAAAATACAAAAAAATTACCCCAATCATTTTTCGATGGGTAGAATCCAAAAATTAACTCCATTTTTTAAAATAGTTTTATATATATGATAAATTTAATTTTTAAATAAAAACATAATTTATTTGAAAAATAACAATTTTAAAACTATATGTAATTTTATAACACCTTGAAAAATTAATCACTATCTCATAAAATTATCATATAACTATTAGACAATAAATTAATAATTTATGAATCTATATTATGAAAATTAACTTTATTTTAAATACATAAATTAATTTTAAATTGAAATTAAATAATGATGACTTAAAAAATTACCAACACTTAAATTATCATTTCAAAAACATTTATTCACTTATTGCATGATATAAATATATCATGAATACACATATAAGATACATAAATTTTATTTATACTCTTATGGGTTTGGTTACTAATCTATTGGCCAGATTACTATTCCTAATTCTCAAGTTACTTTTCTTAAGGTCGTGTTACTATTCCATCAGTAATTTTTTTATTTCTAAAAATATTATTTATTTCATAATAAATTTATAATGAATTTAAATATTTATTTCCATAATGAAAACAAATTATTTTATAAGTACCTAGATTGTTATATTCTCCACACCTTCTAAAAATTGCATCTTCACAATTTTTATTTACTTATTAAACAAGTGATGGTACCTTTCCCTCGTAGCATTTTCAGATTCCCATATTGCTTCTCTAACCATGTAGTTTCTCCAAAAAAAATCTTAACCTGGTGAATTATCTTATTCTACAATACATACCCTCTATAATAAAAAATATGAACATTTATCCCTTCATAAGAATGGTTATCTTCCAACTGAACTACTTCTGGACTCAAAACATGAGATGAATTTGGTGTATACTTTCTGAACATCGAGACAAGAAAAAGATTGTGTACTTGGGATAAAATCAGATGTAAAGATTATTGGTGGGCGTCTGGTATAACTTTTTCCAAGATTTCATAGGGTCTAATGAAAAGTGGACTTACCTTTCCTTTCTTACCAAAACACATAAAACTTTTCCATGGTGAGATTCTAAGAAAAACATGATCACCAACCTCGAAAAAAAATTCTTTCCTCCTATTATCTACATAACTTTTTTACCTGATTTGTACTATCCTCAAGTGTTTTTTGATCCTCATCACCTTCTCAGCCACTTCCTCTACTAATTATGGACCCATCAACTAATTTTCCTAGACTTCATACCATAAATATGGATTTCGTCACTACTTTCTATATAATACCTCAAAAGGCATCATTTGTATATTGGAATGAAAATTTTTATTATAAAAAACTCAAATAAAGAAATATGTTGATCTGAACATCCATGGTAAACCCTCAAACAATCTTGAAGCATATCCTCCAATGTATGAATTGTTTTCTCAGTCTATATATCATATTGAAGATGAAAGTATGTGCTGAAATTTAATTCTATGCCCAATTAATTTGGAATGCCTTTCTAAAATTTATAAGTAAACTTGGAATCACAGTCAGATTCAATGGAAAGAAAAACACCATGTAACTTGACACTCTATTTGAGGTACAGCCATGAAATCTGATCCAAAGACATAGTATCTGGAATAGGAAGGAAATGTACATATTTATTTTGTCGATCATTAATAACCCTAATTGCATTGTTACCTCAAGAAATCTTTGGTAGCCCCACCACCAAGTCCAGGGATATATTTTCCCATTTCCTCTCTGGTAATAGAAAAGGCTAAAGCAACCCCTTTGGTAGTTTTATCTCTGATTTAACCTATTGACTTATCAAACATTTCATGGTAAAATCTACAGTATATATTTTCATTCCATCCCACTAATAATACTCTCGAAGGTATATGTACATTGTAGTACTACTAGGATGAACTGAAAATAGAGAACTATGAGTTTCACACAAAAACTCTTTATTAAATATTGAATAAAAAGGCACACATAATCTCTTTCCAAATATTTAAGCAAAATATTTATCAATGTTAAATTATGGAAACATAACCCTTTTAACCAATTATACCTTTTTCTATAACTCATTGTCTTCCTTCTGTGCTTTTTTAAATTCTTTATGATAGAGATGACGACACTGACACCTGAAAAAAAATAGAGGAATTTTATTCACCAACAAATTTCAAGACAAAATTCATCTAATCATTAATCAAGGGTTCATGTTCCAAACATAACATGGAAAGTGATTCATGATGTTTTTGACTCAAGGAATCTTCTACTTTGTTTGATTTTATAGTATGGTAATTTATTATACAATAATAATCCATTATCAATTCAAGCCATCTTATTTTCATCATGTTTAATTCCTTCTAAGTGAATACATACTTAAAACTTTTATAATCAGTATATATTTCACATTTGGATCTATATAAATGATGACTCTAAATTTTCAAAGAAAAAAACCACAGTTGTGAATTCCAAATCATGTGTGGGTTAATTTAACTCACCATGTTTCATTTGTCTTGATTCATAAGAAATTACATGATCATTCTGCATCAGAACACAACCAACTCCCTCTAATAAAGAATCACTATAGATGATAAACTCACAATTTCGGGAATGTAGTGCCAAAATTGAAGCATTCACCAATCTCATCTTTTGTTCTTGAAAACAAACATCACATTCTTTTGACTAAATATTTTTTACCCCTTTTCAAGTGAAATTAGTCAATGTTCTAGATAACCATTCTATGTTTTTAACAAACTATCAGTAATAAACTACTAATCTAAAAAAATCTCTGTAAGATTTAATGGTCTAGTCCATTAATCAACCACTTTGGTTTCGAGGGTTCGTGGGTACTCTGGCGCCGTCGTGGGTCGTAGCCAACAATGGGCTTCTGCGGCGTCGAAGACTCACATCTTCGGTGGGCTCGGTTTCCTTGCTGGCGTGGTGGAATATGTGGTCGAGAGGCGTTTTGATGCGGCCAGAGGTTGTAGTTGTGTCTCATCTGAGTTCTTTGGGTGGATCAGCAGGATCCTTGAGCGATGGTGGTGACGGGCTTGGTTCGGTATATTTGCGGTGGTCGTCTTCCGGCATGGATCTACGATTGTGGTGATGGTTTTCTTTATCTTTGTTTTCATACTTGGATTTCGGTTCTCTCCTTGATGCGTCTTCTGGAATGGCTTGTTGTAGTGGTTTTGTGCTCCCATTTCTCTAGCTTCTAGATCCAATATACTTTTCAGGTCGGTCGAGTGTCTTGGTTTAGTGGAGGTTTTTTGTTGGTGCGAGTGGCAGGGTTTCCAGGCTTCTCTGGAAGCTGCAACAGTGGAGGGGGATGGCAGTGACATCTTTGGAGTTTGTGTAAGTGGATGAATCTCTTGTTTCGATGGCAGATTTCGGTGGAACTTGGCGGTGTTCTGGTGTGTGACTTGAGTCAGGGAGGTACTTGTTTCCCATGAAGGTTGATGTTCTCTGAATTTTTGAATCTGGATTTGTGGATTTTGGAAAGTGACCGCAGCAGTAGTATTGTGGAAGGTGGATTTTGGTTTTTATTGTTTTAATTTTATATGTTGTATGCTAATGATCCAAGTTGGCTGGACTCGACCATATGGATCAGGCCCCAAGGAGGATTTTGAGCTAATAGTTCATCTTGCAGAGCTTTTCAGACTTGGATGTTTGAGAGGGTATGGCGTCAGCCATCAGATCAGGCCTGTGCTTTGACACAGGACACTGGCTTGCTGATTAGCCTTGCAACGATGGAGTGCTTCATCACGATTACATGTTGGGGAGGGGTGTTTCATGTGTTAGTTTGGTTTTTTTCAGGTCGTGTTATGTCTTTAAGTTCATGAAGTATGTTGGGTTTTCCCCTTCTTCCCTTAAAAGGGAGATTTATTATAATAAAAATATTGAAGGCCTTTGGGTCATTAGATGGATGATGATAGTATGAAATGATATTTTCATGATATTATCCTTCTTCCCCTTCAGCTGATGGTACCCTCTTTTTAATTAAATATTACAAAAATACTGAGTTCCCTGGATCTTATCAAACAAGTAATCAGTATAAGGAAAGGGATACTTATTCTTAACAGTAATGTTATTTAAAGCTCTATAATCAATGAAAAGTATCATGGATCTATCTTTATTTTTAACAAAAAAACTGGAGCACCCCATGGTGATGTTCTAGGACGAATGAAGCCTTTATCAAGTAACACCTGCAACCAATTTTTCAATTCAATAAGTTCTACTTGATCTATTTGATAATGGGGTTTTGAAATTGGATTAGCATCACGAACTAAGTAAATTGTACATTCAACTTCCTAATCAGGTAATACACTAGGAAACTCATCAGTAAAACCATCCAGAAATTTGTTTATAACTAGAACATCATTAATTTTAACAGTTTCCTTATTTTCAACAATATGTAAAGATAAATTTCACTTCCATATTTTAACCGTTTCTCAGCATCCTGATATATTATCAATTATATGCATTCATTCTTGTATAAAAATTGAAACCCTTTCTGAAAAATAAATTTTTTAGCTCTATAATCAATCATTGCATGATAAGCAGAATGCCAATCCATACCCAGAATGAAATAAAACTCTACTAAGGGTAAAAAAATAAGGTTTTTAGGTAATGCATTTCCACAGAGAACAACAAAGAGATTCTAATAATGTATATTTTCTATAATATTTCCTCTAATTTTTTAACTATAAGCTCAAGACTCATTTCTTGAGGTGAAATTTCAAATTTACCAGAAAAAATTATCAGAAATAAAGGAACGTATAGACCCCGTATCAAACAAGAAATTAGAAAAATCTAAGTAAACAAACAAAGTACATCATACCACTTCATTAGATGTCCCGAAATCTGTTGAAGTTCTCATAATGGATCTCACTGCACCTTTCCTCTTATAATATAGTTTTTTACCATCATTCAGATATTTCTTTGGGAATGTATTTTCATAATATCTTATCTCACCACATTTGAAATGTTGTATAGTTTTCTTATCATAATTAATATTAATAATATTTTCATTAAAATCCTGTTCCATATGTTAAAACTTACCTTATCAAAAACACTTCCCAATTTTGTTAAGGCATTCCCTAGGGTTCTTTTTACCACTCTTTTCACAAACTGAAAATTAGAATTTATTATCATCAGATTTCTTTGATTGATTCTTTGTAAATACCTAACCCTAGTTACCCGAAGTCGGTGCCTTATTACATTATATTGGCATGATTATAAGAAAGTTGTATCCCAAAGGAACAAATATTTTAGTAGATTTGGAAACAAGATAAATACATAAGTTCAACATTACAACATGAAATAAAAACAAAATATATGTTTCGTTGGGAACATCTACCACTCCAAGATTGTCCCTATAAGTTAGTCATTGTATACATATTCTTGTCTTTGTAAAATGAAACATATGAAGGGGTGATCTTAGAAGCACAATAAGGGTAAAAAATAAAGTGGAAGATATCATAAACTTAAATATTAGGTATGGTGAATAATTTAAAACACATTCCTTTAAAAATAAACATGAATACAATATGGAAGTAAAAAGAGCTAAGTAAACATTACCATAAAAAGTCATAACCATGGGTATTCAACAAGTCGAATAACCACATGAACTATGAATTTATAGATTCATAATGAGGTAAGTACATATGTTATAAATTCTAAAACATACCGTCATGGCCTTTTCCAAGACATCTAAAAATTATTAATGCATTGACTAAAACCATATCAAAAAATGGGCAACGCCTCGTCCAAGTCCATATCTATTTGTCTCACAAGGCCTACTGATGCATCAAGGGATAAAATGGGACCAACCCATCACATAATAATTCCAATGAATTCCACATATTAATGGGGATAAAAAAACAACATATACATTCATATTGAAACTATCATATGAAATATAAATAACTTTCCTCGAACATTAAGCTTAAACACAAACCATTCAGAGTAAATTGGTGAATGGTTTTAAGATATAAAATCATCAGTCAAACTAATAATAAACCATATAATATAATATGGTATATGATATCATAAATATTAATCCCACTAACAAAAAATAATCAATAAGATTGTTGAAACAAATGAATATACTCTTATAAAACCATCAAGTAATTCTTGAGATAAATACTCTTTTTCTTGAAAAAAGAAGAGTTATTTTGGAAAATATTTATATAATACCAGAATTGAAGTAATATAGTATATTCATAATAAAAAGAGTTATTTTAGAAAGATAATGGTTTCAAAAAAATATTATAAACTTCCCTTAAAAATAGTTAAGAATTTGGGGAAATCCCTTGAATCGGGCTTGTATTTTGGAAATAATTTTTGAAATATATTTTTAAAACATGTATCTCTTCATAAAATAAAGAAGGATTCTGGTTGGTGAACATATATTAGACATTAAATATAAATACATGATGAGTAAATAAGAATAAATAAGAATTTATTTGGGATTAAGGAGGAAAAATGGTAGCCCGAAATAAAATGGATGTTCGGGTAGAAAAACCGTTACCTTAAGTACAAATGTTCCTCTCTTGACATTAGAGTCATAGAATATGAAATTAGAATCAATAATAACTTAATTCCGGACCTATTAGACTTTTATTTAGTTTATTATACTTTTTTAGTTCATTTATGTCCTTATTGATAATTTATAATATTGAATTCTGTCGTTCTGGAGAGTTTATTTTCTTGATTTTCATAATCGGTTCACTTATTTTTAAGTAATGGAGTTTATGTGGAATGGATGTAAATCTATAGAATTAAATTTAAAAATTATTTATGAACATCCATAGGTGTTAATGTTCATTTATATCATTTTGTTACATGGAAGGATGATGAATCATTAGTTGAAATATTAATGATAATCACTTAGATTATTTTAGCAGTATTTTGATTATTATGAACTATTTTGGTCATATGATTTAATATTATGTACAGACACTGAATCCTAAATATTAATTAGGTTATAAAACATATATTATAGTCTAGTTCAACCATAAAAATGGTTTCTTGGCTATTAATTAAGGCTAAATTAAAGAACTAAACTTCATCATCCACGAAGGTTGTAAATTGGAACCTCATAGACGACAATTTCATTTATAAAAGAGAGAGAGAGAGAGAGTAATAATATTGATAATTGTTATTACATTAACATGGTATAATTCTAGTATGTAGATGATACTAGAGTTATAAGGATAAAATGTACAGAATAGGTTAGGAGATAATAATAAAATAAGAAAAATTTAAATGAAACTAAATGAAAAAGAAAGATGTTTTACCTCTAGAAATAACCTCCTTGAGAACCTCCTTAAGGGAAGGGTTTTTGTTCTTTTAGAAAGACCAAGAGCTCCTATACGTGAGGAGTGACTAGGGAAGGGTATTTGAGAAGAACTTTGAGGAACTTCAAGGCTTATAGGAGTGAATTTAAAAGGGAGTGAGGGGGGGAGTTTGTAGTGCAGGAGAGGAGGGTTTTCCTATTATTTTTCTCATTATTTTATTATTTTTCCATAGACAACCAATAATATTGATTCTTGTGACCAATAATAGTAACGTGTGCATGTGAGTTCGAACCAAGTTTTCTTACATCATCCATGATGCTAGATATAGTGAATTTAACTAATAATGTATATATATTGTAGATTACCGTATTTTACTATTCATAAAAAAATCGAGTTTTTTAGAAAAATACCAAAAAATCACCCTAACCACTTTTCGATGAATAGAATTCAAAAAATGAACTCCATTTTTTTAAATAATTTTTTAAATATTATTAATTTAATTTTTACATAAAATAATAATTTATTTGAAAAATAACAATTTTTAGAACTATAATTCATTTTATGTCACCTTGAAAAATTAATCAAGATCTCATTATCTTATAACCATAAGAAAATAAAATAGTAATATGATTTACTATTCATAAGGGTCATATTAATTTTCATATTACTATTAACAAGGGTGTGTTAATATTCACCAAAAATTAATTTTATCTTATCAGACTCTAAATATCTTACTGAACACAACCGTGTATGTCAGTTTTTTGAAATTCAAATCAGATAGGTGGGAAAATTATGTTTTGGCTAGGTTAAAACAAAGTGGTGTTTTGTAGATACATAGTGTTTCATGCATTCAATATTAAATTTATGTGTTGAATCTTGGGGTGTTACATTCTTACCCATCAATTTCCATATTGTCCTGTTCTTATTCTTATTGTCAATGTACACATGATCACCATAAAACTATATTTCTACCCTCTCGGCACAGAAGAAAATTTTCTCTTAACTTTTGAATTCACAAGAATCCAATTTCCTTCGATATCATGGCTTCAATCTTGAGTAAAAAGAGGTTATTTTACTATCAAGTTCTTGAATACGATTTACAACATACCTTTCCACTCATGTGAAGTTTTCTTCATATAAAACCACTAAATCTTCCTCTTTTTTCTTCATTTCAAGGAAGTGATTTTCCATCCTAAGTCGAACCCCATAGAAAAATATTATTCAAGAAATAGATTTTTAAAATCATCCCATCCTAAGGAATCAATCTCATCACTATCCTTGATATTCTTGACCATTTACCACAATCGGTCAGCTTCACCTTCAAAACAATAAATGGAAAGAATAAACATTTTATTATATAACAACTCCATAACATCGAATATATTTTCAATGATTTCAATCCATCCTTCAATTTCCACTGGATCAAAAGATCCATTGAAAGTAAGAGGGTTTTGCCTCATAAAATGTTCCACTATTGTCATGTTCCTTTGTGGTTGTTCTTTTTGTTCTCTTTAATGGATTACAACTACATTTATAGCCTATCTCAACTGATCCATTATTGTCAGAAAATATTCAGTTCCAATTCCCATCATTCTCAGTTGTGGATTCAGAAATATATCATTCTTTCGGTGCCTTCCAACTTCAGGTTCCCTATTTTTTCTGTGGAAAACCATTCGGAATAGACATATCTTAGATGAAGAAACACGGTAATCTTAAAATTATATATCATTTAAACATTAAAATAAGGTAAAAATTAGTTATGGTATTCTATTAACATCATCCTAAACCCAAATATTATCTAAATCGTGATCTAATACCAACTATAAGGACCCAACCTTAAACATTACATAATCTAATAAATTTCTTTACAATTAAATTCTTTAAATTCATAATGATCTTTTCAATTTAGAGTTTTATAATGTTAGAACATAATTCATACATATCAACTTATAAGAATTTAAAGTGGAAACTACTAAAACAATATCCATTTTTTCATATAAAAAATTATGTTATTTAAAACATGAAATCTTTTAATGAAATGTCTTCACAACATTCATCTTGGCTTCTCCTTTTCTATTAACCATCCTTAAACCTTGTGAAAAACATTTTAAAAACTAGTTTTAACCAAAAAATATCATTAAAGGATATGAAAGGGAGATAAATTATTAGTGCATGAATACCTATAAACATATGAAATCATTTCACAAAAACATACTTATCACCCAATATGTATCATACAGTTACACTGTAAAAACATGATATTTACATAGAACATAAATAATACCATAAGGGTAAATTAGGTCAATAATTACATAATATTGTAACCATCATTTATACCATGTGATTCGTAATCGTCATGACTAACTTACAATGTAATCTTCATGGATACCCTACAACGTAACCATCATAGCTACCTTATGGTGTAACCATCAAAGTTTCACTTGGAGTAACCATACGAACAACCTCCAACATAAACATACCTAATACATTGGAGGGAGAAATAGGTTCCACCCTTAATTATAAATAATTCCCAAGAACCATAACATGATCATAAAACAATAATACTTGAACTAAAACATTCCCTTGATTTTTATTAAAAATGGAAATTTAAAAGAGGATTTTTAAAGAAAAGTCCCTTACAGATATCATATCATTGAAGTGAGAATTGACAAAAAGAAAGGAATTTGTATATTAACTATAAATACATAATACAACATAATATAATCAAATTTCATTTCTCAAATAATCTTAGCATGACAAAATTAATGATGTACAAGGTTAACCCAAAGAATGGAAATTGGGTTAAGAATTCCATTACATCAGGTTCATCTTTATTAAAATGTGTTTAAAACTCATCTATAATAGTTAAAAGAGTGTTATTAATATTTTACAGAAATATATTTATTTTTATAATATATTATATGATCATTTTTTAACATCATTCCACCCAAATATTAATTAAATTTTGTTATTTCTAATATTTTGGGCGCATTCTTTACATGATTTCCATGGTCAGTTCGTAATGGATTTTCTTGTCGAATGAATGTGAAACTACATAAGTAGAATTAAAAGGTAAGTAAATGTTTCCATAACTTTAAATTATACCATATATCATTTTTTTAGATATCAGGATGATTCATTAGATAAAATGTTAATGGTATTCATTTAGACCATTTTGGCTGTTCTTTGATCATCACAAACTAGTTTCATTATATAATTAAATATTATACATATATGTTTATTAAAAAACATAAAAGATGTTATATAATACACTTTAAAACATGTTTCATCAATTAAATTTTTTTATAACTAGTCATGAAGGTGGTAATAGAAATTGAAAACACATCGTCCCGGATGTTGGCAATTTGACACATCACGGATGATGTTTTTATTTCTAGAATAAAAGGGAGAGAAGAAGAAGTATGATGATGATTTTTTTCATAAACATGATAAACTTTTAGTATATATAAGATAATATAGTTTTTAGTCATCTTGGATAAGGTTAGGTGAAGAGAGTATAATAAAATAAAAATAATTGAAAATAAAATAAATTAAAATAAAAGAGGATTTTTACCTCTTAATTGTCCTCCTTGAAAACCACCTTATGGCCTTTGTTTTTTCCTATTTGGTGAGACCATAAGGTCTTAGACTTTGGGAATAGTATTGGGAAATGATTTGGTCAAAATTTGAATGAGATTCAAGGCTTTGAGTTGTGAGGAGAGAGGGGGTGAGGGGTGGTGTTTATAGTGGAGGAGAGGAGGTTTTTTATTATTTTACTCATTTGTTTATTAATTTGTCTCAAGACTACAAATAGATTGAGAATTTCCATTAAATATATTAAAATAATCAAGGGAATTTAGATATTATGGTTCTTACATCATTCATGATGTTAGTAACAGTGTATTTAACTTATAATGTATATATACAATAAATTATCGTATTTCATAATTCACTAAAAATTCATGTTTTTCCAGAAAATACAAAAAATTCACCCCAACCATTTTTTGAGGTGTAAAATTCAAAAATGAATTAATTTTTTAAAAACTAATTTTCTACATATAAAAATTGTAATTTATTTTAATAAAATAATAATTTATTTTAAAAATAAAAAATTTAAAGCTATAACTGATTTTATAAAAGCTTGAAAAATTAATCAAATCATCAAATTATCTTATAACAATAAGACAATAAATTAATAATTTATTAATGTATTTTATGAAAATAATGTCTCTTTTAAATACTAAAATTAATTCTAAAATTGAAATTAAATATTGATGACTTATAAAAATACCAACACATAAATTATCATTCCAAAAACATTTATTCACTTATTCCTTGAAATAAATATATCATGATTACACTTATAAGATGCATAAATTTTATTTATACTTTCATGGGTGAGGATACTATTCTATTGTCTAGATTAATATTCCTAATGGTCATGTTAGTATTCCTAAGGTTAGGTTACAATTCTATCAGTAAAAATTCTTTAATTTCTATAAATATAAATTATTTCATTATACGTTTATAATTAATTAAAATATTTAATTCAAAAATGAAAAAAATATATTATAATTACCTGGGTTGTTACACTCATTATATATCTATGATTATTTATGTTGTTTATCATATGCCTTATTATTGGTCCCCTATTAAAGACTTTTGATGCATATATATTGGTTTCCACTGAGCATGCTCTCTTTGGATATATATTATGAACTAAAGGGAAAATTGACACTTTATAAATATTAACATAATGAATTATATGGAAGAAAACATTTATCATTGAGTTTAGTTATTTCATTAGCGGTAATGTAATGGTTGTGTTTATTTGATAAGAAATGGATGATTTAGTTTATTGAATATAAAATAATTTATCTTAATTAAATTATTTAATAAACAATAATTTTGTTATAAGTCAAACTAATTTCCTCTATGTTTAGGTATTTGGATTTCTCGTTTAAGGTTTATCTAAAATTTATCTCAATAAGTGACTTGGGATAACCAATAAGATAATATTATTTATGAGGAATGTTTTTTTATTTAAGTTCTTTTCTTTAATATTTTTCTTTATTTATCTAGTTACACACCTAATCATCATTACATTATGCGTTCATCATGATAACTATGATTATTATTATTTAGGGTCATGGGTTTCTTCAGATTTCTATTCATAGTTCTTATTTTTATTTTCTTTTTGGTTTATTTTATTATTAGATTAGTTAAAAATTATGTTTTTGGTTGTGAGATTTATTATTCAGAACATCATTATGGTTGGTTGATTAGTTTAATAACCTTGTAGGTTTATGTAGTGGGTTATGTATTAGTTGTAGAAAGGTATAGTGTTCCCTTGATGGTGTGTCAATAAAAGGAAATGTAAGGAGTGTATCTCTTAGAAGATATCCTTCAAGATTTAATAGTTCTTTTGAGTCCAGTGACTTGTCGTATCTTTAGTTTTCATTGGGTATATTGAGTGTGGTAAGATGTGGGCTATTAGTATTAGGATTATGATATTTAGAGATACTCAATGTATAACTTTTTTAGTTAACTCTTATAGTCTAGTTGGAGATTTCTTTCATTATTAACTATTGGGTCATTGGTTAGAAGAAATTATTAATTGGTTTATGACATGTTGTCTCACCATTGATAAAACTATAGCCAATTTTACATAGTTTTATTTAGAAATTCAA
Organism: Viscum album; assembly: GCA_963277665.1. NCBI lineage: Eukaryota > Viridiplantae > Streptophyta > Magnoliopsida > Santalales > Viscaceae > Viscum > Viscum album. The sequence continues at coordinate 617,375,612 of OY728162.1, forward strand.
GGATACTTTCAGGGTTTATTATTTTTGGTTCTGTAATTTTAATACCATAACCTATGTTGTTATTGGTTATGTATAGATTTGGTTGTGGTCTATATTTTTATGGTTTAGCAAGAAAATTTGATTTCTTTTCTTTTTATATGGATATCATGTATTTTTTTTATTATAATCAGGAAGGATTTTTAGCCTATATAAGATATATTTACATGTATTGGTATTATCTCTAATTGATTATATAGGTTCTGTGGATATTGGAGGAAGTTAGCTTTGGATTTATAGAAAATACTATATATATATATATATTCTATTCCTTCTAATGAGAAAAGGGGACTCTTAAGTGAGGATGGGTTTGTGTGTGTCTGTGTGATTAGATTTAAAGGGATAAAAGTATCTTAAATGAAATTAAAGGCAATAATAATACCCAAAAATAATCAGGATCTATCTATACATTTGGAATGAATGAAAAAATGAAGAAACATATGATGTACCTTACACTTGGATGATCAATTATTTCTAAGATTTATATTTTCTTCATTTATATAATGAAGAAGTAGTCAAAGGAATCCTTACTCTATGGTATCCATGGGGTGGATGAATCTCCTAATACTTGTAAAGGATGTAACAAACTGACCTAGGATACCCTCATAAGCTAGTACACAACCCGATATGCTACATACCTGAAGGGATTTCTTGATCCCCACATGCTTGCGTCAAGCACCAGGTCATAAAAAACATAGGGAATGATTTCACCCAACATGAAACAAGATTTATGAAATATATATATATACACATAAGAAATAAATATCAGATGAAAACTAAAATAAATATTCCATAAACTATAGGTCCAATGATAGTAGTACAACCTCAAAGAAAAAATATCAAAACCCAAAGTATAAGCCCAACTACCAAAAGTAAGGATAAATAGGGAATAACTACTCCATGTGATAAGTGGGGAACATCCCTCTAATTTACTATTGGCTACCCATACCCAAATGACATAAACCTCACCACCTCAATGTGGTGCCTTGAATTTTCTTATATCAAAAGGCAAGACAAGTCTACACACTACTGAAGGGGTGTGTAAGGTGTGAGTTAATTAGGATCCGTAAGATCTCAACCAGGTGATTCATACCATACCTCTATATAACAATCCCAACATGCTAAATTCATAGAAAAAATGGAATGATAATCAGTTAAAAAATCTATATCAAAAGCATTGTAATTTGTTTCCCCTTTTTCTATAGTTTTAAAATAATGCAGTCAAATAGTTTTAAATCATATTTTCCATTAACATTTATCAAATCATATATCATTTCATATCAAATCCAAAATAGTAAAAACCAAAGAACAATGGAGATTATCCCTAGGATATCGTTGGTTTGGGATATATAGGTCACTTATACCTCATAAATAATGATAATGTTAGTGTACTAAACAAGTTCCTAGAACACCAGACCTTGTGAATAAAGGCACACTCCATGATTGAACCCCCAAAAAATGTCAGAAAATAAATTCCCTATGACACTTGGCCTAGGGAGCAGAGTAAATCCCTATAAGTGAACCCACAATAGAAACAATGTAAATTCCTATTAATAAACCCCATCTTAGATACCCAAATCTCCCATGTGATCAACAATTCAAATCATTCCATAGGGCTTCTCACATTTCATAACCAATTTTCAGACAAAATTTTTCTATAAAAACATTCTTTGAAAAACATCACATAAACCCATTTCAAAATATTCGAAAATAACTTTATTTTTACCAAAACATGGGGAAAATCATATTTTATAAAGAACCCTTTTACACATGTAAATAAATCCACAAAATAATCATCCAAATTCATTTATAAAGAAATTTATAAGACCAAGAGCAATTTCGGTTCAAATTCCATAGGCTAAGGATGGAGACACCTAGCTCAAACTCATGTCTCACACCACCGCATGGGAATCCATAAGCTATAAATAATTATAAATGATAAAAAATCCTTAATAATGATTCTCACCTCTATAAATTGAGTTCCAAAAACAAAATGGTTAGTAAAGTGGTTTCACCAATACTTTCCTTGAGAAACCAATGTTTCACACCACAATAAAAATGAGGACTGGACACTATAATACGATCTCACAATAGATAAAGATAGAAAATATAATAATAAACACATGATAAATATATCCAATAAACATATTCGAACACCACTTCCACAATCAAGATAAATAAAGAAGTCAAGAAGAGTACAAAATACTTACAAAAGAATAAGAATCTGACCACATAAGACATTAAGGCACCAAAAAATGTGATTCGAAAGTTGTGGAATCACCTAAAACATTATAGGAGAGACCTATGGTTTGTGGGAGGAGTATGAGAAATGAATTAATTACAATTAAAGATTCTAGTGCATAAAACCTCGCTAGTTAGAAATGATTCACATCGTGGATCCCACATTTACTATGTGAATCCTTCAAGTTGTACATATGCTGAAAAATGAATATTTGTGGTTAAAATATGATAGAATGATTCAAGATGTAAATATAATTAAATTCCATAATTATTTTTAATCCATGGTCCTATTTTATGGATTCTACTGAGCAATAGATTCACATCATGGATTTAATTCACGGTGTGAATTTGTTATACAATAGCACCCAATAGAAACCCAGTAGAAAACTCCTAGAAAACCTCATATTCCATATGAATCATAAAAATGAACTATTAAACATTAAAATAGAGTAAACCTTTATAATTATATGTTAAAATCTCTCCACCATAGGACTTTTCATACCTAATAAGACATGTGGAAGAAGAATTCTCCTGAATGAGGGAGGTCATTGCTCCCTCACTGAAGATTATTTCTCCCAAGTCTCTTGAGAATCTAATATATGCCACCAAAAAATTGAACAATATAATATACATACCATTTAGTAATTTTATATGAGAATTAATTATTTTCACTATTTTCTCAATAATAAAAACATTTGGATCCAACTCAATCTCTTCCCAACTCAAAACATGCGAATGATTAGGATGAAACATCCTAGGCTATGATATGTGGAAATCATCATGTATTATCATAAATTGAGCTAGTAATTACAAGGGAAATGAAACATAACTAAGACAATCAATGACCTATAATGGCCAAAAATATCTCAAAGCTATATTTCCTTGTTTTCTATGAAGATGGGGACCCAATCGAGATGAACATTTTAGGAAAACTATGTCATAAATGGAAAATATCAAACGATGACACCAACAATTCATATATGAATTATTTTTACTCTGATCTTTAACCATGCATTAGTGTATATCCTAAATACTTTCTGATGTCCCTTAAATGAGACACAATCTCGTGATAGAGGCTTCACCCACCTTTTCCCAACAAAGAGGTGACCTGCACGAGAAACCATACAAAGCCTTGAATGGTTCCATTCTGATCAATGACGGGTAACTGTTATTATAAGTAAAATCAACCAATACTAGAAGGATATCCCATTATTCACTAAAATCCAAGATATAGAAACAAAATATATCCTCTAGACTCTTAATATAAGACTCCATCAATTCATATATTTTTGGATGGTAAGTTGAAATCAACCGAAGACGAGTCCCCATTGCCTCTTAGAGACTCTTCCTGAATATGGAAGCAAACCTAGGATCCCTATCTAAAATAATCACATAAATAATCCCACATAACCTCAGGATCTCATGCATGTATAACATACATATATCTTTATCCATAGTGGTGTCCCTAATCATAATAAAATGAGAATATTTTTTCATCTGATCAATCTCCACCCTGATAGTGTTATTCCCTTAGGGAGTTCAAGGTAATACAAAAAAAATCCATGGAATCCTCATCCCATTTCCATACTGGAATTGGAATAAGATTTAGTAGACCAGAAGGCTCTAGATTCTCTATCTTTATCTACTATCTGGTGTAATAGTGGGACATATAATTAGCAATTTCGTGATTTATACCTAGCCACTATAAATTTTATCTCATGTCTTAATACATAATTGTAGAACCAGGGTGAATAACCCATGAAGAGTTATAAAAATAATCTAATATGGATTTACTCATGGATGATGGGACAAAAAAAGGATTCCGGGAGTGGAGAATACCATCATAAGGTAGAGACAAACCAAAAATGGTATCCCTACTATTAAAGGATTCCTTGATTACTATAAACTCATTATTTTATTTATATCTTGAAAGAATATACTTAAGTAGAGATGATGATAACTGAACATTGGTCATAATCATACATGAAACATCCTACTGTGTTTCTAAATTCAATTGAGTGAAAATCCTCATATGATTCCACGCATCCTTCATTCCAAAACTACTTTTTCTGGAACATTTTTATTGAGAGTGTCGGTAATGATATTACTATTCCCTAGGTTATATGGGATGTAAAAGTACAAATTCTATATTCATTCCACCCACTATATATACCTAATATTTAGGTAATTTAAACAAAATATATAGATAAAATTATTATGATTAGAGAGTACTATAAAACTGAACCTAAAAAAGTTAGTGTATCCAATAGTTAAGCCCATGCATAACTATAACATGCTCTAAATGATGAGTGGGGTAATTCTTATCTTGTGTTAAAAGATGATAAAAACTATAGGCCACAACATGAATGTCCTACATAAGAATACAACCCAGACTAACCCTAGAATCATCACAGTAAACCACATACCTTTTATCAGGATTGGGTAAGATCAAAATAGGAACTAATTTTAAAATATATTTCATCTCATAAAAATAAGTCTAAAATCTTGCTTCCCACGTGAACCTAACCCCTTTTTTGGTAGAGTAGTCAAATGTGATGCTAACTTTGAGAAATACTTTATGAACTTCTGATAGTATCTATCCAGAGCTAGGAATCTTCATATCTCAAAGTTGTTTTGTGGCTCCTCCCAAGATAATAAAACCTTCACCATCTCAAGATCAACTAATAAGACATGTTTTGAAATTATGTTCCCTAATAACTTCACTTCTTGGAGACAAAAAATTCAATTTAATATCCTCTCATAAAGGTTGTGACTCCTCGATATTTACAAACCCAGATTCATATAGTCCTCATGATCACAAATGGATCATGAATAAAGAAAAATATTATTCGTGAATGTCATAAAATATATTTTTAAATAATAATGGAATATTTCATTCAATAGATCCATAAAGATTATAGGAGTGTTCATTAGAATAAAATGAATCACACTATATTTATAATATCCATACCTACCCCTGAAAGTATTATTTGGAATATCAAACACCTCTACCCTGAGATAATGATAACCCAGCCAATGATTTATTTTTAGAAATCTCCTCACCCCCTTAACTGACAGAACAAGTCATCCACATTGGGAAATGGGTACTTATTCATAACAGTGACTCGGTTCAACTTCTGATAGTCCATGAACAAATGAAGTGAACCATAATACTTAATATAAATGGTAATAGGGGATTCCCATTGAGAAACACTAGGGTGAAAAAAACTTTCTCTATAAAATCAACAATCTATATTTTGGTCACTTTCAACTCTATTGGTTATATGTAATAAGAGGGTATAGAAATCAGTTGTCTACCAGGTACCAGATCAATCGTAAACTTCACCTCACTCTCTGGGAGAAAAACTAAGAAGTAAATTGTTAAGAAATCAGAGAAGTGATTTAAAACCAAGGGAAGATCTTAAAGATAATAAAATCTATCAGGATAAAAACTAATAACAAACAACAAACTCCTAATCTTTGGGAAGAAAGGTTCTGCATGACCAAACCTCAGATCTCACTCTCCCTAACACACTCTAAATATCCCATCAAAAGTAAATAAAAAACACACTGATGATAAAAATCAATCTTATAATGATGAAAAACAATACAATTCATACCAATGATTATGTCAACAAAATATAAATTGGGTACAAATAAATATCATACCAATTCTAGGTCAACTATGGATAGGGATATTGATGGACAATAAAACCCCTGATAATTCTAATTTCCAAGAGTTATTACCAACTCCATAAAAATTTTATTATATCAATTTTATTTTTTATTTTATAAATAGTATGGAAATATATAAATGAGTGGTAGGAACCTGTATCAAATATATTAATTTTTAAAGAAGATGTAATGATAATGGTACGTCTCACTATTACTTGGACTGTGTCAACCTCCATCGGAAACTCATCCAGTGTATGAAAGAGATTCGCTATTGATACCTTTAGCTAGAGACTTATAGGATTTAAATCATATGAAACTATAGGAGTTTCCTTTATATATGAAGATCCCTAACCCTAACAGGGCATAGACATGGCTTGTAAAACCTATGAAAATATCCCTAGTATCCACTTGAATTTCAAGCCTTCAGAGATATGGCAAAAGTAAATCAACTATGCCCTACCTTCCCACACTATTATTAACTAAGGTGTACAATGTTGGCTACTATCGATGGTGCATAGTAGTATCACTAATGAGAACCACATATTCCACCCTTGAAATTGTTATTCCACTTCCTCTTCTTCCTATAGGTGCCACTGAAACAGTAATTGGGTGGAAGAGAAGGGACTGAATAACCAATCATGATCATAATATCAATCTATTCCATCATATCTATATCTAACATCTCTATGTACATGGAAATATTTAACATAAATAGATAATATAAGATACCTGGTTTCAAACCCTTCAAGAACTTATGATCTTTCTACTGATAATTCATTACAACCTCAAGAAAAAAATGATCAATCTCCTCAAACTGATTGGTGTACATAAACACAAAACACTCTCCTTTATATAAGGAGAAGAAATCCATAGACATTTACATCATCAGAGACTCTAGAAAAAACTATTGAATGAATAGGGTTGTGAAACCCTTCCAATCCAAGTCCACTTATAAATTTTCATGTACCATGGAATCTCACCACCACTTACTAGGACCCTCAATTCTAAATGTTGTGCACTTCACCTAGATATCCTCAGGAGTATCTTGGAAGTTTAATATTGGATTTATCTTATCTATGAAATACGTATACTATTTTGGTTCATTAATTCAATTAGAGTATGGGTTATTATCTAGTAGGAAATATCGAGCTCGATCTAAGACTACCTCAACTCCAATTTACGCCTCAATAGCTTGATTCTGAACTCACATTACATTATGGTTAATGGAAAAAACCGCCTGAATGATAGCCTCTACTAGATTATGATCTAGGGAAGGATTACCTTAAGGAGAATATCTTACTGTACCCTCATATGGATCACAAGGAAGACGTCTCAAAGGAATATTTCTATATACCAAAAATAGAATAGAATGATTATACAGTGAAACAAGTATCTGTTTAAACCATCAAACCATAAGAATAAACTAAGATCAAGGTCAAAAACCCCAATATAAGAGATGCAAATCCCAATATACTATAGTAACTAGAGGATCTTTATGGAATGATATATCTAGAAACTAACCTTAATTTACCTCTCAAGTCCCTAAAATCATATATCTAGTATACCATACTTCCCAAGATATAGAAACTTGAGGAAAACCCTACCTCTGATAACAATTTGTAATTAATCGACTCGGAGTACCCTACTAATCTTTTACATGACCTGATACACTACATAACTGAAGGGTGTTACCAATCCCTATGGAATAATGACTAGCATTTGATCATCAAACAACAACTAGAGAGAATGATTTCTCTAAACTTGAATCTAGATTCATGGAAAATATATATACACACTAGGAAGAAATAGTGGAATAAAAATAAAATAAATATTTCATAATCCATAGAGTGAATTGTATCAATAAAACCTCACTGTTAAAAAATATAAAAACCCAAAGTAAAAGACTGGCAACCAAAAAGATGACTAAATAGGAAAAAACAATTCCATGTGATATGTGGACCATGTTCGACCATCTCACCACCATCTAATGATACCTAGTTGACTTAAACCTTACTACACCACTTGAAACCTTTCCTTTTCCTACATCGAAGATAATACAAGGTCTACACGCCATCAAAGGAGAGTACATGATGTAGGATAAGTAGGATTAGTTGGATCCCACCCAAGTGTTCAATATCAATTCTCTATACCATTTCCCCAAATTCTCAATTTACATAAAAATTATCATGATATGCAGAAAAATAGTTTTATATCAAAATCATAGTAAATATTTTCCCTTTTTTCCATAGTTCTAAAATAATCCAGGTCAATATTTTTAAATCATAATTCCCATAAACATTTATAAAAGCATACAACATTTCGTATCAAATCTAAAATAGTAGAAATTGATTCACACTAGAGAACAAACCTAGGATATCACAAGTATTATCTAGCTAGTTTAGTTGTACCTTAAAAAATAATGATAATAACAATTCACTAAAAACATTCCTAGGACACATAGTCCTGGGAATAGAGAAAAACCCCATAAGTGACCCCCTAATAGTGTTAGATACTAAATTCTCTAATACAGTAGGCTTAGTAAGTATGGGATTCCCCATGGTAGAACCCCCTGATAGATACAAGTACAGGGTTCATTATCACCCCCCCCATTAAACAAGTCTTTTATGTGCTTAAAAATTCAAATAATTTCAAAAGTATTGTAACATTTCATAACCAATTTCCCAAAAAAACCATTTTACATAAAAACATATTTGAAAACCATCCCATAAAACCATTTCATGATGATTTGAAAAAACCCTTTCGTTCCACAAAAATGTGGGAAACCCATATTTTATCAAGAACCTATTTACAAACACAAATAAACCAAAAGAATAATAATTACAATTTATTTATAATAAAATTTATAAAACCAATATCAATTTTGCTTCAAATTACATAGGATACTGATAGAACAAAAAACGTCAAACTCGATTCATACAACACCGCAACAGAATACACACACCATATGTAACAAATAAACAATAAACGGATCCATAAAAATCACTTCTTATAATTTAATTATATAATCAAAAGTTTTGGTGAAGATTTTAGACAAAAACATACCATGAAAAACCCATATGTTGCACCATGATCTACATAAGGACTAGAACCTATAAGAAAATTGAAAAAAGAAACTAAAATGGATAATTAAAGAATCAACACATGATATATAGATACCTTAAACATACCCTAACACCATTTTCACAACCAATAGAAATTAATAAATATATATATGAGAATGGAGTGCTTACCAAAGGAGAAGTATCCAACCACATAAGAGATCAGGGTGCAAAATGAAATGATTTAGAAATGGTGGAGTCACCCAAAATCACCCAAGAAAGACCTAGGGGTCAAGGGAGGAGGATGGGAAATAAAATAATTATAATTCCATATTTAATAACATAAAACATTTTAGTCATACTTGATTCACATTGTTAATCTCAGATTCATAATGTGAATCCCATGAGTTTTATGTATGCTAAAAAAGGAATCATCTCACTTTAAAAAAAGCAATAAACTAATTCATGATGTGAATCTCATTCACGTTTGAAATTTGTTTCACATCATGAACCCATTTCACATTTGTTTACAAGAAACATATTCACATCATGAATAAAATTAAAAGTGTGAATTTTTCATAAAAGCTGTGCATAGTAGATACCCCATAGAAAACTCCCCCCACACCCTATAAATCCTAAGAAAAAATTATTAAACATTAAATGAGGGTCTAAATTTTTACCAGGATGTTACAAAGGATCTACATCTCAAGAAATAGAATAAAATAACCTTGAAATTAATGTTTTGAGAGACATAAGTGATAAAAAAATTTGGCCTTGAGGGGTTCTAACAATTATAACATCTTGTAAGAGGATCAAAAGATCTTTTTTATGTATCCAATAAGTCCAAAATTCATCCTATATTAGTTAATAACTTCACCAAACACTCCAATATTCTATATTTTATAATATTTACCTTTATAAACATATAATTAATTTAACATTTAAAAAAAGAATGATATAAATAATCTTCATATTCATCATTATATATTGGTTGCCCCTAATAATGATAGTCGGTGTGGGAGATGTTGGTTGACCTAGAATAATCATACAATATGATAATTCCATTCACATCCACCATATAATAGTGTCATAAAATATTCCATGGTGAACATTAGGATATACCATGTCATGTTCTATACCACCACATAGTCTTTAAGCTCATTAGTGCATATTTCTATAAATCTACTAATTACAATAAAGCCTCATATACTTATAAAACATTCACTATATATCATATCTAATAAAGTTATTCGGTAAAATTTATATATATATATATGATATAATTGCCTATATAAAAGGATAATATTTTTTATATTTTAATACATGATTGAAATAAATCATGTCATTTCCTTAATTAATCTTATAGTATGATTGGAAAATATTGTATTGCATGGATAATAAATTATTATTTTCTCTATATCCTATGATTGATTGGAAGCTCAATGATAAGAGTTAACATTCAATAATTCATCCACATTGGATATAATTATCATAACACATTTTATAAAATGAAACACTTTTGATAATATATATGTGTTTGAACATTATAATGATTGTAATAGAATCCATTCACTCATCTATTATGTAACATTGGAGTGAATGGATTCATAACTCAACAGTTTCATGAGGGGATATAAAAGGAGGTAATCATAATAAAATGCCGATAAACTTTTTTTAAAGGATTTCTTTGAATTATACCCATGATCTATTCTTCCTTATCCCTTAATATTTAGAGAAAAAAGTACTCTATGGTTGATGAGGTGGTCTTTCCCTTAAAATAGGCGATTTAGTTCCACTATTTATCCCTGGATCTTTAGTTTTGAGCTCCAATATCGGGCCTTAGATTTTTCTTTGTCATGATATATAATTTTTTCATAAATCCATCACATTTTGGCTTATTTTTTATTGTTTCGTATATAATACAAAAAATAAATAAAAAATCAAATACTGGAAGATTTAATCAATTAATGTTTATAAAAAAATGTGTTTTATATTAAAATAAAGAAGCATAATTTGTTTCTATCAAATACCCCACACATAGAACTTATTTTCCATCAAGATTATAATATCAAAAACATTTTCAAAGGAAATTAATTTAACCAATATTTAAATTTCAAAGGTAATAGGACAAAATGGTTATTAATGTAAAATAAATATAGTGACCCAAGCTTATCAAAAATAGGTATTACATCATTTTTTATGAATATTTATTACATTAAACAAACACATTTCGTGAGGACTATAATAGTTTAGTGTCTTTAGAAACTTTGAAATACAAACATTGGTCCATAAGTGAGTTACATCATCTCCTACTATTTTATTCACAATGATCACCCTTATTAGACATATCTTATATAATATATATCATTATAACCTAGGGAATGGAAACATTAGAAAAGGGTGATCTCAGCTGCTCAGTAAGGGTAAAAAGGAAGATATGTATGAAGAACATGAGAATAAGTGTATGAAAAAATGAGAATAAAATTTCACTACTGGGAAAATACCCTATACCAACGGTTTGGAACCGTTGGTATAGGCCCCCAAACCGTTGGTATAGGCTATACCAACGGTTTGGAGGACCGTTGGCAAGTAAGTCGTGGCAAGAGGTCTATACCAACGGTTTTCCCAAAACCGTTGGTATAGACCTGTCCCAACGGTTTTGAAAACCGTTGGTATAAGTAATACGAATATCTATACCAACGTTTATAAAACCGTTGGTATATGTATTTCAAAAAAAAAACATTCGGTGGGATTTGATCCCAGAACCCCCTATTTATAATTGAACGACTTAACCACTAAGCTAACATCACTTTTGTAAACATAATTTCATAAATATATATATGTATTATCATAATTATTTAAAATTTTGATTTATATAATGTTCTCGGTTAGTAGATCTGGAAAAAAATCAAAGAACCTATCCCAACGGTTTTGAAAACCGTTGGGATAGGTTAGGGGTGGGTTGAATTCTTTAGGCCGAAGGTAGGTTTTTTTGGTTGGTTTTTACCATCAGTTTTGGTGAACCGTTGGGAAAGAGGCTCAAAACACACCCTTTCCCAACGGTTTAGCATAAACTATTGGGAAAGAGTAACCCTTTCCCAACGGTTTGCCAAACTGTTGGGAAAGGTGGGGAAATCTATGGCTTTCCCAACGGTTTGGACAAACCGTTGGGAAATGGTACCTATACCAACGGTTTTTAAAAACCGTTGGTATAGAAGTGTTGGGAAAGATCATCTTTCTAGTAGTGTTTGAAAACCATACACTTCAAATAAAAGATAACAATAATGAGTCATGGAATAAATATTAGAAGTTCATAAGACATGAATCATAAGGTAATCAAATAACATGATTCATGGGAGCATAAAATTTTCATAAGACATGAAATTTGTTGCATACACATAAAATTATAAAATAATTTTTATATTACTCAAGTCTCACTACCAAGACCATCACAGTGGAAAAGGTCCATTACTTAATCAGGTTCACTCCCAATTCCAACCATGTCTTACAGAATTGGGTTCACTCCCCATTCCATCCCTGTATTACTAAACTATGTTCACTCCACATTTCAATCCTACCTATTTTATGATATATAAAAAATTTATCAATGCATTGGAAGTAGATATTGGTCCCACCCATCTTTGGTTATAACGTAACCACCATCTATAGTTATAATGTACCAACCATCCATGGTTATAATATTACCACCATCCTAGGTTATAATGAAACCACCACCACATAATTAAAATCATACATATATGTTCCCTAAGATCATAAAACATTAACCATATCATAACCCATGAAAAGAAATGGGTTTAATAAATATTTTTTCATAACAAAACCTAGATTTATAATCATTTTTTCATTTCATCAAAGAATAAACTGTGGAAAATGAATCATATTTCATAAGTATTTTATTATGGTATAACCCATGGAAGTTAAAAAAGTTTCATAAAAATATTTTCATTATAAACATAAACCATTTAGAGAAAGAATAAGATTGGTATCCTTAAATGATATCCCCATTAAAGCATATGTAACCTCAAAGAATGTTATCTTAGACAGAAAATAATTTTGAATGGATATTTCTTGAGGAAAATAGATTTTCTTTGAAAATAATTTTTTAAAACGTAAAACATTATAGAAATTCCTTTCATTGAAAATAACCTTGAAAAATTATAAGGGATTATTTTAAAATCATTTAAATTATTTCGCAAGGAAAATATTATTTATGTATTGAAAAATGACTTTTAAAACACAAAAAAATTGAAATCTTATTTACTTTAAAATAACCTTGAAAAAAATATATATTTGGATTTTAAAAATAATATAAAACATCTTTTGTGGAAAATATAATTTCCTCTTTGAACATTTATTTTTAAAACATAAAACATTTTAAAAACCTTTTTCTTTGAAAATAAAATTGAAAACTTATAGAGGAAGATTTAGAAATCATTAAAAAAATATAAAAAGAAAAACATGGGTAAAAATTTCTTTTTAGAAAATAAGATAATAATTAAAAAAATTGAAAACCTTTTTATAAAACATGGCTTTGAAAGAAAATATATTTTTGACCGAAGAGGGAAATAAAGTCGTATTTTCTAAAAAATATTTTCTTAATTATCTTAAGTACCAAAAGTTGAAAAATTATACCATTATCTGAAGATATAATTAATAAGAAAATTTGAAGAAAATTTATGAGAATTATTAAGATTTATATCATGATATTTCAACATTAGAGACATAATCATAAACAATCCTGATTAATGATGATATTATAGCATAAAATATTTTCCACTCTGGAAACATTGAATCATAAGCCCCATGAAAGAATAATATAAAATTAATATTAAAATATCATGAGGATGAAAAAATTAATGATATTAATTTTAAAAGGGAATGTATATACAACTCGTGAAATAATATAAGTGAATGAAATAACGTACAACTCAAAGAGGAAAACCTGATACCAAAATCCATTACCTTAACTATTGACTTATGTTACCCATGTTAAAACCTCCTATATAATAAATATAAGTTTATTATATAACTATTAAAAAACCTTATTCATATATATCATACCATAAATTATTTTTATATGAACTTTTATTACACTTTTATTTACAATTTCATGTTAAAGTTATGTTTTGGGTTATAACCGCTTTATTTTCAAATATATTTTGCTTTTTTATATTTTTGTTCTCCTACATTGAGCATGGTTCCATAATATCTAAATTTATAACCATGATATAAATATAATATATATTCATAATATATTTATTTGTATTAATCCATAAAATTTTGTGATAGGAAATGAAATACATCGTTCATGGAGATGATAGGTCATACGTACGCATGAACATTTTTTTCATTTTTTCTATGTTGAAAGAAAAAAAAGAAAATGATATATATTATCATTATAGAATCATTTTTATTTTATATATAACCCAAATTTTTATTAATCCCACCCTTAATAAATTTCTTTTAAAGCATGAATAAATAAAATCGCTTCGTCAGGTGGTAGTCCACCATGCACATGAATGATATTTTCGTTTCCCCACAAAATAGAGAGTATGAAGGTATGTATGATATAATAACTAAAGAATAATAAAAACATAATAAATACCATAAATATCATATATAAACTATAAAGCCATCATTATGTACAACCATGGGAGTTGTTAATTTAAAAAACAAACAACGTTGGTTCACGAGGTTGTAGTCTATCGTATACATGAATGATGATTTTGTAACCCGTTTGATTGAAGTGCAGATGGTTTTAGGTCATGAACATAACATAAAAACATCTAAGTATGTGTAATATACTAATTCTGTTATACACTCATTATATAAAAATAATTTAAGGCAGTTGAGGAATAAATAACATAAAAACACTCACTGATTAATGTTATATCTTTTTGAGGTATTCTCTATAGGTTTTCACTGAATTCCATACTAGGTTGGATTTATGAAAAAATAAGGACTCTAGGATGAGGGGATGGAAGATTAAAATTTATTTGAGAATCTTTTTACTGAACTAAATATTTATCAATGTGTTAATAAGAGAGGAGAGGGGGTTACCTTTTGTAAGTGGGGGAGAGGACACACTTGGTATTTTTTAAAAGAATTGAGTGCCCCTAGGTATTTAATATGATCAGGGGTAAAATATGGACCATTATAAGACCTTAAAGTTTTAATGGTATAAATATAACCCTAAAACAGTTTTTTGATTATTTTATAGGTTATTTTTACTATTACCTATTTATTTTAACCATAGTAAACACATTTTAACCTTAACCACGGTCATTAATTTTTTAAGTATTCACTATTCATTTTGGTTAAAAATTAAGTTAAAATTATTAGATAATAATATTTATTATGATCCAAAATATTGAATCCATTTTTCAAAATTCCATTCTTGGAATTGGAATAAATTTAGTTAATATTATTCCCACAGACATGATGAGAAAGCAAGTTTTTAAAGTGGAAATGATCAAAAGTTTACAATATTTTTATATCCAATTTCAATTTGAAATTGACTCAAATTACTTAAAATTGATTAATATATATATATATAGTTAAAATAATTATACATGAAAACTAATTTAAACTATAATTTTTATTTATAAATAATTGAGGTGAAAAGACAGTTCTCAATTAAAATA
Source organism: Viscum album (assembly GCA_963277665.1). NCBI lineage: Eukaryota > Viridiplantae > Streptophyta > Magnoliopsida > Santalales > Viscaceae > Viscum > Viscum album. The sequence goes on from OY728162.1 coordinate 617,391,288, forward strand.
ATGTATTTTTCAATATTACAGAAAAAATGAAACTTTTTAGAAAAAAACCAAAAAATTCACTCTAAGATAATTTTGAAATTATGATATTAAAAATGAATTTTATTTTATCAAATTCATTTTCTAAAAATTGAAAAATTATAATTATTAATATTTTAAAAAAAGAAACAAAAGACATTTTTTTGAGAAAATAGTTTTTTTGAAACATGTATAGACATTTCTAAAAATTATGTACTTTTTATCTATATTATGTATTTATAAAAAAAATTATACATTATATTTAAAAATTATTTATTACTGTTGATAAAACCATGTTTAGTAGCTAGGTTATAATGGTTGTGTTTAAATAACTATATTAATAATATATAATGGTTTTGTTAAAAGTCAGTGTTGCATGTAGTGCAAGATACTATATTATTACATTTATTGCATGATTAAATTGGTTTTTCATGTAATGGAAGTATAACTTGGTGTAGTGCTCAACTCAATCCATTAAATAAATTTAATTTATTCCAAAAATAATAATTTATAAAAACTTAGGGTGTTACATTCTACCACCCTTAAAATGGATTTCACCCTTGAAATTCATCACTCTAATACAAAAAAATAGAGTTACTTAAGCCTCATCATATTCTCATGTTCCCACATACTTTACTTAATCTTTTGTTTTTTCTACAAAATATTGACCATGTGAGTTGTCTATTTTGAAGAACTTTCTTTGTACGATCTAGAATCTCCATCGGTTGTTCCTCATATGGAAGATCTTGCTCCAACAGAATGACCATTGAGTCCATTATATGTGAAGGGCTAGGTATGTACTTCCTTAGAAGAGATAAATGGAACACACTATGTACTTGAGAGAGGTTCAGTGGAAGAACCAAGTGATAAGCTACCATCCCGATATGATCAAGAATCTCAAAGGGACCAATATACCTAGGGCTTGTTTTCCCTTTCTTCCCAAATATCATAACCTTATTCTATGGAGAAATTATTAGAATCACCTTATCACTAACATCAAATTCATGATCACACAGCTGATTATCAGCCTACATTTTATTCTGACTCTAAGCTGTATTGATGTGTTGCTAAATGGATTTAAATTTATCTACCATTTCTTCATCAATCTTAGGTCATGATGGATTTCTTTCAAAAAAATTATTCCATCAAATTTGAGATCTATATTTATTTCAATAGAGGGTTTCATAAAGAGCCATTTGAATGATTTAGTGAAAGCTATTATTGTAAGAAAACTAAACTAGAGTAAGCCATTTATCCCAACCATTTTTCAAATTCAAAGAACAAGATCTCAAAATATCCTCTAGAGTTTGAATTGTTCTTTTAGAGTAACCATATTTTTGGGGATTATACGTATTGATGAAACTCATATTTGTATCAATTTATTTCTAAATACTTTACTAGAATTTTGGGGTAAACCTCGGATCCTGATCATATTTAATGGAACGGGGTACTCAATTCAGCATTAGAACTTACTTAATGTATAACCTAGAAATATGATACAGATATAATTCTTCTCTGATAGTGATTAAGTGTCCTGACTTAGTAAGAAAATCAACTGCAACTCATATAGCATTATTTCCTTTAGATGTTTTTGTTTTCATAATGAAAAACTCCATGGTGATGTTTTACCACTTCTATTATAGTATGGGTATTGGATGTAACATCCCCTTATACTTTTTTCTTTTATCTATAACTTGCTGACATACCGAGAACTAAGATACAAACACTGTGATATCTCTCTTCCTGTAATCCCACCAGATGTACTCTTTTAAATCTATATAAATATTTATACTTCTAGGATGAATTTATAATGAAGAAATATGATCTTCCACTAATAACTCCTTATTCGAATATTGTATGGAAAAGATTCATACAAGTTTCCTAGACCTTATCCTTCTATAATGGTCATGGATGAACTCAAGAATATTTCTAACCTTCTTTTACTACTCTATATCATCCTTCTTCACCTCTTTAATCTTCACTTAGATATATGGTTGAATATTAAATTTAGAAAGAAAATATTTTATCCTTCATTCAGTATTTATAGATACATACTTTAAAAATCCATAAATATTGGATCTTTTGTTATAATAATCATGGATAGGATATCATTATCATTTCAACTAAAATAATTGTCCACATTGTTCACTTTCCCAAGGTGGTGATGTATTGAGAATTTATAATATTTAATCATTTAAAACCATCTTATTTGATGCATGTTCAACTCCTTCTATGTTAATATATACTTTAAATTTTTTTGATTAGTATATATATCACACTTTTGTCTATAAATATAAGGCCTCCATATTTTTAATAAATAATTTACCACAACTAACTCCAAATCCTGAGTTGGGTAATTTTTCTCATGAATTTTAAAATTTCATGATACATAATATAAAATCATATAATTTTGAATAAGAACTAGAAAGACCCATACTTTACATACATAGTTATTACTTCAAAATTGAAGCACACTTATTACAACATATAACAAAACCATGAAAGGACAGTATAGGTATAGTGTCTTTAGAAACCGCGAAACATAAACAACTGGTTCATAAATCTTCTACATTGTCTCCCATATTATTTCATCATATCTATAGTCCCATTTGGAATATTCTACTTAAAACCCTTCTTCCTGACCTGGTGAAAAGAAAACATTTAAAAGGGTGACCTCAAATGCTCAGTAAGGGTAAACAAAATAAATATCAATCATAAGAACATAACATTTTGGAAATCCTAACCTGCAAAAGAGATCATAATATCATAACATGGGATAAATCATAGTAGTAAAATGTAATCACAATAATCATAACATAAAACATGAAACTTTTTGGCATACACACAAAATCATAGAGAATCATTTCTTAGTAGTCAAGACTCATTTCCAAGACTATCCTAGCAGACAAAGTCCATTTCAAAAACCGAGTTCACTCCTCGTTTCAGTCCTGTATCACTGAACCGGATTAACCTGTCGTTCCATCCATGTCTATCTCATGAGATATAAATCTTTACCTAATGTATTGGAGGGAGATATAGGTCCCACCCATCTTATAATGATACCATTCTTATGTGTCCCACAAGATAAATCATACATCATAGCATAACCCATGTAATAAAAATGGGATTCTTAAACATCATGCCACCATAACATAATCCATATAAGATAAAAAGGATATCATAAAAAGTAATTCCATCATATAATAATCAAATAAATGTAATAATAAGGATAGAAACAGAACCCCATATTATCTTAGATGGAAAATAATTTTGATAAAATAGTTGAACATCATTCTTGAGGAAAATATCATTTCTACTTCAAAAACATTTTTCATTTCTTAACATGTCATAAAATTTTAAACAAAAATAAGTTGATTAAAAATAAACTTGAAAACTTGTAAAGGAAGATTCATGGAAATAATGTTCTATTAATCCATTCATGTCGTATAAGTTAAGAAAACATTCTTCTCATACTTTGGCTGAAAAAGTCAAAAATACCTCGTTCTAAAAAAGACAAAAGATTCCTTTAATATCTTTTACTAAAAACTCACAAATGGGTAAAATTGGATTTAAAATTTTTTTGTAGGATATAAATAATATCACATATTTACAAAACATGGATGTGGATGATAAATATGCCCCAGTAATTACCGAAGTACAAACAATCTCAGATAAAAATTGAGATTGCGATATTTTCCCTTACCTTAGGTTTGATTTGCTTCATACGTGTCTGAACCTCCTATATAATGATTTAAATAATGTTATTTACTTATTAAATAATCATAATCATTGTTATTATATCATATATGGTTATATTATTAGCTTCTTATTAGTAATATTTCATTGCTACTTGTTATTTGGGTGTTTATTGCTTTTTGTTCTTATGCATGTTTTGTCGAATAAATTCTTATTCTTATTTTTAGGGTATAGATACCTCATTTACATAATTTTATTAGTGTAATATATATCATATTTATTCAATAAATTCATTTATATAATCATTATGCATTGAAGATCATGTAGAACGAGTCGCATCACATCGTAGAGACAGTAGACCGTATGTACGCACGAACGATGATATCGTTACCATGATCGTGGAATTGTATTGAATTGTATGTATACTATTTCAGAATCAATATCACTTTACAATAATAATATATAGTTATTCTTTAAACCATTATACCCTTCCAATTAATGTGGTGGTAGAAAATAGATTACACCACGACATGGAGACGGTATTCCGTACGTACGCACGCGCAGTGATTTCGTTTTCCACAGGATGGATAGAAGGTGAAATAGGGTTGTTTCATATTTATAATAAGATATAAGTATATTATTGATACTGATGTTATTACTTCATAATGAAACAACTAAAGAAGAGGATGTATAAGAAGAAATAAAGTTGAAAGAATCGGTAACGGACAGTACCTCTTCTTAACCTCTTCTTAGGGAACTAAATATAGTCTTTGAAGAAGACCAGTACCTATAGGATGTTTCTAGGTAAGTGGAGAAGAGAAATATTCAGGGTTTGGCCAAGCTTGAAGGCTCAAAGTGGTGTGATGAGGAGAGGTAGGAGGTGCCCTTTTATAAGGGAGGAGAGGGGCACTTTAGGAAAAACTTAAAATATTATTTTATAATAAAGTCATATTCGGTTTTTAATAGCTCCAAACTGATTTGTTTTTAAGATAAGGTGGGTATGGGTCGAAATCCTCTCAAGAAATAGATTTTAGACAAGTTTAGGTTACTATTTTAACCTTATCATTTAGATTTAACTCTAAGTTAAATAATTTAACTTTTACCGTGTCTTCTTGTTTTCTTACACTATATAGTTAATAAACTTACTATAAAAAGCCAAACGAACCCCAAGTGGTTCATTATAAATATATATTACCTTATATAAGTCATTTGGATAAACCTTATATTTTTATGAATAAAATAAAAATTAATAATATAATATTTTTTTAAAAAACTATTTTATGTCGACTTTGACACTATTTGGTAATTGATTTTTGTAAAACTCATAAAATCATGATTAGTTAGAAAAAGATTAATTAAATCAATAATAATATTTCATATTAACCTATAAATTTAGTGTAATTCATAAAAAGTTTCAAATTAAATTTATTTGGGTATTTATAATATCGATTATGTTAATATTTTTTTAATAAAGTAATTATTGTATCATCATTGTGTCATAAATAAATTAAATTATTTAAAGTATAAAAATTATAAATAAAATACCATTATGTAGGAAATATTTTTATATTTCTAATGAATATTTATAGTCTAATTTATCTTATCTATAACCCTATATTAAAAATGTTTTAGTTATTAAACTTTGATTTTAACTATTTTAACTATTATTTAAATAAAATAATAATAAATGTCCTAATCTAATATAAGTGGACCTAAATGGTCATATTTTATTCCTAAGGTTGTTTTTTGTCGAATTAAACTTATTCAATGGAATTAGGACATCTGTTAAGGTAATAATAATACCATTTTTACCCTTAATTACCCTATTTACTTTTAACCGTGGTAAATAAAAGTAAAAAGTTACGATTCACCAAGAATTATTTTTATATTATTGAACCACATTTTACTCATTGATGTTAACCATGTCTCTCGGATTTTGGAAATTCCACTCACAAAAGAGGTAAAATTAAGTTTTATGTAAATTTTCAAACTCTCCTAGGAGGTGGGTAAAAGACGGTGAAAAGTTCAATAAAATTTTTATATATCTAAAATTATTATAAAATGACTCCAATGAATTACATTGAACTTATATTGGTATTATGTATCAATTTTTACCTAAAATAAATTTAAATAAAATAAATAATTATTTAAATAAAAAGTCGGTTTTCAAATAGTAACCCAGTGTTTTCACTATTCATCAAAAATTGAAAGTTTTCAGAAAAATACCAAAAATTCACCCTAGGATAATTTTGATATTCCGAATCCAAAAATGAAGTCCATTTTAAAAGATAAAATTTATAAAATTTCAAAAAGTGTGTATTACTATTCATAACGACTAGTTTTAATAATATTTTAATAACATATCATTGTTTAGTGAAACTTGGTATTGCATACAATGAAAGATATCGAGGAAGGTCATGATTGTGTGTAAAGAAAGACAAACTAGTGTTGTGTGTAGTGAAAGATTCCTTTGATGATGTATATAAGATAAAAACAAAATATTTCTCATAGAAATATCAGGTGTTTCAAGAACACATCCCAATAACTTCTTGAATGCATCACTATATATTAAAAACCCTTATCTACTATATGGAAATGTAAGAACATGTGCACTAACTAATATTCTCATATATTCATTGAAATTTTTCTCACATTCATCTATCCATATAAACTTGGATACCTTCTAAGTTAACTTAGTTAGAGAATCATTCCAATGGCACGAAGGCCTTCATTTTTTTTTTGATAATCCACCTTTTAAGGGGTGAGGTGGAACCCTTACAAGGCCTGTAGGTGTAAGCATTACATGTCCTGTAGGCCTTAGAGTAATTCATTTCCCATAGGCTTCAAACATTACATACAACCCAGACTAACTACTTGGATCTACTCCTCCCTAGCATTTTCATCGTGAAATCTGCTCTCCACCTTCGCATGGCTGTTTGGCTAGGCTATCTCGTGCATGCACATGCTTGTCCTAATAGTAGGTGTCATACCCTCTCATTCTTGAAATCAATGTAGCTTCTTCTGTGGTGAAAGCTCCTTACTCATCCTCTTTATAGAGCTTGTTCCTTGTAAGTTTTCTGGTTTGCATCTGCACATAAGGTGGTCTGAAGGCCTTGAGGTGGCCCAAAGGCCTTACTGGCCAGAAGGCTTGGTTTTCCTGAAGGCCATAAAGGACTCGGAGACCAAATCGGTGGCCTGATGGCCCAAACAGGGGAAAATTCCCAGCTTCTACAGTGCCAAACAGTTCCTGCTATAGTGTTGCACAGTTCGCGCTATAATAACTGCTATAGTACTACACAGTTCCACTATAGTACCTACTACAGTACTGCACAGTTCACCATGGTTGTTCTAGGCCAAAATTCAATAGCCTCCGTATTTTATGGATCTACTTATATACCCTCTCTTGATATTATATAGCCCAAAAATGAAACCTTTTGTAGCCAAAATTCACACTTTGTAATTTTTTCATACATTTTCGCCTTCCTTAGGGTCTTTAGTAAAATTCTCAAGTGGTTTTCATAGTCTTCCTTTCACTATTAATAGATAATAATATCATCTATAAATAATTCACCAAACCGACCAAGGTAATCTCTAAAGACTCTATTCATTAAATCCATGAAGATGGTAGGGGAATTAGTAAGACAAGAAGGTGTCACTATATATTCATAGTGTCCATATCTTGTATGGAATGATGTATTAGATATATCCTCTTTGACCCTAAATTGGTGATATCTAGAATAAACGTCAATATTGGAAAAGTATTGAGCTCCACACAGTTGACTGAACAATTCATCAATATAGGGAATATGATACTTGTTTTTAATAGTGATTTTTTATCATGATAATCAATGCGGAGTTTCATTGAGCAACAATTTTTTTTAACAAAAAACAATCATTTCACCCAAAGGTGACAAACATGGCTGAATGAATCCCTTGTAAAGGTTTTTATAGAGTTCCTTATTTAATTCATTAACTCAATCGAGGTCATTTTATAACAAGTATATAAAATTTGTGTGGAACTAGGTATGAGCCTTGTAGATAACTCAAGATCATGTTTTGGTAAAATACTGGGAAATTATCTCAGAAATACATCAATAAATTCTCATAAAATAGGTATATCATTGATGTCATGTTTCTCCCTAACCAATTGAGACAAACACCCCTTATGAATGGGAATTATGACCCAAATAATGGATGTAATCTCTATTGTATGTCCATACTTATCTTCATAAGGATTGATGATCATAGGTTGGTTTGGATTATCAAAAATTACTTACCTTCCTTGAAAATTGATGTGGTATTTATCCAGAAAAATCCAATTCATGTTCAAGATGACATTAAATTCAACCAGAGGAATAATGATAAGATTTACAGGATGAATATTCTCATTAACTTCAACCAGAGAGTAATCATAAACTTGATATGTGTTCATTGTGCCATTAGGGGTTTTTACTTATTATTTCACATCTAATCAATTGGGTGGAATCTTGGTACCCTTAAAATTTTATTTATATTTGAAATAATGGGTCGATATAGAGTCAAATAAGACATTAGAAATTCTAGAGTGGGTGGTATGTGTACCTTCCACCACATCATTATTGTACCCTTCATCAGAAATAGTAATCATACGAGGTTTCCACTTTTACCTCAGTATAAGAGGTTTTTGACATTGATCATCATCATTAACATTTAATTTTTAGCACTAGTTAGTATAATTCCCATTCTCCTTACACTTGAATCACTAAAGAGTGGGTTGCGCATTCTATGTATCTTTTTCTCTATTCACATTAATTGATTACTTCTTCCAATCACTTCAGCAGTAAATCAATGATGACCTTCCCTTACACACTTAAAAAGAATTGTTATTTCCCTTAATAAAATTTCCTCTATGATTCTTCCCACACTTTGATCATAAAGGAAATACCATATTCTTCTCTCCATCATTTTAAGATATTTCTTTGAACTCCATCTTTCTTTTCTTGTAAAAACCATGAGATTGATATGTTATTCCAACCACCATTTACACTTTGATAGCACATAAAACAATATATTCATATATATTAAAAAATATAATAAAAAATAACCATCGTAGACTTTGTTTTATGTCACTGAAGATTTTATGAACCATACATTCAGGTTGGATGATAATACCAGAAGCATACCCCACAAGTCTAATAAAATATTCCTCATGGGTACCAATGTATTAATCATACTTTTTCTTTAACTAAAGGAACTACTTCTACAAACTCATGTGAGGAATACAAGTAAATTAATTATTGATAAGTAAATTCTTGAACTCATACCAATCAATGGAGTTAATTAAATCATATTGCCTCATATTCTTGATAAGATTACATCATTGATATGCTTCACATTCAAAATGGTATACATCCAAAATGACTTTTCCATGTTCTAAACACTAGAAAATAGAAAATATATTTTCAGTGGTATTGATCTCTTATTCCACAACAAGTAGATCAATGGATCCACTAATGTAATGTGGGTGTATCCTCATGAAGGAATTAATAAAATGTTTTTCCCTCCTTTGTTCATTTGGAAGTCCCATATGATTAATATCTTGATAAAGTTGTGTGGGAATAGAAATGATATTTTTCATTCCAAAACCCATAATTTTAGGATGATTAGGATGGAAATCATTTCATTTTCCATCACACTAATCACTAATATGGTTCCTTGAGATTCCAAGTGTTGACTAAAACTAAAAAAAATAGTGTAAGAAAAAATAATCATAGCGGGGAACCACATAATCTTAAAACATAACCTATAGGATGTATAAATCATGACTCCTTATTATTTAATCTATGACAACTTAGGTTTATCCTAGGTTATTCATAGTAATATTCTATTTTAATCCTTCAAGATTTTTTGTAAATAGTTTTTGAATTTTCCAATCATATCACTTAGGAGTGTCAAACCAGGTGTGCAGTAAGGCCCGTTGTCATTCCCCAGTTCCCGATCAATTCTAGAACAATATTGTTTTTATGAGATTTTTACCCAAGGTAAAGTTTTTCTTGATCTACATAGACTTAAAATATCTATACAGGGATATATTTCATGGAAACTACTTACTATTTCCTATAACAAAATTCTAGGATATTTTTATATACTTTCACTCATCCTTAAAATTATTCTTAGACATGTACTTAGGAATATCACCAATGTTTTCTCATCATAGTTTCCCAAGTATAACTAAACCTATCCTCTGATACCAACTAAATCCACTCAGGATTTTCATACATAGGTATTACATTATTTTTTATAAAAATTCATTACATTATACAAACACATGCCTGAGGACCATAATAGTTGCATGCCTTTGTAGAATTAGAAACATAAACACTAGTCCATAAGTGAGCTAACTCATCTCCAATTTTGTTATTTATAACTAACAACCTTCTTATAAATTTGTGCATAAGACGTATCTTTAAAACATGGGTGAATGAAACATAAGAAAAGGTTGAGCTCAAATGCTAAATAAGGGTAAACATGGGATATACATTGGCATAACAATAACATAAGGGTACGAGAATATGAGAATAACATTTGAAAACCATTCCTTGTATATCAAAGAACAAAATCTTGAGTCATATCATAAAGATATATTATTCATAAAACATGAATCAAATGAGAATAAAAGAACATGATCTACGATTTGTAATATGACATAGAATTTTTGGAATACATATAAGCATAAAAATCATTTATATATTAGCCAATGCTCAATAATAAGACTATCATAAAAGATAAAGTCATTTACTAAATTAGGTTTACTCCCCATTCTAGCCCTGTCTTACTGAACTGTGTTCACTCCCTATTCCATCCCTATCTTACTGAATATGGTTCACTCCCAATTCTAGTACTATTATCTCATGAGATATAAATCTTTACCCAATCCATTTAAGGTATATATAGGTCCCACCCATATTTGGTTAAAATTTAATGATTGTCCATTGTGATAACATAACCACTGTCTTTGTTGATAACATAACCACCATCACATAATGAAAATCATACATATGTGTTCTATAAGATCATAAAAATTCATCATATCATATCCCATAAATAAATGGGTATCATAAGCATTTCATCATAACATAATCTGGTTTCATAAGCATTCTGTTATTTCATAAAAGCCTAACATGTAAAAAAAGAAGTGGGTTTCATAAGAATTTTATCATGGTATAACCCTTTGAATAGAAATGGGTTTTATAAAAATCATTTCTTCATAAACATAAACCATTCATATAAATAATAAGAATGTTATCCTTGTATAATATCCCAAGTAATGCATAAGTTACCTCAAATAATTTCATCTTATATGGAAAATAATTTTGAAAGTATATTAGTAATTTTCTTGAAAAAAATATATTTTCTTTAAAAATAATTTTTTGAAATGAAAATCCTTTTCTTTTAAAATATCCTTAAAAATTAATAAAGAAATATTTTAAAATTTATTTAAACAAATATTGAGAAGAATATCATTTCCACTTTAAAAAATTATTTTTAAACGATAAAACATTTTGAAAAATGTTTAATTTGAAAATTACCTTGAAACTATAAAGAAATCCTTCAAAAATCAACTAAAAAGTTTATTTAAGATAATATCATTTTGTATTTAAAAACACTTTTTAAAACATAAAACCTTTTGAAACCCTATTTTATTGAAAATAACCTTAAAAACTTATAGAGGAAGCATTAGAAATAATTTAAAACATTTTTTAAAAAATTAAAAGATGGGTAAAATTTAATTTAAAAATATTAACAATGTAATAAAATATTTTCGAAAACATGTTTATAAAACATGGTTTTCAAATAAAATAGATTTATGACTGTAGAGAGAAATAAAGTCATATTTTAATAAAAAAAAATTCTAAATTATATTCAGTACCAAATAGTGGAAAAATGGTACCATTACAAGAAGATATATTTAATAAATAGAGGATACTAAAATTTATGAGAATTATTTAGAGTTATATGAGATTTAATCATTAAATACATAATCATAAAAAATATTGATAAATGAGAAGATTGTAACATAAAATATTTACTACTTTGGTAATATTGAATCACAAGACCCGTGAAAGAATAACATAAAATGAAACTTAAAATATGAAAATTATTAATAAATTCATTATATTAGATTTAAAAGGGGATATTCATACACCTCATGAAAGATTATAGGTACACAAAATAATGTACGTCTCATAGAAGACAAATTGAGGCAAAAATCCCTTACCTTGAGTCATGGATTCTGTCAAACATGTAAAACTATCATGTATAATAAATATATATTAATTACAAATCTATTAAAGAACAATATATATATATATATATATATATATTACCATACATAATTTTTTTATGACCATTTATTACCCGTTTGTAAACAATTCCATGTTAAAGTTGTGTTTCAAATAATAACCGCTTTGTTTTTCTTATATGTTTTGATTTGTTAAATTATTTGTCCTATTACATTGATAATGGTTAAATAACCTCCCTAATGATAAAAATGATATAAAAATCATATATATTTATTATATCTGTATTTATATTAATCCATAAAATTTAGTGATAGGAAATGAAATACATCGTTCATTGATAGGGTATGTCGTACGTACTCATGAACGAGGTTTTTTCATTTTATTATTGGGTCAAAAGAAAAAAAAGTAAATTATATTTATTATCATTAAAAATCATTTTCATTTCATATATATTACAAATTTTTTTAAAACTCATCCTTAATACATTCCATGTAAAGTCTGAACAAATCACATTACTTCGCAAGGTGGTAATCCATCATACACATGAACGACATTGTCATATACCCACAAAATGGAGAGTATGAAGGTATGTGTTTTATAATAACTATATAATCATTATAACATCATAAATAAACTATAAATCCACAATTTTTTTCAACTGTGAGAAGTGGTAATAGAAAAATTAATGACATTAATTTGCGAGGAGGTAGTCCTCTGTCTACACGAACAATGATTATTAAAAACATTTGATGGAAGTGAAGATGTTTTTAGGTCATTATATTAACATTAAATTTTATAATTATATATAATATAATGATTTTATTATATAATCATGATATAAAAATAATTTAATGTGGTTAATAAATAAATTAAACAACAACACTCATTGATGAATGTTATCTCTTTTTCATGTATCCTCTTTAGGTTTGCAATATTTATACCAAAAAAGCATTCTACAATGATTTAATGGAATTTTGGAATTGATTTGGGTAATTATTTGATTAACCAAATAGGTTTGAATGTGTGAAGGTGTGAAGCAAATATGAGAGGGGTGTCCTTTTATAATTGGGTGAGAGGACACACATGATATTTTTTGAAAAGAATTGAGTGCGCTCAAATTTTTCATATTTAAAAAGGGTAAAAATGGACCTTTATAGAATATTATAGGTATAATTTTGTAAATATGTCCATAAAATAGTTTTTTTAATTGTTTATAGGTTATTTTTACCCTTATCTTTTTATTTTGACCACCTAGTAAAACCATTTTTACCTTAACTGCAGTAATTGTTTTTTACTATATGCACTATTCATTTTGGTAAAAAATTAAGTTAACCTTGTTATAAAATATTAGTTATTTGGATTTCAAATATATTATCAATTTTTCCAAATTCGGTTCACATAAATGGAAAAAAAGTTAATATTAATCTAAAAGATGTGATGAGAAAGCGGGGTTTTACCGTAAAAATGATCAAAAGTTTGAAAAGAATTTATATCCAATTTAAATTTAAAATTTATTCCAATGACCTAAATTAGAATAATAGATTAATATTTTAATTTATTATACAATAAAATAAATTTAAACTATAATTTATCTTTTTAACTAATGTTGGCGAAAAGACATCTTTCAACTAAAATACAGTATTTTTTACCATTCATCAAAAAATGAAACTTTTCAGAAAAAATACCAAAAATTCAACCTAAGATAATTTTTAAACTAGTATTAAAAAAATAAAAATTGTTTTTTTAAATTATTTTTATAAAAGTGTGAAAAATTATTTTTATTATTGTTCACATAAATAAACTAAAATCATTTTTTGAGAAAATAGTCTTTTCGAAACATATAAATACTTTCCCAAAAAATAATCATTTTTATCAATCTGTTTTCTTTGTATAAAACAATTATAAATTATATTTAAAAATTACTTATTACTATTCATATCACTATGATTTAAATATAAGTTATAAGGGATGTGTTTAAATAACTATATTAATTATATATCAGGGTTTTTGAAAAGTCAGTGTTGCGTATAATGTAAGATAAGCCATTTTTGCAGCTAGTGCATGATTAATATGATGATGAGCATAATTAAATTTTAAATTAGTGTTGCATGAAATGAAATCCATCAAGAAAATTAAATTTATTCAAAAAATAATAATTTACAAAAACATGGAGTGTTACAAAAATATTAAAATTTCACACAGAAGAGTTCATCAGACTCCTCACTCTTCAAAGAAATAAATCCAATCATGAATTTTACATTACCTAATTCAAAATAATATTTGTTTTCCTTATTTGAATTTGAATTTATTAATTAATCATTAATGTACATTCCCCTTTTCAATTTATCTCACATTTAGTTATTTTTACTCACCCCTCAAGGTAATAAATTTAATGGATTTGTTCTCATACCTCATGAACATATCACATAACATAGGCTTTAAAGGTATCTAACATCTTCATCATGTATATATAGAAATCATGAGGATGTTTCATTAAGGTTTAAACAACTCTGAGGCTTATGTTTGGTATTTAATGAATTAAAATAAATAACCAAAAGTTGTTTTGACTCTAAATCATACTACATGATATCAAAGGATAATATCAATTAATTACTTTTGTAAAATGTCATCTCACAACCCTAAATTCTTAATGTAGGCACATAATATGAGTTATCATAATGAATGAATCACCATATCCTTCTGTTTGTTTCTTATTTTTTTCTTCTTTTCTTTTTCCCTTTTTCGAAATATTGTGCTTAAGATACACCTCACGTCCACCACCTAACCAAATAAAATAAAAAGATCTTCAGTTTTTCAATGATTATTTTTAATCCTCCCAAGACACAACACTTTAGTCGTTTATTTTTTTATTACTTTTTAATAAATGGATATGAAAAAAATTATAATATATGATAGTATGGACTCTAATAAAATATAATAAATAACCCCTAGTAAAATGAAGTACATCCCAATCTACCATATAATACCTCTCCCGCACACTTAGTCTTTTAAATATCATGTAATTTTTTGTGAGTATGGAAGGAATGGATATAATAAGCTTTGTAACAAGGCTCATTTCTTATCGATTTCATTCCTGGATTCTATGGGGAAAACAAGGATTGAATTCAAGTTTTTATAAGGATAAAGGGTCCAAACAATTAGATTGCCTCAAACATGTAAAAATTTATTTTATTCAGTCATAGAATTAACAATATTTTTACAATGTTCTAGAAGAAAAGATGTATAGGTCTCTCAAGAAACATACTATAGAAATAATGGTAAAAATTGGATCATAATTTTCTCATGGATGAGAATATATGGTTTAAAAAAAATACTCATGTAAATTCACAAAACAATAAACCAATCAATGTAAATTTTATAAATTAAAAACATACCAAATCCAAGAATAATTAATTTTACAAAAGTCAACTCATTCACACAAATCAAAATATTTAAAATTCATCTCCTCATGCTTATAATTACTCATCCATTTTACCATTTCACTCATATAATCATGTTAAAAAAATTAAAACATGTAATAATGATTGTCCTAATCAAACTATGTCTCATAGATCAACATTGTAGTACAAGAGTTTAAAGCGTGGTAAGAAATTTTTATTTTAAAGATAAAAAATAAATTAGAATTATGAGAGTAAAATAAAATAAAGTATTAAAGATCATATTCCAATTCTTAGTTATGCTTCAAGTTATATTATTTAACCTCTTTTTTATATCTTAATTGGCCTCTTTGTTTCATTAGAATCATGGAACATTATAATAAAACCACCCATTAATGTTTAAAGACCATTCTAAAGTAAGTTAAAAAAGAATGGGGGAATTGGGATGCATCCTAATTTTTTCCTAAAATTAAGAATTTAAATCTTAATTCATCATAAGAAAATAAACAAATAGAGTGATAATTCATGGTTTGATCTCCCAAGTGGGACCCGGTTTTTAACTACCTCTAGATAGGTAGTATAAGATCTTATCTTAAATATGTTGGTGCATAGAGTTTTATGGACTTAAACCACCACATATTTTTTTCCATCTTACACTCCTTTGTTACAATGTACTCCATGGATAGAGTACACATGATCCATCCATTCGTAATGAGTTACAACTTCCCCAGTGGGGTCAGATAAAGTATGGGTTCTCAACTTGATTGATTACTACATATGAAAATTTTCCTTCATTATCCATTGGTTTCTCCAAATATGATACCTGAGTAGAATAAGAAAAGGGAAAGTTATCGTGTAATTTTATTTCAATGAAATTTAAATTTGAATAATTAATAGAAAAATATTCCCCTTTGATATAAACAACTTATGTATCTATTTCTTCATGTATAGCCACTTGTATATCTTTATGGTCTTCCCCAAATAAATGTTCAATGTCTTCAGGAATCTAAAAAAATTGTCAATAAATGTATTTTTTTAAATAATCTTCCTCCAGTTAAAAATAATAATCTTCCAAATATGAAAATTTAAAATTTTGTGGAGTGTTACACAATTAATATTTAAAAAAATATATAAAATTGAGTTGTATAAAAGTTAAACTCCCTAATTTGGTTCGACTTAAATTTCTTCTTTGTTTGAAAGTTACCCTTAGAGTTTATTTTTAATAGCAGATGGAGGTAGGTAGATGGGATCCTCCCTAATTTATTTTAATTCCCAACTTGGGTGGTTTCTTAGTATTCCATGCCTAGATTAATGTATAGTGGTGATAATTCTTATACATTCTATGGGATGGGGAGAGCATGTTACAGTCAATTTTTTCGAAATGCTTAAAATTTTATTCAAGTTTACTTCAACTCCATTTCTTAAATCATTAAGTAATTATCCTTTATTTATGTTCTCCAGTAATGGTTGAGAAATGTGAGATTGATCTTTAGGTAACTCCTCCTCTACCTTTTCAAATTATTCCACTTCAATGTTGAGGAGAGAAATTTATTCCTCCACTAGCTTAGGATCTCTTTATTGTTTAGGTTCAGGTTTCTCCTATAATTTACAAAAATATACAAACACTCTTTCATATTTTCTCTTCATTTGTTATATATCTTTTTTATGTTCTTGAATCTAGTCTCTTTCATAATAAATGTTTTCATTTTTTTTTTGTTTTTTCACCTAAGAGTAACACCCATGCATAATAATCTGAATTTGAATAAATCATTGTAAAGAGAGTTTTTTATATTTTTTAAAAATTTTGAAAAACAAAGATAGTTATTTATAAAAATTTGAAAAAATAAATAAGTAAAATAAAGACTACTAAGATCCCTATAAATGAAACCTATTTTGATATGGTCTTTATATTTTAGTAAGAAATCTAATTTATTTCTGAATTGCAACACAGTGGCTTACCAATTTCATCTCACTTGAGGATCAATGAAATTGATCAAACACTATTCCTAAATCACCTAAACTACTTCTTTTTGTGTTTTTATTATTATATAAAAATAATTAAAATTTTTTATTTGTTTTTTGTAAAATAATGCAATGAAAAAATATAACCAAAATTTAGACGAAAATGTTGAGAGAATGTAGGTATGGGAAAAAGGTCTGGGTTCTCTTGTTTGGTTACATGGGTTCTTTCATTATTCATTTATTTTATAAATTAAATTTGATAATTCATTTTTATTAAGCCTTGAAAGTTAATTAATATCCTTCTATTTATTGTGTGCGGTATTTTAATATGCCCATGAAATCTTTTCAGCACATCAAATCCCACCTCCTCCAATATTCATGTAGGATAAATACCTCGATTGATTGTGCAATTCCTAAAAGGATCAGCTCTACCGTATTTCATTTCATCCCATTTTTTATCCTCAACTCCATCACATGAAGAGTTTACCCATGAAAATTGAGTAAAATAATACAAATTAAATGATAGTAATGATTTTGAGAGTCGTGTCATAGTAGACGATTTCCACCCCATTAATTTCCCTCTTATTTACCAGAAATTATATTAAAATATTTAATAAATCATAGTGTAAGAATATCTAAATGCCTTGAAAACTCCCCCAAGTACAAGACTTGGGATGATCACTTTCCATAGAAAAGTGTAAGACATTATGGAAGAATAGAATTGAGAGTGAAGTAGTGAAAGAAATTGGAAGAAAAAAGACACATGAATTAAAATTTAATGTACAATTACATTTTAAAATAAATTTAAAACAGAAATAAAATCATAAAGTTGAACCCTAAGAGTAGAACAATGAAATATTCTATCTATTTAGTTAATTTATTTTCCATACATCCTTTTCTCCTTATTATAGGATTCAATCCACCCTCAGGTTCCATTAATTGCTTCATAAATGGGTATTCAGTCTTTCAAGTCATTAATGGGTCATGAAAATGGGGTCTAGGAATAAATTTCATCAACCCGGCCATTTATGGAACCCTTGAAACACTTTTAAATCATAAATATGGGTTTTAGAAAATAAAATAATCTAAGATAAACCTATAATGGTGTTTTATAGAATGAACTTGTGACCTAAAAAATCAAAGGATCATCACTGCATGACATATGTGTGCCATGACATAATGTTTGTGCTCTTTCTTCAGAATTATCTTTTTTCATCTAGTATTGCTTCTTTATTTATTATCCAAAGTATTTTACATAATATATGTGGGATTCACCTTGTATTTTTTTCATAATTTTTAGATCCATTTCCACCTAGATCTCTAGTTTTGAAACTCGGGATTGGTCCTTAACGTATCTTTTTTCATGAGACATCATTTCTATATTCAATTAATTTCATTTTAACCCATTTTTTATCATTTCACGTATCCTCCCGTAAATTATAAAAAAAATCAAATACATGAAGTGTTAGTCAATTAATTTGTATAAAAATGAGTTTTATATTAATATAAACACGAATAATTTGGTTCTATTAGTGTGTGGGGTTGTGATGACAGGCAGGTGAAGGGGTTATGACAAGTGATTGGGGTTTGGGGTTGCGGTGGCCGATAGGGATATGGGAAGTCATGGGTGTGGATATGGGAAGGCAATAATGACTGATCAATGGGTGATATAGGAAGAAAGGATATGGTAATTATTTACTTTCAAAATTTTATCTTTTATTCCATCATCAATTCTTCAATCATACCAAAAATTATTTTTTGATATAATTGTAACTCCTATTCCATTTCTATTTCCCCTTCCCTTTCATCATCTATAAAAACTCTTCCATCATTGAAAATAAGGAATAAGAATATTCTTTTCAAAAATTTTAAGATAAAGTCATAATTTTAAAAAATTGGCCCCTGGAAATCATTTAAGTATATATAAAATAATTTTATTGAATCAAAATAAGTAATATGAACATGGGAGAGAATGATTGCTGACCAAAAGGGAGAAATAAGGTCAGTTTTATTATAAACAATAATTTGGTGATTTTGAGTAAAAAAGAGATGGAAATGGAACGAATACTTGTATAAACTAGAAATAACCAGAGGAAAAGAAAATATATAGAGTTGAAAAGAATAATAAAATACAATCCCCTAAATATAAATTTAATGATAAACATTCCTAATAAAAATTGAGATTGTAAAATAAACCCTTACCTTGAATTACTACTTGGTCAGAAGCATGATAACATCAAGTATAATATATTTATATTTATTATTCATCTATATAATATCTGTATTTATATATTTAATTCTGGATAAAATTCATTCATAATTTATTTTTACTCATCTACACATAATTCTTTGTTAAAATCAATTATTTAGAAGTTACTATTAGGCATGTTTTGATCCGGAAATTCCGATCCTTACACCATGAACACATTTTATCACCTAAAGAATTATAAAAATTATATATATATCATATTTATACATTAAATACACTTTTATAACCATTCATGAAAGGAATTTTGTAAAAAAAGCATATGTCGTTCATGGAGGCAGTCGTCTGCACATACACATGGGTGACATTTTCCTTTTTCAATGGATAGAAATAATGGAATGTAGATAATTATTTATCATTTTAGAATAATAATTATTTCATAGATATCATATTTATTCATTTAATTAATATTTATAACCATCCATTTGAGGTGGTGATGAAACATTAAAAATGTCGTTCGTGGAGGTGGTAGTCTGCACGTATGCATTAACAACATTTTCATTTCATAATGGATAGAAAGGAGATATATTATGGTTGTTTAATCAATATAATAACATTTAAATAAAATATTTATACCATTTTAATTATTTTAGTATGGTTATAAATTATTTGGATGATTTTAAATAATACATAAACTTTAATGAGTTCGATTAACACGACTACCTCTTCCAGGGGTATCCTCCTTTAGATTTCTTCTTGAGGATTCTTACATTGGTATTTTAGTGATACTTGAACAAATAATTTTTATATAAAGGTTTTATAAATGTATTTTTGTATATATTTGTTTAGATAAAGTTCTCAAATAGTTTGTATGAGTGAGGAGTACCTTTTATAGCTGATAGGAGTGGCACATTTTTAAATACTCTAAGATTTAAGATAATATAAAGTAATTTTTATGTATAAATGGAACCAAATGAACAAATATTAAAATATAGGGTCTTTTGGGGCCTAAATACCTTCATGAAATAATATTTTGATAGATTTTAGTAACATTTTAATCCTTTTCCTTAGTTCAACTCCCTCATTAAACATTTTAACCCTTATAGTGGTGACAAACTAGTAATGTGGTAACTATTCATTATAAATAAAAATAAATAGACCTTGTTAAATAATTTGAATATTCTAGTTCCAAATATTATATCCAATTAAAATAATCAATTTATATATTTGTTAAAAAAATTTACTTTTAATATAAGTACACAATACACAATAACAAACACTTTTTAGAAAACATGACTTTTTAAGCATAAAAATGAAATTACACAACTATCATATATATAATTGATTCTCTTGTAATTAATTAGATAATTATTGAAAAAGAATATTAATGTGACTTTAAAAATATTTAACACTGAATGTATCCTTGTAAATACTTAATTAAATAAAAGGATAAAAATAGTTCTTTAATTAGAATAAAACATCACTTGTGTCTAAAATTTTAAACATTAGTTTCTAAATTCAAAAAAAATATTTTGAAATGATTTATTTTGAAATATATATATATATATATTATATATAAAAATTTCACAGACCTTGAATTCATTCTTATATCAAAATGATATCATAAAAGAGATAGTATTTTGTAAAACTATATTTTCACTATTCACCCAAAAATCAACCATTTCAGAAAAATCCCAAAAATTAACCCTTAGATAATTTTAGCCTAATGAAATAATTTTTTTAAAATTTTATAAAATTAAAATTATAAAAGTTTTATATTATATATATATATATATATCCATTAACAATTTTTTATATTAATATAATGTGTATTAGGATATAGTTTTGGGATGTAGTGTTTACCTATTAAAGTAGAATATCATATATAATAGTAATCTAGGACTTGGTCCCTAAATAAAATATTTGATATTATAAATGGAGAATCAATGTAATTCCTTCTTCTTTCATTAAATTATAGAATATAGTTTGTGATATCATATGAGGTGACGGTGGTGACTCATGCATGAAAACATAGCAGCGTATTATAATAGCTATATGATGTACATCATAAAATAAAATTAACTTAACATTGAAGCATATATATCAAATAAATATTAAAAATCATAAAATATAATGGATAATAATTTAAACCATAAAGAACAATATATTATATATCATTAAATAAATTATACTTGAAAACCATAATTTTTTAAATTTCAATTATGAATTAAATTGTGTAATTTATAAAATGTTTACAAACTATATAAAAGGATATTTTGGGATGTTTGTTTAATTTATAAATTAATTAATTATAAATAGTGTATAATTAATTATTAAATATTTACAATACATTAATAAATAAGTATTCTATAGATACCCTTTTCCACTGGGTACCTAGTAATCAATCCATTATGATAATGCCCACTAAACTACCACCAGGTGGTAAGTAAAGATCCATGGGGTACATATTAGAGACAATATTTTTTAAAGTGGTGGTAGAATTTTATTTAGGTGATTTTATAATTAAATACTACTTTTGGGTTTATTCTCCTCATATTGGTCAGGGCATGAGGAAGCCATTATTTTCCCTCTTCTTTACACCTCTATTTCCCTCTTAGATCTATGTTATTCGGGGAGATTTTGATTTACTAAATAAAGGTTTTTATTATTAATTCTCTACATTACCTATTTTTCTTACCTTTTGATTAATTTTATTGTTTAGGATATAGATTTGACTAAAGTGTGATGAAATCACTCCTGATTGACAGGGACTTTGTATCAAAGGTCTAAGTAGACCAAGGATGATTGATCGCATGCCTTTAAGGGAAACTTCATTTTTTTCATTGTTCAACGTATTTTTCATGGGATTTAATATATTATGGTTGAAAATTATGATTTTTTTGTCATATAATTTGGGATTTTGTGATTAGTGGTGTTGAGAATCCATTAGGGGTTACTTATGAGGGTTAATGTTAGTTTTTATGTTAATTTTATGAGATTTATTAGTTTGGTTTCATTATTTATAAAATTTTATTTAAAAATTATATCCATTTTTTGTGTTTATATGATTATAAAAATCCTGACTTTGTACTGTTCATGTAGGTGGTCTCAACTCCCATTGGATTTAATATGGGTTTTCTTATGATGTGCATGCAACTTTATTTTAAAAACTATATTAAAACATAAATTGTGATTTTGGAATTATAAAATGAATATTTTTATAAAGTTAATTTCTATGATAAAATTGAACTTTTATTTACTTTAGTTTCTTCAGATCATGTTTAATTATTTTATTGTATTTACTATTCTCTATATCCTTGAGGTGTTAGAGTACAACTAATAGTTTACTTTAAAAGATGATTTTATTGTTATCCATGCATCGATTATCAAGTAATTTTATTTATTTATTTATTTTATTAAAAAATAAAAGTGTTTTTATTAAGTTAATGGTACTTAAAATTATATATATATTATAATTTATGTTGTTTCTTTTATTATTTATTTTTTACTTGACTAAATTCTTTTGATAAATATATTTTGCTCTTCACTAAGAATTGTCTCTTAGGGTCACTATTATAACATAAAGGTAAAATTAATCCATTTAAAATATAACGCGAATGAATTATATATTAAAAAAACATTTAATATTTGGTTTAGATATTTTATCAGTGGAGATGTAATGGTTGTGTTTAGTAGATCATAAATGGATTATTGGGTTTATTGATTATAAAATAATTTCTCATAAGTACAGAATTATATGAACCACCATTTTGGGTCAAGTCCAACTATTTCCCTCTAAGTGTATGTATATGGGTAACTTATATAAGGGTGGTATAAAATATCCCCACTAAGTGATTTGGGGTCACCAATAAAAGAATATTATTTATGATTTATGGTTTTTTATTTAAGTTCTTTTCATTCCTTTTATTTTTCCTTTATTTAATTATCCACTAGTTCAATCATTATTTAGAAGTATTATTATTATTATATAGGTTCATGTGTTTCTTGGGATTTATATTATTATTATTTTAATTGATATTTTGTTTCCATCATTTTTATATTTTTTAAAAGTATTTGGTTATGAG
The DNA here is from genome assembly GCA_963277665.1 of Viscum album. Classification (NCBI taxonomy): domain Eukaryota; kingdom Viridiplantae; phylum Streptophyta; class Magnoliopsida; order Santalales; family Viscaceae; genus Viscum; species Viscum album. The sequence goes on from OY728162.1 coordinate 617,414,932, forward strand.
ATTTATTAATTATAATATCATTATTTTTTGGATATTGAGTTAATAACTTTTTAGGTCTAGGTAGTGTGCTATGTCTTACTGATAGCAAGGTAGAGAGTGTGCCTTTGGTTGTTTGTTGGTAAAATGAAATGTAAGGAGTGTATATCTTAAAAGATATACTTCAATATTAAATAGTTATTGTGAAAATAAGTTCTCTTGGTATCATTACTTTTGATTTTTAATATAGAGTGTGGTAAGTTATAAACTATAAATATTAGTTTTATGATATTAAAAATTATATAATGTATTACTTGGTTAGTTAACTCTTATTTTCTAGTTTGATATTTGATTCATTATTAATTTTTGGGTCATTAGTTAGGAGAAATTATATGTTGGGTTATGATAAAGGTTGTCTCTCCATTTTTTAAAACACAAAAAATGTTTCATCTTATCATTTATAAATTCAGTGCTACTTCTATGGGTGATTATGTTTCATTATGTTATTTTACTTGCATGAACTACTGGAGGTTTATTAAGGACACACACACACACACACACACACACATATATATATATATATTATTTTTTTACTCTAATAAAATGGGATGTTTAAGTGAGGATGGGTGTGTGTGTGGGTGCGATGGGTTTTAGAGGGACAATATTTATCTTAAACGTGGTAAAAGACAGAACCAAAACCCAAAAACAACCCAGATTTATCTATACATTTGGAATGAATAATAAAATAAAGAAACAAATTATGTACCTACACCTTGATGATTTGGTCTGGCCAATATTCACATGATCTTAATCATGATAAAAAAGAAGTAGTTGAAAAACTCCTTCCTCTAGGGTATCCATTGGAATGATGAATCTCCTAAGTCATGGAAAGTATTTCCCTCTCAAGCCATGGTTTTCTAGAAACTTAATTTTAATGACATTATAGTATCAACAACTTGATAATTTTATCCTTTTGGATTTATGACCATCATAACACATTTTATATGGATCAAACCATATTATATAAGAATCAAATAAGTCCAAATTTTAGTCAATATTAATTTAATAACCAAATTATCCAATTTTCCAACATCGGTAATGTTTAACTTAATCCTCAAATTGATTAATTTAAAATTTAAAAGAACATAAAATACATTCATCCTTATCACAATCATCGTCATAAAATGGTTTTAATAGATAATGACAACTTTTGTTTGAAAAATGATCATTGAACCTAACATTGTCTTATAATATGATAATCCAATGCACAACCACTATGGCATTGTATCTTACACCATTTCATGGTGAATATAAACATAGACCAAGATGAGGTTTAGACCACCAAGTCAGATTCAAGATCATTAGTTCGTATTTCCTTCAATATCCCACTTTTACCTAATATCAAATCTAATAGTTTTATGACTTAAAATCCGTATATATATGATATACTTGGCCATATCGCAAGAGATGATTTTGGAAAATCATATAAAATTAGTTAAATAATTAATTCCATTTTCTTAACCAATCATATAATATGATTGGGATATATCATATTACATGGATGGTAATTTATGATTTTATATTCATTTTATTATTGATTTTTTATGTAATGATAATAGTTTTCATTTTGTAATTCTTCAATGTTATTTACTGTCATCATAAAACATTTCATAAAATGAAATTCATGGGAGAATATTTGAATCAAATCATTATAATTTTTTTAAGTGAATTCCTTAAATATTATTTTATTTAACATATGAGTGAATGTATTCATAACATAGAGTGTCCTAAGGGGCTAGAAAATAAGGTAATCATCTAGAAATGGTAATGAAATATGATTTACAAGATTTATTTTGATTCTACCCATGCTATATTCTTCCTTTTACCTTTAATTTGAGTGGCACTAGCATGTTAGGGGAGATGAGAGGGTCCTTCCCTTTTGATGTGTAATTCAATTTCAACCCCCTGATACATTATAGATGAGGGAGTCCTTTGGTTTCCTTTGAAGGATATTTATCAAGTTATTTGATAAAGAAATAGGCCCGACCAATCTACAATATAAGGTACACAATATATTGCTATTCATTTTTTTATACAAGGTTTTGATTTTAATCATGGTGGATTATGGGTTTTTAGGTTTCAAGTATTGAAATTTCATCATGAAAATGATTTAATGGGTAACCATTTAATCACACATATCAAAAAATTCAAGGGTCATGATAATTATTATTTTTTAGAAACATTTATAAACAGAAGAGTTTTCACAGTTTATCAAACATATGATAGAGATGGAACCACCTGCCTTAAACTCTGGTACCATTCTAACCACAATGAGATATATACAATAGAAGGAAATTTAATTCTTGATAAATCTTGAAGAGGTCCTAAAAATACATTCTCATATCTTAAAATTGAATTTCCATAAGAGAAATATTTTCAAATATGACAGATTAACCTATACCTCAAGAATGTCACATGTCACACAACATCCAAAAAGATATTTGGGCTTTATGAGATGAAAAAATGATGACTCTATAAGAAATGGAGAAAGAATCATTGAAAAATCAATTGACCCAACCAACACAGTATAGAACAATTTCTAATTCTAATAAGATTGAAGGAACATGGTGAGATTTAATCAAACTTACCAAAATTCTAACAACCAATCAAGACGAGTTTGAAACACCCAGTTGATAATATTGAAGGTTTTTACAACACCAAATTAATGTATATTAAAAATCACTAGTCATGTTAGATTCACCAAATAGGTATTAAGGTTTTAAATGGTGGGGATACCCATGCTAGGTCTCCATTCCTTCTCAATTTATTACGTATTCTCAATGTTGTTGGGGTTTTGTTTACAGAGGATCTACTTTAAAAAAATTAAATGTTAGTTTACCTTTATTTTAGAGTATTTCATAGTAGTTTTGTTTTTGGGTGAGTTTTTCTCTATTTCATGAACTATACACCTCATAAATTGGGTGTAGAATTTATTTCTATTTTTAGTTTCTATATTTGGGATTGAATGCTTTCTGGGGACAGAAAGTGAAATGGTGTAAAGAATTTTCACATCTCATTATCTCTCTAATTTATATATATCTCCTTATGTTTGATTTTGGGTGGTTTTAGGGGGTCATAGGATGACCAAGATAACTATAGAAAATTTAGATTTAAACCTATAGCTTGTAAAGCTGTAGTTGTTCCTTCGACTAACTAAGGAGGGAAACTGGCTATCCCATGGGATGGGTAGTGGCTAAAGTAATCTATTATAGTGACCCACCATCTGGTGGTGTTGCTGGACATCACTTTTGGTAGGGGTATCATTTTAAATTCACTTTAGAATCCCCATTTTATTTACATTTTCTTCTCTTTTGAACGTAGTTTTACCCAAGAAAACCTCAGGGTCCTCTTTGATGATTTTGGATCCCCTAACCTCATCTCTTAGCTGAATGAAGTGCCAATCAAATTAGTGTTCCTCTTTCAGTATGTTTAACTTCTTTTAGCCTTCAATATCTTTTATTTCTTTTGATTCATTCTTCCTCGAGGTTATGTAAGCCTTGATATTCATTGTATCAATAATGAATGAAGTGGATTAATGATTCTAGGATCTATTCTCACTTATCTCGAGATTTATATTCCTTGATTTGTTGATCACTATCAGAGGTGACACATGTCATATTTGTTGCAGTTTCATCCAAGATAATCTAAATTAGAGTTTCTATATCATTCATTCTTTTTTTGATTTCGGTTTTTGTTGAATATTTTTTATTTTAACTTAAATCGGTTAATCATAGTTTATTTATTTTGTATAAAAAATGACCCTTTTGGTAAAAATGGTATTTATAATTTATGGATTCTTCATTAGAATTAATCCGTTATTTTGAAATGAATTTTTCTTGTTTGTTAACCTTTTTGATTTTTTTCAAAATGAAAAGCCTCATTTTAATAAAACTAGTATGATTCATTAAAATTAATTCAAAATTTTTTATTCTTTGTTTCTTAAAAATTTATTTTGGATTTATTTAAAGAATAAATTACAATGGTTTGTTTTGGAGTTTTTGATTGTAAAAGGTATTTCAAAATAATAAGGGGATTGGTTGGATTTTTCTTGTTATTTTCTCAATGACCTTTTTGGAACTTTAAGTGGTTCTAAAAGAAAACTTGTATGAACATATCTTTTAAATGGATGGTTTAGATCGGTGTTTTATTTATTTCATAAATTATTACTTTATAAATTTTTATTTTCATAAAGTTTCATTTGGTGACTTATGCTGTAAATGTTGTTTTGTGAATATTATTATTAACCCCTTATGTATAATCTTTCTTAATGAATATTCCTCAAAGAACATGATGGTGGGTGTTGAAACAATGGTTGTACTATTTGAGGTAGCTTGGGGTGATGGTGGGATATGGACTTTTTAGGTTTTGATATGTTTATTTTTCATGATGATGCTATTGTGGATCTGTATTGTGATCCTTGATGGTTGTAGTCTCACTCACCACTTTGAATGGTCATGGGAAACCTTAGAAGCTAGATGAGATTCCATATATTTATTCTATAATTTTTTAGACTCAAACACAAAATATAATTTCCTTAGAGAATATTGATTTAGGATAGGGACATGCATTGAGGAGGTGAGTGTGTACTGAGTCCATAAGATTGTTTACATGGTATATTTAGTATTTTCATACAGTAATTCATAGTTTTTTTCCTTGTATTTGGTGGTATCAAAAATGTATATAGGACTTTATCATCCTTATTGGATTCATTAGATATTTTTATTAAAGGAATACTTTCCCTTAAAAAAGGGAAATAAGAAAAAACATAGGGTTTATGGGGGGCTATAATATTGCATACCTAGAGCGTCACCTATAGAAATTTTCACACCATTTTGGGGAAGTAATCCAAAAATAGAAAAGATAGTAAGATATTCATATAAAGGAGCCTTAGAAGATAAGTAATTTGTCGCTCTATTTCCATCATGCCATGTGTGAGTGATTCCTAAGGTATTATTGGTAAGATTCCTAATCTTAAAAATTTGGTATGAGATGGACCAAGGAGTGGGGTCTTGGTTATGCCAGGACCTATGAATTATTTGTGAGTTCATTTTCAATGTAGCTAATTTGATATTTCTCTTCATGAAGAACTCAATGCTAGCTAAAATTTAATTTTATACTTCCCAAAGAGAGTCTTCATTTCCATAGATGTCTGTAAAAGTGATAATGATCGATTATTTTTATCCCAAACTAAACTGCCACCCCACATGACACCTGAGATACATGAACCTTTGGTATTAAGTTTTATCCCCATGTTGGGAGGGTTCCAACTAATCAATCATTCGGTTTGGGGGATATAAGAAGTATGGAGGGGAAACCTGGTTCCCTTGTGTGATATAAAAGAGGGTGTATCTATCTAATTCATGATCATTCAAACCATCTTGGTCATCAGGTTCTTGGTTCTAACAATAATGGCCATCCCAGAGCAAGATATCCTCTAAAAATGGGCATTGTTCCTTAGTTTCCATATATACCAACGTCATGCTGTTAGAATACATGTTCTTGCTTATTCTTCAATTTTGTTTCTCCCCACACCCAAAAACCACTCTCCAATATATATTTTTATTATGCCACATTAAGGAGAAAAGTGGGAAACCAAGGTTCAAAAACAGGGGTACTTCTACGTTCTGAAAGAGATTAAAAACTTATTAAACATGATACTTAGATTATTACAATTAGATAGTATATATAATTCCCAGTGAAATGTACTAACCTGGGTGTCTAGATCCACGCTGATGATCTCTTCAAGGTGATTAGTCATTATGCCCACTGTTTATATGAATTCCTTCGAGTTTATTTTACCTTAGTTGAAGCCATGAGCTAGGATTCGGTCTTGTTCCTTCTTTCATATATTATTTTGATCTCCCTTTTTGGATCATTTACCCTGACCTCTTTTTCAAGAATTTATTCCTTAGAATGGAGGATGAACTTCAAGCACTCCCCTTCTTCTTCCTCAACTGTTCATGTTACCCCTCTTTATTCTCCACCTTCCCCATTCTGAGAGGTATTTCTTTCCTTATTTCAAACCTTCTTAGCCAACCTAGTTTCCATTGGTTTAGGCATGTATGAATAATCCTTGTGTCCCTTTTTTTCCCCTTGACCACTATACATTTTCATGAATCTCTATTTCCTTTTTGCCTTTTCTTACTTCTAGGGCTGTGAAGACCTTTCCCTTGAATTATTTCCAAACTATCCACAGATAATTGGTTGTTATTTTCATCACTAGAATCCTATTCCTCTTGATCTAGTGTTGGTTCTTGAACATTCAGACCTTCAAAACTCGACCACTAGGCCTCCTTTGGGGGGACTCTGCCTAACCGGCACCTTCGCCTTTCCTGGTTCGAGATCATTCTTCATACCCATGCTCACAGTCTTCATGTGGGAAGAGATTTTTGAAGTGAAAGTGTTTGGGTCCAATGGACCCAATACACTCACCTCTCCCTACCTATCTTGTACCTAAAATGAAACTACAGCAGGTGATCCTGCAATGAAGTTCCAGAAGACTTGACCTCCACTCTGATTACATCCCTAGTGTCTGCTTCATTTTCCTATGGGGGAGTACTAACTGAGATTTCCAATTCATTGCTGCCAGGATGTCCAAGGATTTGTCCCCCATTATCCTCGGGATCCATCAATGGAGGTGTATATCCAGGTCCTGCTTCAAACGATTATAAACATCTTCCACCTTTAGATTGTCACTCAGACTTTTATCCTTGCACATGAGATCTAAATGATCAGTTACCCCTTGATTCTCCACCAATGAAGATATATTTGTATTGAATTTGTATTGCAATCCAGAAACATCCTCTCCCATCTCCAGTTGAACATCAACGTCCTTATTGACTGCAATCACATATCCCTTCATTGGAAAGGGAGGCGTATTCTGGAAACTGACGGAAAGGCTACAATGACATCTGGGAGACTCATGTCCTATTCGACAGCAACCAAAACAGAAAGGGATCCAATATTCACAATATACCATTTGATTACAGTGGATCTCTCCCATGATCTCAATGGTGATAGCTTCCAGTGGGCCTTTAGATTGATTAGCTTCAATACATATCCTAGGAGCGACTGGATGACAAATAGCCTTGGTGCGAGCATCCGAACAGAGGTAGAAACCTAGTATATTACCTATCAACCGAAGGATGGACTGGTTGTAGAACGGTATAGGCAATCCCAGTAGAGTTATCCAGAGCACTGTGGTCAGAGGTTTGTGCTTTAGATGGAAATCGAAGTTCAACTGGAATAGAGAAAACCTAGCTCTCTCCATATAGCGTGAAACAAAGGCCCAAGCATAAATCCGGTCTTCTTCATTTGAGAAATGGACCTGAATGTGTCTCGCATCTAAAATACCAATAATCACATGATCATATAACTTCTATGAAGAAAACACAAACCATTTTAATTCATCAATAGATGGTTGAATCTTTCCAAATCAGGAAACCAAAATGAGATCCAGTAGAGGGGAAGCTTCCGTGAACTCTAGAGTAGAGATAGGTACTGAGAGTGCACCATTAGTGAAGGATTGCATCTTGGGGCTTATTTAAATCGGAGAAAATAGAGGGAGGGAGGACAGATCCATGAAATGAGTGAAAGAAGGGAGATGAGAAGGAAGTGAGCGTGAGGGAGAAGCTGAAACTCCCCTCCCTGTCTTAAGTGGGTTGAGGAGGGGAGGCGACGTCGTGGCCATTCCCTAGGCCATCAGCAGAAGGGGGAATGAGGGAGAAACACCATACACCCAAAAACCACTAATCAAGGAATTTTGAGCCCATGGGATCTTATAGGGAAATGCCTATAATGATTAAAAAATAAATCCAAAAATTCCTCACTAATTTACCCTTAAAGAATATGTGCCTAGTGGTTTCTTTATGAGGTTCATTACAGAAACTACAAAGGGATCCTAGGTGAATATTTATTCTCTTATTATTATGATCCATATACAGATATTTATTACTTATGTTCCAAAATATAAAATTGAATTTTGAGAGGATATCATTACACCACAACACCTCACCCCAACCATCATTCTTGATTGGTGAGTGCGACACCCTTCGATAATCCTTCACTGAGTAATATCCTGATATCGAACCAGTAAAAAACACAAGTTTCTAGATTCATAGAAAACTCAATGAGATAAAATACACTTCACTCTTTTTTATCTAGGATGACCTGGATGAATTTTGGGTTCCTATAATCTAGTAATAAAGTCATATGCTGGGTGGGATAACTAGAAGACATACTTGGAACTTCCCCAGTTGTGATGCCAGAAGCTAATATCTCCCTTTCCAATGATCCAACATGCAAGAATTTTGAGAAATTAAATGTGAGGATGGAATATGAACCGTCTGTTGGAAGATATTAATTTATAATTCCTTTAAATAACTCCATATCTCTTTTCTATGAATCATACCCATAGTGAATGGCCCTCAATAAAATCCCATGTGAGCTACACATGTATGCCATGCATCATCCTAGAAATACTCCTGACACCAATTCTCCCTCCCTCTCAAGACATTAAATTATTTCCTAGGATTATGATTGATGTATTTCTACTGATTGGGAATCCCATATGAATGAAACCATTGTATTCTCTAGTCGTGAAATGATAGACTTAGGAAATTTTCATCAAATAACTTGAGCATTAGAATAGAGGATAAAACATTATTTACCAAGGTAATCCTACCAATGAATGATAAAAAATGTCTCTTATATCTAGTCAATCTATTGGTCACCCATTACACCAGCATGTTGATGTGATGTATATATAACCTAACTAAATTTATTGGTGCTTTGAGATAATCCATGTAGAATCTCATCCTATTAAAATCCAGACTCGACTCAGTGGCTCTCACACTCCAGTCTGAGCATCGATCTGAAATGAACACACTAATTTTTTTATAGTTCAAAACCTATCCACCCCACTTGAAATATTCTTCAATGAAAATTTTGATACCACAGATAGATCACTTACGTCCCTTAGTAAAGATAATCAAGTCATCGACAAACATGATATGTGATAGGCTGTGAACATGAGGTTTTCACTGAAATGGAGTAACACTACCATCATACAGGATGTTTCTAATTAATAGGCTAAGAGTTTTATGTATAAATATTAAGTGGGTTGGATATATAGGGCCACCTTTTCTTAATCCATGAATCTATTTAAATAAACCACAGGTTTTCCCCACAAAAGAAATGGACATCCATTGAGAGATAAAACACCTAAAAAAGATGTTTATGAACATAACAGATAATCCCATGGGTGCCATAATATTAATAATGAAGGACCACTCAATATGATCATAATATTTATCCATATTCACCTTGATGGTGATATTGGAGCAGAGCATTTTTTTTAAGTCGCCGATCATTTATTATGCCAAAAAATCCGTCCAAGATCATTCTACCCTTCACAAATAAAGGATGTTCATTATAGACCCATCTATGAATATGTGGGGAAAGACACCTGCTAGTAATGATGTCCAGAACCTTATAAAGAAAATTTCACAAGATTATAGGCTTGTTGTGATTCTGTGAATATAGGTCCTTGATTTTGGGAATTAGAGCCAAAGATCGCTATGGAAGAATTCATGCACGTCTACCACAATATTAAATTTAATTATATCCCATGATGTGATGTAGAAGGAACATGGGAATCCATCAGGTTCTAGTGCACTAAAATAATTGATATCAAGCACCACTTTATGAATCACCTATTTTCCAGGGATAAATTTTAGTTTTGAGTTATTGATGTCTGCCACCACACTAGGAATTGCATCGAAGAGAGCTGCATGGTCCCTCGGATAACCTGCATGCATACAGGGATTAATACCTACAAGAAGAGATTTTGAATATGTATCATCCATACCTCCCACCATATCCCGACTATTGGAGAAGGTATCATCCTCCAAAAGATTATTTCTCCTGATGACACTCCATTTTTTCTTGATTCATACTTAAAAATATGTTGTGTTTTTAACTCCTTATTCTAGCCACTTCATCCTGGTTTTCTCATGATATAGGTGCTCATGATCTAGGATCCTCTCTTCTATATCATTTTTATTTTAAACCATATTTTGAAAGTGGTCCTTGTCCTATCCCTCTTTGAGTTTGGACTCCATCTACTAAACCTACACATTTTGGATATCTAGGTAATGTAATTGAGGTGGTTGATTCCCTTATCCAGGTTTGAATGTCTCCTTTGAGACATCTACTCCTATTTTTAATCCCTTTCCATATACTGCCCTAAGATGGTTTTTTCCAAGGGGATTCCATAACATGATGATATCCTATATTGGTGGTCCATCTATGGTGGTATAAGAAGTGACCACCTATGAATTTCTTTGGGGATAGATCAACATGAATCAATGAATGATCAAAAAGAGATCAGATGAGGGGGGTTAACTTGATATCTGTAAAGGATGATATGGAAAAAAGGTAACTAAGAACTGGTTAAGCCTACACCAAGTCTGGTAACTCCCCTTATGGTTATTGAACTAGGTATAACATTCTCCCAAGTATCCCAAGTTCAAATCCCCTTTCAGGATAAGAATGAGGGGAAATCTTGGATCACCTTCCTCAGGAAAGACCCCCATCCATTCTTCTTATATAGATCCTGAATGGTGTTAAAATCCCCCCCCCCACAATCCACAGTAATCCTTTTGGATCAAAGGATAGTAGATCATTCCATGGGGTTTCTCAAGCTTTCATGTCACAATTGGTGTAGAAAAAGGTGATTGAAATACGATGAACTCCTATTGTAATTTCTATAGTGAGGAATTAGTCTGAAGCCTCCATGAACACAAAATTAATATTTGGTTTCCAAAAAATCCATACATGATGGTTTTGGGGATTGGACTTCAGTAATTTTTGTATTTTGATTCTAGGTAAAAATTTTCTTATCTTAGAGGTTTGTTGTTTCAGCTCAAACACTTATGTAATTAGAGAATTTCTATACCGAAGATCATTAGATAAGAAATCATTTTTTCACAATCACATGATCTATGGGAATTCCATATAAAAAAAATCATTGATAATAGGGGATAGAGGATTTTTCCACTACCAGTGAGGATAAATTGTAGTTGGCACACATGGATCACATACACCTGGACTGGGAACTTGTATGGATCCCTCTTGGAGAAGATGGGGGATTGAAAAATGGAGAGACCTCTGGATCTGGTTTTGGGAGGGAACAAGAAGAGACTGAAGGCACATAGAAACCATTTTAGAGGGGGATAAGTGAACATGAATTCCATTGATCATCTATTCGAAGAGGATATTAAGGAGGAAAAAAACTCTTTATCCTTCTTTGAAAGATACTTGGGGGAGGGGTGGGATGAAGCATCTATATCATGTCTCTGGGACCTGTAAACCACAACAGCCTTTCATGGAGATCCCTTTGGAGAGTGGGAGGTAGGGTAGGATGGAGGGAATATGGGGGCCAAAACTCTCAAATCATCTAGGATAACCAAGGAAAGAGGCCGATCCTAAATAGAAATAAGGCAATAGGGAGTGGTGTAGAGGAAAAAAAGAGCTAGGGGAAATTTAAACTTGATATATAACCCTAATCATTCAATAATTTATCAACACTATATTTTCCATGTTTGACATCCTTTATTATTTACATTTATTTATATAAGGTTTTATCTTCATCCATGTATCTTCCCTTGGAATATTGTATTTATATATGATATATGGTATTATATCATAATTTCTTTATAAATTTTTATCCTTGGCATGTAAAAATGTTTTCAATGATTTATTAAAAGTGTATTTTTATTATAAATATATGTTTACATGTATTCCTCTTGAGTTTTCTTATACAACATTGAAATTAATAAGATATTGATTTATAATTTGTTTTTCATATAAATGGATTTTGTGGCACTTTATTTCCTTTTTTAAAATGTTCCATGTTTTACCTTTTTATTTTTAATAGAAAACCTAGGTTTTCTATTTTCTATACTTCAAACTAGCATATCTAAATTTCCTAGTAGATAAATTTGATAGATTACTTAGTGGGATCCTACTAGTATCTTCTGATCACACCTTGCATATATTGTTTCTTTTATGTATCCTTAATGTTTATATAGAATGTGTTTGTGTTTATCCTCATCTTCCTTTCATGGGTTCATGATAATTTGGCTAAGGGATAGAGGATTGGGACATGGAGAGTGGTTGAGGACCACTATGAGAAAGGATATCTTTAATGTGCTTTCCTTTTATCTCCTTGGGTTGTTTGTATATTTTTACTTGGTGGTGTCTAATTGACTTTGTTGTTAATATTTTTTATATGTTTCCATTGTATCCTTTTATTTAGGTCATATTATTTTTGGGAAAAATAAAAGGATTTTTCTTGATGTCCATGCACTTGTAACTAGCATGTGTGGATTGAGAATGCCCTTCGGGTCAGTGGTGATCAGTTCAGATACTGGTTGAAATTACAATCTAGGTCGGTTCATTAAAATAATTATGGGTTTTAATGAAATATTAGGGTTATCATGATTAGGATTCTTGGATCAGGATATAGAATATGACATTGAGACACATAATGGGTTTTGTGTGCTAGATGACCCATAAATCTAAACATAGAGTAGGATATACTATATCTTTAGTATACCAGGTATATTGGTTCACATTTGGATATTCCAATACCTGAGGTTACTGAGATACCTATCATAAAATTCTTTATAATTTGATAATTTTCTTACAAAATTCTTGACGTTTAGCTAATCAAGGATTATTTGGTATGTTGTTGATCATTTCATTTTTTTGAGCTTAACCAAGATGATATTTTTTCACTGGTATATAGAGTATGGAATATGAGACCTCAATTAAGATAGACTAAGGAAGTTTATATTTGAATCATGATAACACATGTGATGTTATTATCTATCAGGTGAGGTTCATGTAATGTGATCATCCATAAAGGTGAATGACATGTGATGTATTCATCATCACAATCAATCTGTACTTAGAGAATAAATAATTTTTGAGTAACTATCTGGATTGACATACTATATGCCCTTTACATAATTTCTTGGAAAACGGGATCATATAAAAATTCATGCTTGTATATGATAAATCTGATGGGAATAGGTATAGATATACATGTTTTTGTTAATATCCTGTCATATCCCTTTGTAGATTGAGTGAAATTGATGTTTTACTAGAAACCACTTTTTCTCTACAAGTAAGTATTTAATAATTCATATATTTTTTCAATGAAACAAAGGACTATGTCATTACACATTGTGATTGACTAAATAGGGATTTATTTTGAATCATATATCACCTCTAAAAATATCATAAATTTTATTCAAAAGGATTTTGGGATGGTTGTTCATGAGGTATTACATATGATGTGGTACACAGTGAATTTAATGATAGTTTTCCAAAAAATTATTTGTGATGATATACAAAAGGATTTTTAGATACAGTTTCACAAGTTATTGAATATGATAGAATATAAGTTGAAATGACACAAAGACTATAAGGATTTAGTGAAAGTGATGGATTGATGGATTTATGCCCTAAAGCCTTAAATATATATATATATATATTATACTTGACTATATCATAGGAGAAGATTTGGGTATAAGAAATTATTCAAACAAATGATTCCACTACCTTAACCAATCATTGAGTATGATTAGGTTATATCATATTTCATGGATCATAAAGAATGATTTTCTATGGATCCTATGATTTATTGGAAACCAAATGATCAGGGTTATCATTCGATAATTCTTTCACGATTTCTATCAACATCATAAAATAAAATAAATAGGATAATATAGTTGGTTGAGGGTTAAAATGTTTATAATAAAAGTTATTATCTTGTATTTTATGTAACAAATGATTTAATTCATTCATAACACTAGAGTGTATCAAGATAATGAGATAGTTATGAACCATTCTTTTTATGATTTATATTTATTCACCACATACTCTCATCTCTCAAATCCCTTAAATTTTAGAGGCACAATAATTTCATGGGAGGTGAAATGACCATGTCCATATGATGGGTGATTCTGTACCATCCCATGGATACACATTGGAGGAGAAAATCCTTATGCTATCTATGGGGGATCTTTATAAATAACTTGGAATAAAAAGAGGGCTCATACAATCTACAATGTAAGGTAGACAATATTTTTTTCATCATTTTTTATGTATGGTTTTGGTTTTTAACATGGTATATTTTGGTTTTGAGGTTATTAATTGCTTATGCTACTTAGATTATATGTTAATAGGTCCTCAGAAACCCTATAAATATCATATATAAAAAGGTGTAAACCCATATTCAAATATCTTTTGGGATATTTTTAAAACTCTTTATAGAAAATCTATCATATATTTTCACTATATGTTACACCATATATAATATTTTTTGAAAATCCATCCAAAACTTATTCTTGGTATCCCCCAAAACCCTTATTTGGTATCTCTCAAAGTATCATAAACATTATTATAATTCAAAAAAATTAAAAGTGTGACCCCATGGGACTTTTAATTGTTGAAAACAATTATAAATTCTAGAATCCATCAATGTATGTAATGATTGGCCTCTATAAAAGCATTAATACTGCTCAAGTTTGAAGGGGATATAAAGTGATATCTATCAAACACATGTTTATCCATACCTATTTCCATTGTTTTCATTATATATAAGTATAAACAATAATTTAATCCATTTATATAAGACATCTAGTGAACATGGGACATTAGTTATGTATATATCATGTATTATACTCATATATTCTTGATTCACCGAGTATAGACAGACTTGGTTGATAAATACATCACATTTCATTAATCTAAGATGATAAATAATTTAAAATCCCTTCATCCAAATAGATAATCACATAACTTTTACCTTATCTAGGTTTACCCATACACTACCTTAGTCTTTCTAAATTGAGATCCTAGATATCATACTCATCATATGAGATAAAAATATTGTCTTGGTTAAGCTTTAAACGATGTTTGGATCAGCAATATACCCAACCACCCCTGATTAGGTAAGACTTAAGGATTTTATAATAAAGGTATAAAAATATAAATTTTCTCATACTAGGTATCATTACAATATCAGGTAAATGGATTCAATATTAGAAAAGACCAAAGAATACTATATACATAGTGTATGAGACTCCATCAGGTATACTTGTAAGGATATATAGGGAAGAAAACTCATTTTATTTATCATGATAATATTATGTATCTCTAAATGAAATACTACTCATTATAACCTTAATTTTTTTTGATAACCTATAACACTTCATAATGAGTATTAGTTAGGGATAATTGGAAGTTATACATTAAGAAGTAAATTATCATTATAGTTCAAGAAATATATGGAGAAAACATTAAAGAATGATAAGGTAGATATTATATTTTATATAATATGATAAATTTTATATTCTTTAAATCCATTAAGAATACTATCAAAGACAAACATAAAGGTTTATCTCATAATATCCTGCATCATAGACAGTCAAAGATGTATTATGTTTGTTTCACTTTTAGGGTTATATTAAACTCATTTCATCCCTATATAATTGTTTTCTCATCATTATATGGCCATATTATAAGACCTACCACTAAACTTTTTAGTGAGTAACATATTTGAATAATGTTTTTTTTTTTGCATATTTTTGAGACTTAGGAATAATATTCCTAATGTTCAACTCTTTTATACATTGTATTCAAACACATTTACTTTATCACATCCAATGTTATGGGGTTAATATTATATTCTATCTACTTAGAACGTTTCAAAGTGAATCTTAATAATAATAGTTTTTTTTCATTCAAAATTTTCATTAAGATAATTTTATAATATAAATGTAAATATTTATATTAATATAATTATTTACTAATATATTATAAAGTATTTTAAGATATAAATTTATATTCACTTCATTACCGTAACTAAATATAAAATTTTACATTTCTCTTCACATACATACCCTAAAATTATTTAGGATATTATGTGACATTGAATTTTAATTTTTACTAGGGTAATACTTTATTTGTTGTACATGAACTTCTATGACTCCAAAATACACCCAATATCTTCTTGGAAACTATATTATCTTCATAAAAGCATCATAATATATAAATAAATCTTTTTTATCTAGAAATTACACTTATTTCATTTGGTGGAAATATTTTAAAAAAATAAACTATCAGCACAAATATCATATATGGTTTTCTATGTGATTAGATAAATATTATTAAAATAAGACTTTACTATTTAGAATATTCCATTAATGGGTGGTTCAATCTCGATTCCTCATATTTTATCAAATATATTTGAATAAAATTTATTGTCTTAAAAAACTATGTTTATCCTCATCTTATGTTCAAACATGTTATAAAATCTAATGGATCATAAACCATGATTACTAAATACATTATATTATATTATTCATCAAGACTATTTGTTAAAAAACATATCTTATCAAATAATAGAATTATATAACTATACACATCCTTTATTTAGATTTATCTAAGATTGATATATTTATTTTCATTCAATTACATGATTTAGAGACACTTTTCTTCATTAAATGAATAAAAACTACGATATTTTTTAATTATTACCTTGAATTTGAAATTTTATATATTTATAACATTTTTAAAATGTTCATTTTTTATCATAAAGCCTTTAAAATTGATGAATTTAATCTACATAACTAATAACTAACATGGACTCTCTATAGAGTTTCCTAAACTCAATTGAGTATTTATGACACTTCCACCTCATATGGAACCATTAATCCTCCTTCTTGACACCCCATTTAGGATGCAATAACCATGACTGGCTACTCAATGAATTATTATTAGAAATTATTAAAATAATCTTCCTATTGTTTGAACTTTTACCCACTCATACATTCAATAAAACACATGAATCTAGACATTTCATGCCTAGTTAATATATCCTTATCACTTTGAGAAAATTTGATAAAACTTTATTGGATTCATTCACATTATTAGAACAGTTCTAGAAATTATTAAAAAAGTTATTCCATATATAGAATTTTTTTAAGGAAACCTTCAATATCTTCAAGTCATTTACATGCTCAATCATATTGAATATATGAGAAGTGAATAAAATTAGATTCATTATTTTTTTATCTAATTCATTTTAAACATAAAATTAATCCATTTAAGCTTCCCATAGGCATCTATGTTCAATTTTTAAACATATTAAACAATCATTTAATAAAAAAAACGTCACTTAAATGCATACTTTTTTATCACTAACTTAACAATAAGTTTATTTTAAGGATGTTCTCTATCTACAATAGAATATTTTATTATATGAGTGTCATGTTTAGCATTAATTCCATAAGTAATTTTACTAAATGTGTTACCACTAAAATAATGACCCCTTTTAAATTATATCATATCCATTTATATGAAAAGATCCATATTTCATCACGGCTCATTCTATATAATCTCATTTCACAAGTCATGAATATATATGGTAGAACACCATGCAAATCTTATCACATGTGATTCTTAGATAGTTGACTGGACAACTCTTCATCCTAATCCATCATATAGATTCACTCAACTCATTACTTCGGTATCCAAAGAGTGGTATTCCGAGTTAATTTGAATTCAAAGAATATGAAAAAAATAAGCACCTAATGATTAGGGTTACCTAATTACTTGTTTTTCATACATAAGATATTCTAGGGGCTGAAGGATTTAGCATGAGCTACCAAGTTGGATGATTGATGTCCTAAAAAGTGTATTCTTTTGAAGGAATACAACCCTTATTATCATAAGGGGATTTAATATCACTATCTTGTCACATTTATTCCCTTTCCATGTATTCATGTTTCTAATGATTAATTTTTAATCCTTATTCCTTCCAAAAAATCTATATGTTCAAACTATATTAATATAAAAATATTTATTCAACTCATAGTTTGTGTTATAGAACCAAATTAAATTAAAACTATAATTATATATATATATATAAATTAGGATCATGAATAATTTAAATAAATCCCTTTCATGTAAATGTTTATAATCACATGAAATCTATAATCCCCACAATAGAAATCTTGGAGTGACAGGTGACCAACCCTTACTTTTATATATAACGTATAAGCCTTCAAGGTTGTGAGAATTCTGACCCAAAGTCCCTCAATACATGGTTATTTATTTAAGATAGAACTCAATAACATAACAATGCTAACACTTAATATGTTTAAACTATAATCAATATCTCAATTCAATCTCATAACCTAATACAATTCAAAGTCAAGGTAAAAGAAAACTAAAGCAATTATCATACCTAGCATGTAACTCTTTAAATGCATGTATGATAATTTAAAGAAGTAGTTAACATATTTAAACTAAATCATACATAAAGATTCATAATATAATATTTTTATTCACAAATAAATAAATGATATTCATAAATTTAGACACATTATGAACATTTATAAACAATTCACAAAAAAAAATTATAAATTAATATAATTTAGGCATATAAAAACATGAGCAGTTAAATTTTATCCAATGTGAACATTTCATATTATAATTTACATGGATTTAATATTAACACCTTAATATTATAATTATGATATATTTTGTGAAAATATTGTTTGTGAATGGTAAATATTTCATATTTTATGTAAAAATTTTAATAATTTAAATATATCATATTCAATTTTATTTAAATTTATGATCATATCATCCAAAAAACCTTTTAGAATGGTTTAAATAATATCCAAATAAGTATTTAATATAAAAATAATTATATTTTTATTTATTAAAAATTTAAAAATAAACATTTTTGGAATGTTTTAGCCATGGTATTTTGGTTATTTTATTTTAGGCATGTTGTTTTAGCACAAAACATCAATAGTTCCAAAAAAGCTTGGACAACATTGACTATTGCATGGTGTAAACAATTTTGGGCCATGAACTAAGGCATAGATACCAGCTTGACATGGAATAATCGAATCAACCTATGATTCTTTGTTTTCATAATTCTCGTTCAATACTTTTAATTCATGTTTTTTATTGACTATGTCTTGGTCTCGGGGATTTCAAGAACAAGATGGTCTATTTCATTATTGTGCATATTGTGCTCTAGAACTACAAAGAAAAAATGATAATTTTGGATATTCTATGTCATGGTTCTTATAAAATCATATTTTCTTGTTTCTTCATTCATTAAAAATCAATCCAAACATTGATAAAAACTTTTATGATACCCCTAATGGGTTTCAAAGGGATAACTTTTATCATAAACATAGAGGAATACAATGTTAGAACCCAAAACAACCAAGATCTATCTATACATTTGTAATGAATAGTGAAATAAAAAATTAATGGATTACCTTACACCTTGATGATATAGTTTTCACAAGCTCCACATGATCATGATAATGATCATAAAGAACTTGTGTAAGGACTCTTTCCTCAAGTATATCCATGATCTGGGTGAAACTCATGATGCTCGGGAAAGATCTCCCTCAAGCCACAATTTCCCAAAACTAAAATTTTAAATTATTGAGACAAATAAGATCTTGATAATTTCATATTTCATAAGTTTTAACCATAACAACATCTATATGAGGATTGAACCATCTTGTATAGGCATCCAAATAGTTCAACACCTCACCTATTTTAATTGATTGTTTCCCTGAATTCTCAAATGTAACAACTTTTATAATGTTTAAATTAATAATTATATTAATTTTGATAACATTTAAATTAATATAAAATGTATTTAAACTTCTCATGATCATCATTATATATTGGTTGTAACTGATGATGATTGTTGGTGTGGAAGATAGTGGTCAAATCGATCATTATCATACAACATGATAATCTCATACATAATCACCAAGACAAAATATATTAAACTCTTTCATGATGCGTTTAAGGATATACCATATCCAATTATATACCAACATGTCATGGTTGTGACCTTTAGTGTACATTCCTTCCAATGTGTGTCTCTTACACTTATTTCTATGAGAATAGGGGCATCTAAAGTGAGTTTGTACACACACACATGTGATTGTATTATTTCTTATTAAAATAATGGTATCCAAAGTAAGGATGTATGTGTGTGTTTTTGTGTTGTTATTTCCCTCACATAGTGGATCTCTAGTTCCTACCATTTTGGATTTTAAGCTTTGTCTCGAAGTTGGTATAAATAATCTGGGGTTTTTTTGGAGTTATCTTTGGTTATTCTGTAATTTTGATAAATGATATCTGTCATATTGATTTAGTTTATCTTATTATTTAATTATATATATATATATATTATAAATTTCATAGAAACATGGACATTAATATAAATTTTTTTTACATGTTTATGAGTTGAGGTCTCTTAGTGCGGTTTACTAGGTCTTTATATCGACACCCTATATGTGAACCTCGATGGGTATACAGTTTCACTTATGAATTTTCATATATAAATAGGTACATAGATAAATAATTTGATATTCCATAAACTAATAAGATATTGGGATATTTGTGAAGATATCCACTAAGGCATAGAGTGTGGGAGGATAGCTTTGGTAGGAGGCATGTTTGGCATATCATCGCATTAGGGTATATGTATTATTTGGAATCTGTATATCAGTTTTAATACCATAATTGAGTTATTGTGATATAATACCTACATCTATGTAAATTATTTTCTTTATATTGTTACATATATAAAGTACATAACATCCTTATTAAGGTGATTTCTTTTTTTTATGTTTAAGAGGTTTTTTTCGATCTTGAGTGGTGTTGTAGGATTTTAGTGGGGTTTTATAGATCTTGTTCTAAAAAGTGGTTATAGGGAGCCATTGTCCCACCATTAGGATGGCCAACAACTATTTCATGGTTGCATTAACCATCGCTAGATGATGGTAGCCAATAGGTAGCTAGTGGAATCAGGATGGGTTAGTCGAGGGAGGGACTAATTATAAATTAATTCCCCCCAAAACCTTAATTAACCTTATAATCCCTCTTAATTGAACATAATTCTACAAGTTATCCAATAGAGGATCTACCTTGGCACTCTAGGATCCTTCATACTTCTCTTATTGGTGATCAATCTTAGTTTAGTAGGTTATCAATGAATTAATAATTTTTTTTAATTAATTATTATTCTTTATTAATTACTCTTTTTCTCATAGAATTGGAAGTGGTTATAGGCTATGTTTTTCGGGTATATTAATCATGTTATGATACTTCTCCAATCTATTCTAGATCTCACATGAGTCTATCTTCCAGAAGCAAGATATCTTGTTATTTGTGGTGTATCATGTGATTCTTTTGGTATGCATTGATCAAAATTATTTTTCAAACGTTTTTCTTATATAAACATATTTCTAAGTTATGGTATTATTTTTTAGGTTATCTTATAACTTTAAATTTTATTCCTTTTCATTATGGTGTGTGGATCCCATTGTGGGTGGTGTGTGACCTGAACTTGAGGTAGGTGGTTTTATCTCTAGCCTATGTTCTATGAACTCTAAATGCTCCTTGTTTTACAAATGATTTTCTAAATGAATTTTCACGATCCTTTATTTTTTTAACACATGTGAAAAATGGGTATTTTTATAAAATATTGTTTTCTCATTATTTTGGTAAAAGAAAGGCAATTTCAATCATTGTGAAATGGATTATGATATTTTTTCAAATAAAATTTTTGATTAAAAGGGTTTTTGGTATTTTTTATAGAATTTTTATAAGCCCATTAAAATTGATTTGATATATGATACACATGGGATCCTTGTGTACCTAGGTATAGCTTTTAGTATTAGTCTTTGTCCATTGATATTCTAAGGGAGCTTACTCTCTAGGGTGATCCTCTGTTCCTTTATTGTAGACACATTGGATCTAGGAAATTGATCTTGACATAGTAAGGGGTTCACTTTTTAGGGTTTTCCACTATCCCTAATTTATAGATGCATCAACTCTAGGGACATGATTCTTTATTAATAATTGTCTTTTATTTGTGTAAAATTGATCTAGCTAGCCTGAAAAATTTATACTAGGGTTGTTTACCATTGTGGTTTATCTTTGTACTAATATGGAACTTATATGATATGATTCATGATGTGATAAGTATAAATAGTTTATATAAAATGTTCTTTGAAATTTTATTACCTGGTTTTATAATAGAATTTGAAGAAAGGGAAATCGTTTACCATGATTTTTATATAGGACTCTGTAACTTCTTATCATGCCAGGTTTTCTTTTAAATTTATAATATTAGTATTATTTCACAGAGAATTGATATGGAACACCTGGGTTGGATCCCACTGATCCTATTTAGATCACACATTGCACACTCCCTTAAGGGTGTATAGACCATGTTTTATATAATTCATGAAAGGTGAAGGCACCATAGTTAGGTGATTAGGTTTATGTCAGTTGGGAATGGGTAGTTGGTTGTGAGACCATGGGATGTTGACCACATATCACATGGAGTAGTAGTAGATAATTTTTATTTTCACATCTATTTGTGGTTTTGTGGACATTTATGTTGGGTTTAATTTATATCCCTACCATTAAAACTATTTTCTTTATGGAATACTTTTTTACAGTTATCTTTCTGTATATATTCAATGTATATTGTTGCACGTTTGTAAAATCATTCCCTATTTTCATTTTAGAATGATACGGATCTTGTTGTGAGAACATGGGGATCAGGAATGCCCTTAGAGTCATGTTGTGGTATAGTCTGGAGCCTAGTTGGATAGATTTTCTGTGATGGGTTTTGAAAATCTTCTATCAGATCTAGGTTATAATCAGTATTGGGAATTTAGTAGAGAGAATATAGGATTTTTGAGACTTGATGGGTATGTTGTGATGAGTGATTGGCCATCTCATTTTGTAATGAGTCTTAAGTCACCATGGAATGTTGGGGTGTCTCTCTTTTTTATTGGGTTTTGACCATGATATCATTTTCTTCTTATATTATTCTAGTTAAAATGATATTTTTCTACAGTTGGATTGTTTATTTATACTTTTAGTGTGTACAAAAATGCATCCAAGATGTCTTCCATAGGTTACACAGGAGGATTTAGCAGGATATGATCATTATGTGAATACTATTATGGATCAAAATCTATTATATGATATCATATGTGAAATTTGTTCCATGGGATAGAGTGTATCACGGGTTCATAACCATGTTTTTTAGGCATAACCAGAAGCTGGAGGATATAGGGATCAAGCATGTGAGTTACTACATAAGAATATATCATCCTTTAAGTGTATGAATGAACCCCAAGAGAAGTATAACCATCTAGAAAAGATTTATATTCTCATCAACTTCCTTGAGACACCTGATTCTATCAATGTGAAGTGTGCAGTATTTGAGTTTGAGGTTCCTAGAAAGTGGTGGTGGGATTACATGGTTATGGAAAGCTGGCTTGTGATCTTAGAGTGGAATGTCTTTGAGACCCTTTTTAGATATTCTACCTAGAATCTCTAATGATATCATAGTCCATGAAGTTATACTTTTTGTAACATGGAGAGCATTTAGGGTTAGAATACACTAACCATTTTGAGGATTTGGTTTGTTTTGATCCAAATATTATGATGAATAATCTTTTGAGGGATTAGAAATGCCTACTGGGTTTGTAACCAGACATTCGATCATAGGTATATCTGCTTAAGATGACCACCTATGCTAACACAGTCGATAAGGATATTATGGTAGAAATGGATATGGTGGTCAAGATTGTATTATATATCTCTTCTCATCCACCCATTGGATATTTTAATGGAATTAATGGAAAGAAGAGGAAGTGTTATGAAAAATGTATGGGTGGTGGAGGTGGTTCCCATTACTGGGCCTCCTTATCCCCATAATAAGTAGTAAATAGTGTTCCCCCAACTTTCTGTTAGTGTGATAAAGGTAGGTAACACATAAAGGTATTCTCCCATACCCATGACTAATTTTAGTGCTTGTTCCCACTAAGAACATCTATAGATTTTCTTCCATACTTTATATTCACTTTAGTATGGTCATGTATCCTGAAATCCAAATTCCACTATAGTATAGTCATATGATTCAAAGTTCAAAAGGACCAATCCACAAGCCTCCTGAGTAAATAACCTTTACACAGTTGATGATTTTTTATGGATGTTGATGCATATATGAATATAGTGAGAGGTTTAATTTTTTTCATATTCTATAGTAACTTTTCTATTTGATAATGGTTCCTCACACTTTTTATATCATCCTATTTTGTTGATGTGTTGAAACTTATGATAGATCTAATGTCCATTCTTATGGAGGTGGTTATTTCTCTTGGAAAGATGAAAGGGAATGGTTTTTTTTCAACGTATTCTCTTTTGATAGCTTATGAAAAGTTACTGTTGGATTTCTTGGTTTTTGACTTCGATCTTTTCGATGTTGTCATCAGGATATAATGGTTGATCACTCACCAAGATGAGATTAATTGTTATCATCATCATGTTACTTTCTTGGATATTTATGGGAGATCTCATGTTCTCTAAGGAGAGTGGGACATGTGGTCTAGTTATATAGGACCTTCCTGTCCATAGCATTCGAAACTATTGTCAATTATTATAGTTGGGATCGATGATGTTTCCTCTCTTACTGATCTTCCTTTGATTGTTCAAAACTTCCCTAAGATTATACTATAATACATCTCTAGTATTCCTATAGATAGGGAGGTAGAGTTATTGGTATATTCGGTTTTATGTACGTACATAATTTTTATACCCTCTTATCACATGAATATTTATAATCTAAGGGAATGCAATATTTAGTTGGATGATCTGAGGCAGAAATTCTTTATTCATTATATAATTTCACTATGAATACCCCCTAGTCTATTTTACAGTAATACTAATGGTTCTTTGTGTCTTTATGTGGTCTACCAAAAGTTAAACTAGGTGATTATAAAGAATATGTACCCTTTATCCTATTTGGATGACCTGTAGGATCAGTTAAAAGGGGTTAAGTTGTGTTTTAAGATCAATTTTTGGTTGGGTTATCATCATCTCAGTGTTCAAGAATCAGATATCCTAAAGACCACTTTCAAGAGAAGGTATGTCTATTATGTATATATTTTAATTTCATTTATCCTAACTAACACTCCTACTATTTATATGGATTTTATTAACTATATATTCCATCAGTATCTCAACCACTTTTTCAGAGTATTTTTGGATGATGTTTAGGTTTATTCAAGACTTGAGCATGAGCATGAACACCATGTGATTTTGGTTCTAGAAATCTTGATGATTCACTTCTATTACTGGAATCTATAAAATTATATTTCTAAATATATGAGGTGATGTTTTGGGGGCATTTGATTTTATAATAAGGTCTCTTAAACAATCCTGAGAAGGTGGAGGATGCCTTTTCATGGGAAGAGCAATGAAATTTATTTGAGATGTGGAGCTTCTTGGGATTGGATAGATATTAACAAAGTTTTATCTAGTATTTCTAAATATTTACCATCAAGTTTGACTGATTTTACCTAGAATGGGGTGAAATTGTTTTGGGATGATAAATTCTCAGCTTGTTTGGTGTGTTGGAATGGATTTTCTCATAAATTCCTATATTCATTTTTTCAGATTTTGGTAAGGGATACATGGTATATTGTGATGCTTATTGTTCAAGTCTGGGGTGTGTTATTATTTGAAGATCATGTGGTGGCTATGGGTCACATTATCTTCAGTCACATGAGAATAATTTCCTCACCTAGGAGTTAGATCATTCCAATGTTATGTGTGTGATTAAATGTCAACGAAACTATCCCTTTTGTGAGAGGTTCATGGGCTTTTATAATCTTAAAAGCACGAGTTACATCTTTTCTAAGAAGGACCTAAACCTCGGACAAATACAATGTTTGGTAAACTTAAAAAAGTCTAAAATTAACATTTTCTACACCCTATGGAAGTATAATTTTATCACTGACTCTCTCATTAAGAAGTATCAATCGCAAGATATATTGGAATAAAAATAGGAGTATAACCTTATGGGTGTTTTCACTCAGTTTCATATGGATGTTTAGGTGGGTGATTTTTGTATGGTTCTTAATAGTTTCCCTTTTTCATCATATCTCATTGAGTCTATTATATAAGTATATTTGTAGGATAATGAATTCAGAATATTATAAAAATAACTATATTTTGGGAGAGATAGTTTCTGGTTTGTCTCCCAATTCGGATGGGATTATTCACTTCAAGAGTGTGTTTGTTATCCCATTATCAATCAGGAACTCTGTGTTTCTTGATTATCATATTTATCCATGGTCCCTTTATCCAACCATTATGAAGATATATTATCACATGTGATGGAATTAATAGTTTCCAAGTATGAATCACAACATTATTGATTATGTTTCATGTTGTTATAGCTTCCTGCAGATAAAGGCATATCACTTACATCTATCCAGTCTTCTCTAGCCTATTCTGGTGACAATATGGAAATGGTATGAGGTTTTTATGGACTTAATTATTGTATTTCTATATAATTTCTAAGGAAATAATTCAATATTTGTATTTATTGATCATTTGATGCAATCATCGCTTTTCATTCTTGATTTGGGACACCACCAAGGTTAAAGATCTAGGTAAGCTATACATGCATAAGAATGTGAGGTTTAATGGTCCCCCCTCACATTGTTTCTAATAAATATCACATGTTTACTTCTATATTATGGAATAGTGTCCAAGAGGTGATGGGTTTTAGGTTAGGTGGAGTATATCTTACCATATATAGGTAGATAGTCATATGTAGTAGGATATATAGATTCTAGAGGATATCCTTCATGTATGCATCTCAGAATTTAGTGGATCATGGGACGACCAACTAAGACTAGTCTAGTTTTTTTATAATAACATTTACCAGTCATTGATAAGAATTTATCCCTTTAAGGATTTGTATGGTCTCCTGTATAGATCACCTCTTTGATGGATGAATATGGGTGAAGCCTCTCTTGTGGGATTAATTCTCATTTAGAATAAATTAGTGAAGATTTATAATATACATCAATTCCTAATTACAAATCAAAGTTTTCATAAGTCATAAGTGGATAGTTGAAACCATCCTTTGGAGTTTCCTATTGTTGACTAGGTCTTCTTGAAATATTCTCCTTGATTGGGTCACTATAGGTTTGGTAAATTGGGGAATCTAGCTCTAAGATATGTTGGACCACTTGATATCACTGAGTGGGTTTGAATTTTTTTTATTGGTTAGAATTATAAACTCAATTGATAGGTATTCATGATGTTTTCCACATATCACAACTCACAAAGTATCAGCCTGATCTATCTCGTGTTATGAGTTGGGAACAGAACAAGTTGGATCCATATATTTCTATTATGGAGCTTCCTCTATGGATCATTGATTCTCATATGAAAGTCTTATGGGGGAAGAATATTCCATTGTTCAAAGTGTTATAGAATAATGGATCTAAATCTCACTAGAATTTGGAGTGTTAATTATTGTTTATGGAGATTCAAAATCATATATTTATTGAATATCCTTCATCTTTATGACTTTCTTGGGATAAATAGTCATGTGTTGGGGACAATTTTAACATTCAGGTTAACATGCATTGTCTCTTTCTGTTCAAGTGGATTTTTTCTTAGGTTCAAGTAGTGTAAGAAAATTTATAGGGATTTCTTAAAATATCTTGGGATAAATAGTGGTTATAGGGATCCACTAACCATCCAGTGGAATTGGATAAAAATCTAAATGGATTCTGGTTCCACTGACATGCAGCCACTACATGGTTGCAGTGGCCACCGACTAGTCAGTGACATCGGACTAGCCCTGATGAGGAAGGGGGTAATTGTAAATTCATACCTCCTAAAACTATTAATTAATCCTATAATACATATTTTTAAACCAAATTCAGTCTATTATCTTGGATATGCTCTCCCTTGGTGTTCTAATCTCCTTCAAACTTATTTGCTCAGCATTTTGATCACGGTTTGATCAGTTAGTAATGAATTGGTAAGTTTGATTGATTCCTTCTCATTATTTTTTAATTCATATAATTCTGTTGTAATTGGAATTAGTTATAGTATATTTTTTAAGATCTATTTAACATTTCATGATCCTTCTCTAATATATTCAAGATCCCCCATGTGTTTGTCCTTCGGAGGCCAAATCTCCCATCGGTTGTGGTGCAGTGTGTGATTCTTGAGGTACGTGTTAATAAAGCTTCATTTCTGACCCTATTTCTTATTTAAAAATGATTCTATGTAGTGGGGATCATTTTTTATGACCTCCTTTCACTTTATGTTGAATTAAATTTCTTTCCACTTTTTTTCATTGTGGGTGGTGTGAAACCCAAATGTGATGTAGGTGGTTCTATCTCTAGCCCATGTTCTATGAACCATTAATGTTATTGGTTTTATAAAATTTTTTCTAAATTAATAATAAAGATTCATTATTTAATTATTATGTGTGTGTAAAAATTTCTTTGGAAAAAATATGGTTTTACCCCTCATTTTGTTAAAAGAAACGTATTTTCAAGCACCATGATATGGATCATGAAGTTGGTTTTCAAAGAATTTTTTTGATAGAAATGTATTGTTTGGAATTATTTGTGAAATTTTATAATCACTTTTAAATTTATTTTATATATTATACTCATGGGATCCTTGGGTACCTAAATGATGGTTTAGTATTGAGCCTTTTCCATTTAAATTATAAGGGGGTTTACTTTTTTGGGGTGATACTGTGTTCCTAGATCATAGATACATTGGATCTAGGAATATGGTTTTAAAATTATAGGGGGTTTCACTTTATAAGGTGTTCCTACAACCCTATTTTATGTATTCATTAACACTATGGACTTGTGTGGCACTAGTCATTGTTTGTGATTTGGGTACGAGTGAATATGATAGCCCAACCGTTCTTATCCGAGGGGTGTTTACCATTGTTCTTTGGATTTATACTGATATGTATTCCATATGTATGATGAATTATTTTATAAATTAAATTTTTTTTTTTAATATCATTTGAAATTGTATTACCTAGTTTTGGGAAACAATTGAAAAAAGTGGAATTGTTAACCCATATTTTAATATTGAATAGTGTAATAACTTACCATTTTTTCTTTTAAATTTAGTATATTGGAATTATTTAATAAAGAAATGTTATGGAACACCTGGGAATTATCCTACTAATCATATTTATCTCACACCACACACACCCCATTGGGGGTGTGTACACCTTTATTTATCTGATTCAGGAAAGTGAAAGAAACCAAAGTGAAGTGTTGAGGTTTATGTCAGTTGGGTATATGTATTTGGTAGTCATATTGTTGGATGTTGAACACATATCACATGGAGAAATAGTGGATGTTTTGAGTGTCTTTTATTTTAGTGGTTTTGAGGACATGTACATTGGGTTTCCTTTGTGTTTCTACCATGTACACTCTTTTTTTATAGAATATTTATTTTTTGGTTATATTTCTATATATAATATGCGAATCTTATTTTGGGTTTGGTAAATTATTCACTATTTTTTTAAATACTCAGGTACTAGTAGCTAGCCCTTGGGGATCGATAACTCCCTTTGGATCTTATTGTAGTCTATTTTGGAGCATAGTTGGATAGGTTGTTAAAAATTATTCATGAAACAGTAGGCACCCTCTACTATATAGTTACATATTTTTTGAAGTTCTAGTATCCATATGGGTCATTCCATATTTTCAATAGAATCTATAATTAATATATTTTTTCACATAAAGAGGGTAAATTTTTTCCTAATGATTCTCATAAACCCTTGGCACTATTCAATAGTGCCAAAAATATTAGATAAACACTTGGGGTATATGGTGGTATGAACCAGTTCAATAAAATATCTCTATAGATCCATTGCAAATTGGTATCACAGTAGTGTTATGAAGTTATATTAGAAATAGATAGAATATATAATTTTCAATACTTAGTAAGTAATCAATGAATATTCCTAGATAGTATAATCATGGTGGAATATTAGGCCTCTATGTATTTATAGGTGTTTAGACAAGGAATTATAGATATTAGTGATATTTTGATTTATGTATTTTGAGTAGGGAATATGAATAACTCATTTCTGGGTTATAGGGATCATCATGAGGCTAGTTTTCCATTTAAGAATTCATCATTAATAGGTATATATAGCAAAACATTCCATTGTGTTTGTTTTTGTGTTCTTCAATAGTTTATTATTAAAATACCATGTGATTTATATTTAATAAAACACAAAAATAAATAAATAGTGTGTTTCTAATTATTTAATGTCCATGTCAATATTAATATAAATCATCAAGTGATTTAATTAGTTATGAATTAATTTTTATGGTTAATTTTAAATATATATTTATGGTTATGATATAAATATTATTTTTAAAATACATCAAAAATATTTTAAACTGTTTTAGAATATGATCAATGTGATTTAAAATGTTTTTGTTTTAGTGAAATTTTATGTTTTTAAAAGTTAAATTGATCTTGTATTTTTTAAAATATTTCTTTAACTTGGGTAAACCCATTTTGATTTGTTTTTTGTATATATATTTAATTAATTTCTTAAATTGGTTTTAATGAATTCAAAAGAAATTAAATATATTGGCGGGGAAGAACTAGTAGATCACGAGTGATTCTTATAGTGGGGAGCTAATAAGGGGTTATTTTTTATGAATGGGTCATTTGAGATTGAAAATTAAGTGTCCCTATATTTGAATAAGTTGAAGTTATATTTTTTTCTATATAATGAAATTAAAATTTTATTACAGATTAATAAAGTGTTTGGAGTAGATTTCATTCTATAAGAAAGGAAGGATATAGATCGTGTTGGAGATAAAAGTGGTAAGGTTGTTTATTTATACATGGGTAAAGTTTATTGATGAAATTTTTACTGCCCTTGAAAAACATGACATGACTACTTCAAATGGAATCCCAAATCATCATATGATTAAAGAGTTATTATTCATGGAAAAGATAATTTATAATGTGTGTTTTCACTATCTATAATAGTTAATATAAAGATGAATATGCACTGGAATAAGCTAACTAGTGGGAAGATTGAATTGTTATTATGTAAGGAAGAAATATAGTTAAGGTTGTGAGAAATATTAAAAAATTAATCCAATGTGTTCTAGATATGAAAGATGTTTTATATAGTGTTTACACACTCTTGGATGAAGGTTGTAAAAGTATAGAGTTGAGTTGGTATGGAATTGAAGTCAATTGAAGGAAATCTAAAAAATGAGTGATTCCATGTGCTACATAAGAATTATCTCTCTATGTTTCATAAGAATCATCTATCCTGGTGACAATGAAAATTGGAAAATTCTTCAATGTGTGGGAATAATTGTGCCACTATTTATTTATCATACTATTATTGCATAAGAATCATCTAGCATTTCATATACATGAATTTTGTATTGTGTAACCATCTTGTAAAGTTATGTAACCATCATCGAGTTTGTGTATGCATGATTTTAATCTTTGTAAACATCATCCATCTATGAATAATCATCATGTCTCCCTACATAACCATCATTTTTCATACTGAAAGATGAGTTTTTGATATTTAATATTAGAAGGAAAAAAATCAAATGTGGTGATTCCAAAGATACCATTCAATGTCTAAAAATAAAAAACACTATAAATTATTTTTGATTCAAGCCTAAAATTATGAGAGCTGGTATTCAAGCCTTGGAGAAGAAGAAAAAATTAGGGAAGAAGAATTTAATTTCTTTTTCTAATATATAAAAAATTATATTCCAAGATTTTATTTTCTGATGGAAATTAATTTTGAAGGTGTTGGAGCTATGATTCCTGTTCAAATAATCCTGATTATTAGTTAATAAAGGATTTTATAATTATATTGAAAATATTAAGTGGATGATTTACTTGATAAAGATGATAAAACTTCATGGGTTTTAAATAACAATCCAAATGAAGTTAAATCAAATCATAGGTAATATATAAAGTCAAAATCCGTGTAATATGATTTTTTGAGGGAGATGAATACAATCAAGGTTTTTTTTGAAGAATATTATGGTAGGATAAACTTTAAATTTTTATTTGATGATCTAGAAAATAAGGAACCTCTATATTCTTTTAAATATGGAAATGAAAACTTAAATTTTTAGATTCAATTTTTGTGTTCTCAAAGATATAATATCATAACAATATTTTGTTATTAAATATGAAAATTGAAAATAATATAAGAAGGTTTAGATGTTATTCATTAAGGTTGCGTTAAAACTAAATGATGTTCTGGAGGTACAATTTCTCTCATGATGAAATGAGGAATCTCCTTTCCACGCTATTGCAACTAAATATTCTATAATTTTAAGGGTGATTTAAATGTAGATTTTTTAAAACTAGTCTATATATATGGAAGAATAATAATTCATGCATGTTGCTTGAATAAAAATAATTATTTATTCATCCATTTCAGTCACAATTAATGAGTGTATTATTTGAATACTCTTTGAGTTGAGAAAGAGTACATGAAAAATCAAGGGGAACCAAATTATTTATTTTATAATACTTTTTTGAAACTATTAAACAAAAATTATATGATTATCCCATTTATAGATATTGGAAATGAGAGAATTAGTTTAATTCAACCTCTTACTCATGTTATAAATT
Organism: Viscum album; assembly: GCA_963277665.1. Classification (NCBI taxonomy): domain Eukaryota; kingdom Viridiplantae; phylum Streptophyta; class Magnoliopsida; order Santalales; family Viscaceae; genus Viscum; species Viscum album. Next base: position 617,447,608 of record OY728162.1, read on the forward strand.
TTGAAAATCAAGAAAGATGATAATAGAAAAAAGAATAATTTGTCATTATTGTTGTATAGTGTGACTATTCATGCTAATAGAATTTATACTATCAAAGAAAAAGGAGGATGTAATGTGTGTTTTTTTGAGGAAGAAGAAGGAAAATTGAACCAGTGATGAAAGTAAATATTTTTTGGGTTTGGAAGAAAGAGAAGAAGAAGTGGTCGACTTGTAATACTAGTTAGATATAGTTGAGGAATAAGAAATAAGAATAATAATTTACTAAATTTGAGTTTGAGAGAGATTTTATAAATATGTATATTAGAACTTTTATTGTAGATAATTATGAGTATATAAGGTAGAAAGAAGTTTCAATATATAATATGGGAGTTGTGTAGTGAAAAAAGGCCAAGATTCATGAGAAACTTTTGAAGATATTCAGGTAGTCAAAGACTCTTTGTGTTTGATAAAATGGATCAATATTTGTGGGTGCAGTGATATCTATGTTTAGTATTTGTGATCTAAATCAAGAGGATGAGGAAATTTAAGAAAGGCGATATGGTCAGATTCTATCTTGAAGAGGTGTTTTGGTATTTAGAATTCATTTACCTGTGTAATTTGTTGTGCATGGTTTAGGATAAAAACGTTCCATGATATACTTGTATTGATTAAAATATTTTTATATAATTCATGACTTGTAAATCTCAATCATAATAAGGAGTAAGATTTATGGGAGAGGGAACACGTTATAAAAACACATGTTCTATTTACTACTATATTTTCCCTGTATTTAGAAGTATTATAGGTTTAAAAAACTAAAGGATCCATTTTTATTAACTGAAATTATAGGTTCAAAGTACAAATGATTTTAAAAGGTTTAAATAAAAAATTATAGTTTGGTAAAACATGACAACACATAATTCACCCCCTTTCAGGTCCATCTATATGATCCACTAGGACTTATAATTAATATCAGAGCATAGGTTCCCTCTAATTATATTTAATGTTCTATCACAATATTTATCAGAGTTAAGGATATCACTAATTAGATATAAATTCTACATGATTTTTTAGAAGACATTCATGAGGTATATATTTGAAGTGCTCTTTGATTAAAGTTATAATCAGCAATATATTGAAGAAATTGATTATACACCTAATAGTATATAACTGGATGTTTTAACTTAGACCTTGAAAAATAAGAAAATGAAAGAGGCTAAGACGGTTAGGAAAATAACTAAGAAATAAAAGGAACATCCATTCGTTAATGTTAATCAAAATTTCAATGTATTATCATTTAAATCTATTTATTATTATTCTACTATTGAAACAAGTTCATGTTGTGAGACAATATGAATTGAATCTACCAAATACCTCTCGCTTGAGGTTGAGGAATATTTTAAAATTTTCTAAATAAAATTTGTTACTTGTATATTAAAATCAATCAAAGGGTTACATTATGAAAATTCAAATATAGAATAATAATTTGATGTTATGGAAGAACATTTGACAAATAATATGGGGAGTCACAATAATCTCAAAAATATATTGGAAGTCAAATAAGAAATTGATTTACTTTTCATTGAAATAACTTCATAAGTTGGTGAAGAATTGAAAATTGTTTTGAAATAAGTAATCCATGTTTTGGATAAGTTTCACAATGTCTCTTTGAATGTTAAAAAATATCAGTTGGAAATTAAAGAAAAAAGAGTAGAAGGGATGGATAATTCTCTAGTTGTGGCATGGAAACTACACGAGGATAAATTTAAAAAGATGAAGAAGGATTGGTAATAAATATGTATCTTAGTTATAAATTAAAATAATTAACTTTTTTTGAACTGTTTTGTTCTAGAAGATAAACTAATAAACCTATATTCTATAAAATTTGAGTCTTCCCAAATAGTTTAAAAGAGAACTATTTCTACGTAAACTTAAAAAATGTGTCTTACTCCAAAAAATACTCAAAGTGGTGGTTAAAATATATTGAGGTCATTTGGAGAAGCTTTTATATTAATCTCTTAAAAAAATGCATCCCGCAATCTAATTCATTTAGTGAACACTGAATATATGTTTTTCTGGAAGTGTGGGACATAAGTTAAATTATATAAAAACATAGAGGTGTATAAATTCTGTAAAACCAGCCAATGATTCAGGAGTAGATTTGATAATTTTAAATACAATTTTCCTCTAAAAATAAGCCTAAAAAGTTGGTGATCTTCCCCAAATAAGGTAAGCATGAAAATATAGAAAAATTACATGTATAAGAAAAATAAAAAGATTAATAAGAAGATGTTAGTGAAGCTTGATATTTAGGAATAACAATACTGATTATTTTTGAAAAGTATTAACCTATAAAAAAATTTAAGATCCCTAAAGTAAATGGGAGTAAATATATAACAAGAAGACAACTTTCTAATAGAGAGTATATTTTAAAGAAAATGGGTAATCTGTCTTTTTAGATTGGATTTGGAAGATTAGAAAGGCTATGTAATTTTTGAAACATATATAGCCACTATTATGATGAGTGTCGGTATGTTCCATTCTGAAAAAAATAATTTTATGATGAGAAAGAAATTCTATAAAATAAAATAAATCCGGTGAAGGAAGATAATAGGTTTTACTTGGGATAGAATTAAAATCAAAGAGATGAAAAAAATCCTCCCAATAATCCAGTGAAGAGTATGTAGAAGGATGTCAAACATATATGGAAAAAGTGACTCTACTATGGAAAAAGAGGCCACATCATAGAGAATTTCAAAATTTCATTTAATCACAAGAAATAAATGAGCAACCTAGAATCTAAAAGGGAATAAATCCAAAAGGGAGGTATCCATATTTGTTTAGTTATTGGAAATCCTAGTGAAGAGGTTTAAAGTCTTATTAAAAGGGGTACAATGAAGGATAACAAAGATATACATGGAAAGTCTAAAGTAGTTGGAAACTGTAATAACAAATAAATGACTATTCTAGCATGTCAAAAGAATTCATTAAAGAAAAATGGGATAACACCAGTGAGAAATTTTTTTAAAACTACTAATAGAAAGAAGGAAACCACATTAAATAATAATGATGACATAGTTCTTGACAATATATCCATCCTAGTTGGAAGTGTCTAGGGATATAGAGGAAACTTAAATAAATCAAAATTCCCATTTACTAAAGTATAGAATCCTATTTCAGCTAAGAATAAAGGTAAAATTAAGATTAATTTCATGCTTCTCGTAAAGAATCATAATTGTAAATATAAGGGTTTCTACAACATGAAGAGTTCTAAAAGTGTTGGAGATTAGAATAAGAATAAGTTTCATTGGTTGAGAAACAAGACTTATCTCCACTAGTCCAACTAAGATACTTAAGATGACCTACCATATCTATAATAAAACTATGATTATGTTATAATGTTGTTAATTTAAGGTAATAAATCTTGGAGATAATCACAAGAAGAGGATCAATCTTAGAAGATCGATTTTTTAGAAAATATTTACATTAAATAAATTTAGAATTATGAACATATTTGATGAATTTTAAGTTTAATGTATAATTTTCATTATCTAATCACTATTTTCACTCATTTATAATATATTTTTCAGGGGGGGTGGGGTTATTGTATAACCAAATGGGGATATACACCTTGAACATAAATTTTTTTATGTGTGTGTTCAAGTGAGGTGAAGGTTTTTGAAAATCTCTCAAAAATCAATTGAAAATCCCCTAAGAAATTGTTTTTAAAAGTGGTATCACATTTATAATGGTGTATGGACAGCCTTGTTGTCTACACAAATAACTTTTTCCTATAAAGTGTTATCCCACATAAACATGGAGTTTATTGATTTATGGAACCTTACTAATGATAATTTTGTATCACCCTTCTCTCGTTGAATTGATGGAGAATTTGGAAAGTGGATGAACACTTTAGAAGAAGATGAGTTTTATAAAATTAGAAGAGTTTTTTTAGAAGAGATGACATTACCTTAGAAGTTGTGAGATCAATAAAGGAGAATGGTGTAGTGACCCTATCCTGAGTAACTTAGAGAAGGTTCCTTACTTTATTATATTGGAATAGATACATAGAATAAAATCCTAAAGGACTAATCTCTTTAGCATTTTTGGAGAAATAGAAACATACATGATAACCATTTTACATTAATAATAGAAAATAAAACATAATTATAGATACCCAAATCTTGAAGTACATAGACATTACATTACTTTTGTGGAATACTTAATACATAACAAAAATAGACACCCAAGGACTGTAATAGTTTAGTTTCTTTGGAAACTCGGAACATAATCTTCTAATCATGGTGAAAGATCTTCAACATCTCCCATAAAGGTATTCCCTATTTGTTTTCTTACCTAAAACCTTTATTTAAATCCTGGGGAAAATAAAACATTAAAAGGGTTAGCTCAAATGCTCAGTAAGGGTAAACATGGAAACATAAAACAATCCCTAAACATTTGAATGTAAGAACATGAACATAAAACATCAAAATCATGAGTAATGACATAAATATTGACAATGCATAAGGCATAGATCATAAAGGAACATTAATCATGATAAATAACATGGGAAAAAACATGTAATTTTGGAAAACCATTAAGAACATGATATGATTTCTATAGTAGCCAAGGCATTGCTGCCAAGACCATTGTAGTAGACAAAGTCCCTTACTGAATCGAGTTCACTCCTCGTTCCAGTCTTGTATCACTGAATCGGATTAACCTGTCATTCTAGCCCTATCTGTCTCATGAAATATAAATTTTTACCCAATTTATTGTAGGTAGATATTGGTACCACCTATATCATAATGAAATCATTCTTACTTGTGCCACAAAAGAAACATAAATCATTCATCATAACCCAAAGAATAAAATGGGTTTCATAAACATCATCTCATCATGATATAATCCTTATAAAACAAATGGATATCATTTCATTATAATAAAAATAAGACCATTTAAATAATAGAGACGTTATACTTGAAACATAAACATGCTAAATAATGTCATCTTAGATGGAAAATAGTTTTGATAAAAACACTTGAAATTAATTCTTGAGGAAAATAACCTTTCACTTTCAAAATCATTTACATTTCACAAAATGCCAAGCAATTTTAAAATAACAAGATTTTTGTTGAAAATAATCATGAAATCGTATAGAGGATTCTTCATGAAAATAAGGCATTATGAAAATTTAAAAATATGTTCATGCCGTATAAGTTAAAATAACATTCTCCTCGTACTTTTAACGGAAAAGTCAAAAAGTACCACGTATGGTAAACAAAAGAAATATTCCTTCCATAACCCAAAGTAAAAAAGTCAAAGAGGGGTAAACATTAATTTAAACATACATGGAAGAATATTAAACACTTTATGAAAAACGTTTTTATGTACATGGATGAAAAATATAACCCCAATAAATACTTACGTATAAGCAATCCTGGATAAAAATGAGATTGCAAAATTATCCCTTACCTTAGGTCCAATTTCTTCTATATGTGTCTGAAACTCCTATATTGTGGGTTTAAACATATTATTAACTTGTAACAGAACCATAATAATATTTATGATATCATATATGATTCACTTATGACTTTATATTACCCATTCTTTTGACAATTCCATGTTAAGCAGCGTTTTGGGTAAAATTGTTTCATTTATCGTACGTGTTTGGACTTGTTGTTATTGATATTATTATTAATTATATCATGATTTACTTACTTAAATAATGTAAAACATGATTTATATATCATATATATTCAGTATATATATATATATATATATATAATAGATAGATAAATGAAATGAGACACACCATTCATGGAGACGGTAGGTTGTACGTACGCATGAACGTTGTTTTCCGTTCCTTATTGACTTGAATGGAAGTAAGTAGATGACATATATATATATACATAAATCCTGTAGAATTAGTATGTCATATATATCATTATTATTCATTATATATAGTTTATAATTATCCTTGAATTGTTAACATGGAGAATGATTCTCATCGCATCGTGGAGACGGTAATCCGTATGTACGCACGAGCGGTGATATCATTCCCATAATTATTGAATGGAATTGGAGTGGATGATATAATATCTCAGAATCATTATGATGTTATAATAACTATATATAGTTATTTTTTACACCATTATACCCATCCAATTAAGGTGGTGGTGGAAAAACAGATTACACCATGGCATGGAGACGGTATTTCGTACGTACGCATGCACGGTGATTTCGTTTTCTGTAGGATGGATATAAGGTGAAATGTGGTTGTTTCATATTTATAATAACATATAATTATATTAGTTATACTGATGTTATTACTTTATAATTAATCAACTAAAGAAGAGGAAGTAGAAGAATAAATAAACTTGAAAGAATTAGTAGAAGAGATTACCTCTTCTTCGACGCGCCTTCTCTTAACCTCCTCTTAAGGCACTAAAGATGGTCTTTGAAGAAGACCAAGAACTCTAGTAGGTTTCTATGTAAGTGGAGAATTGAAATGGTTAGGGTTTGGTCGAGCTTTAATGCTCAATGTTTTGTGAAGAGGAGAGTGTGGAGGCTCCCTTTTATAAGGGAGGAGAGGGGCACCTTTGGAAACCTCAAAATATTAATTTAATATAAATTCAAACCCCACATAAAAATTTTAAAAATTACTCAAATATGAATATTAGATGAGATAGGGTTGTAATATCATCAAACAATAAAATTTATACATGTTGAAAATTTATTTTAAACCTTATAAACTTGATTTCTCCTTATTTAATCTATTTAATTTTTTGTGGTAATAATATTATTAATTTTAAATTGTTATAAATAATTACTTTTGTGTTCTTAATTTTCCATAATTGTATACTTTATTACATTTTAGACCATATAAATTTAAATTTATAATTTTTAAATATTTTTGTGATTTTTAAACAATTTTATAATATGTTATTTTTATAAAACAACAATAGTGTCAATTTTGACACTATCCATTTATTTGAATTTAAATAAATTCCACACAGACGATATATTCGAACCAAAATTTTTAATAGAATCCTAAGATTTAATATTAATATTTAAAATTTATGTACATTAATTAGTTTATATAATATTTATTTTAACATTTGTAAAACCATTTATTTGATATTTCAATCAATAAAATAATTTATATATCACTATTGTGTCATCATTAATGATAATTATTTAATCCCTAAAAATTCTAAATAAATTATAATGATGTAGATACTTTTATTATATTTCTGGAGACTATTCATTTTCGATGTTTTATGATGTTTATCACAAAATTAAAATTACTATACTTATAAGATATAAGAGAGAGACATGTTGTCACTTTCTTTGGTTTTAATAATAATTATATAATTTTCATGGTAAAAAGTCCATGAAATGAATCTATTCTGACCATTAGGTGATATGGGTCGACTTTTATTCATCCAATAGAATTTTGGAAGGTGTTAGAGTAATTTTATAATCTTATTTTTACCCTTAATTACCCAATTTACCTTTAACTGTAGTAAATAAATAATTAACGTAGTTACTATTCATAATATAAAAAAAATTAACCTATTAACATAATTTTGACCCACTGAATCCAAATATGGAATCTATTTTTTAAAATTCAAAACACAGAAGTTGTAGTAATTAATTTAAAATTACTACCGCTATTGAGGAAATGGGTTTTAAAAGTTAAAACGTTGCAAAAGATTGAAATGTTTTTACCAATTAATTCAATGTAAAATTAATGATAATGAATTACATTATATTAAATGGTAAAAATATATTCTATTTATAATTTAAAACCATTAAATATTATAATTTAACCATATAAATTATCTCGATGAAAAAAGTTGTTTTTAATTAAAATTTAGCCTATTATTACTATTCATCAAAATATGAAGGTTATCAGAATAATCTCAAAAATTTATCCAAAGTAAATTTTTATATCTTGATTCCAAGGAAGAAGTTTTATTTGTCAAATAAAACTTATAAACATTTCAAAAACTAGATTTAATGTGGGTGCACCATCAAAAGGCGGTAAAACTGTATTTTTTGAAAAGTACTTATTTTACCCAAAAAATGTATTTTGTTCTCATACCATGTTCTATAATATGTGTAAGATGAATTATAATGTCATAAAATTAAAAATTTAGTTACTAATATTCATAACGTCTAGTTTATAATAATATTATAACAATATATCCTTATTTAGTGAAACTCAGTATTGCTTACAACACACGCTATCGAGGAAGGTCACTCTTGCTTGCAACACAAGACAAGAATATTGTTGCTTATACTACAAGATAATACGGTGTTGCATATAGCGCAATATAATCTTGGTGTAACGTACAACACAAGACATCAATGAAATTAAAAATAATATTTCTCATAAAATCTCAGGGTGTAACAATAATACATATAAAATAAAATGAAATACATCCTTTAAATCTCATTCAGATATTTCTTCTTCATATCCTTGGGTAAGGAAAAATAATAAGGGTGAGCACAAATGTTCGGTAATGGTTTAAGTATAGAAGAATCTATCATGAATCAATAAGAATAATCAACATGGAAAAGGTAAATTATTTAACACTTTTCATTTTAATAACATGACTATAATGATAATATAAGGAAGAATCAATATTATAAGGTACACAACTAAAAAAACATGACATTTAATTAATAAATTGAGCTTCAAATACATCTACAGATAATATCATAGGGAAAATCTCTTGGATAATAACAATAACTAGATTCTCAATAAATTTAATTCTAATTTATTTTATTTCATGTTTCTTAATAAAATTATACCTTTATCATCAAGATATATCCTCAAGATAGGTTAAAACTACTATGTAAAAACCCATCTAATTTGGCCAAATGATTCCTCTCATAAGACTAAAAATACATCGAGGGGATATCTATAACCAGACCCCACTCATGTATTTAATTTAAAAATAATTCCTAATATATAGAATAATCTATTAAATTCATAAATAATGTGCCTTATCATAAAGTATCCATATTAAGTAAAGGATGAAAATTTATCAATATTTCTCTAGTTAATCAAATAACCTTTGAAGTAGACATCGTAAGTAAAAATAGTATAAGGTTTTGAAAATAACCATATCCATCACATAATAATATATGTATTTAATAAAAATAGAATTTAAAATGAAAAATTATCACAATAAAGATATTTTCTCAAGAGAAATATGGAAATCACAAAAGAAAGTGAGATTTCACAATAACTTTTACCACTTGGTAATTTTCAAGTCAAATCACCTTGGATTAAATTTTTTTAATTGAAACTTAAAATACCATAAATTATGAATTAATAATGATATTACATGTGAAATGGTTATTATATACACCATATAAATGTAATTAGGTGCATATTATTATAATATGCCTCAATAATAGGAAATTGAGAGGAAGTCCCTTAGATAAATCATATCATCGAAATGGGGATTAATTAATGAATTTTTTATGTGTTTCAAATTTGAATCCAAATAAAATAAGTGGGAATAACATATAAAATAATAAATTTTCATTACATAAATAATCATATAATGACATGATAAATAAAGTATATGTTTAACACAATGAATGGAAATTGAGTTAAGAATTCCCTTACCTCGCACTTCCTCATTAGTGAACAAGATTTAACCTCTTGTATAGTGGTTATAAAAATTTTATTAACTTACAATAGAACCAAATTAGTGTTTATAATATCATATAATATATATTTATAATAACTTATCACACATTCGTTAATAATCCTTCATTATTTTCATTGTTTCGGGTGTTAATTGCCTTGTTTTAGCATCCATGTTTTTTCCATGAATGATATTATTTTTGTAAAAATTATATAGTTTCATTATTTATGGAATAATAATCATGAAATAATTATTATATTTATACATAAATTTTTATTATAATACCAATCATGAAATAGTTTTTTCTAGAAATGAAGTACATTATGATCATGGAGACGGTAGGTTGTATGTACGTATGAGTAACAATTCAATTTTTCAATGATCATTATGGATACAGGGTAATTAATATTTAATATTTATGTAATGATAATAATATCACCAATACCATATTATTTCATTAAATATACTTATATATTCCATCAATGTGGTGTATTTATGATAAGAGAGTCACATCATTTTGTGAAGGTGGTTGTCCAAACATACACGAATGATGTTATCATATTTCATTAAGTGAAAAGGTATGAAATAAAATGATATATACATTATCCTTTTAGAATTTTAATATGTCAAGAATATAAAAATTATTTCATATATATCACTCATAATCATTAACTTTAACCTTATCATTTTCCATGAAAGTGTTAGTGAAAGAAGAATCACATCTCTTCGTGAGGTGGTAGTCCGTTGTACACACGAGCGACGTTATTGTATATATTATGGAATGGAAAGTAAAAAAATGTATATAAGATATAATAACTATATAGGTATAATAATTTTATAAATATCATATATATATATATATATTAAATACATTATCATACATAATCTTGAAATATGGTGATGGAAAAAACGAATGACATTGGTTCATAAGGCGGTTGTCTCCCGTACACATGAATGATAATTTTATAACCTATTTTATGAAATTAGAGGTGGTTGTAGGTCATTAACTTAACATAAAATCACTTAAGTACGGTTTAGATACTTATGTTCTAATATCATCATATTTTTATAATAATTCAAGTTTGTGGAGGAATAAATAAAATAAAAACTCTTGTTGAAGAACATTACCTTGTCTTTAGTATCCCCCTTAGGTTTGCACCAAAATCCTTCTAAGGTTGTATTTATACCCAAAATAAGTATTATAGGATGATAGGAGAGAATTTTGGAAGTTATTTGGTTGGGTATTTTCAGAGATAAAATGGTTTTTAGGTGTGAAAAATAGAGGAGAGTGGGTGGCCTTTTATAAGTGAGGTGAGAAACACATTTGTACTTTGGGGGGGAAGGTGTACCAATGTTTTTCACAAGACAAAAGGGTCCAAAATATATTATTATCAAGAATTATACATTATAAGGACTAAATATTTCCAGAAAATATATATTATACAACATTATATATCATTTTAACCCTAATCTTAGTTTAACCTCCGGTAAATCCATTTTTACCTTAACCCTAATAATAAATTTTTACTGTTTCCACTATTCATTTTGTGGAAATATTATGTTAAAATTTTTAGATAATATAAATTGTGATGATTCAAACTTTGGAATCCATTTTTCCAAATTCAATTCACATAATTGGAAAATATAATTTAAAATTAATCTCACATACGCGATGAGAAAGCAGGTTTTTAAAGAGAAAATGTTCAAACTTTTATGAATTTTTTTTATCAATATTCACTATGAAAATTATTAAAATTGCTTAATGATATTAATTTATATAAAATTTAAATAATTTTACTTAAAAACTAATTCAAAATATAATTTAAAATTATAAATTATTTAAAAGAAAATTCATTTTTTCATTAAAATTCAGTATTTTACACTATTTATTGAAAAGTGAAATATTTTGAAAGAAACCCTAAAAATTAACCCTGAGATAATTTTGATATTATGATTTAAAAAATTAAATTAACCTTATTAGAAAAATCTAAAAGTGGAAAAAAATTATGTTATGTTCATGATGTGCGACTAAACCGCTTTTTAGAATAATACAGTTTTTCAGAAAAAATTTCATTTGCTTTCAAATAATTATTATTTTATTCCTAATAAATAGATAACCATAATATTCATATTTTAGTTAGTAAAATTAATTCCTTACATCTTAGTGTCTAGGTTATAATTTTCATGTTTAAATAATAATATTTAATAGATTATTTTGTTTCATTCAAACTAGTTGTTGTGTGTATTACAAGTTATCAAATATATTGAATTTATTTAAAAATAAATATATCATAAAGTCTTGAGGTGTTATATTATTTTCTAAGATTGGTGTTTTGTGTCACACATGCTATCAAACATTATTTTCCTCTTTGAAAATATATAGTTTTTATATTCCACCTCCTTAAATAAATTGTTTCCTTGAAATTTAATCATGATTTCTTTAATTAAGTGTTTAACATTTGAAAATATATTTGAGTCTCCCCCTATTCTCCTACTTCTTCAGAATTCCTCCTTTCATCTTATCTAGGTTTTTATTTAATCAAGTATCAATGGTATTATTAATTTTCTATTTTAGTATTTACCACCACTCTTGACCCCATTCTTGGTCAGGCACGATGGTGAGAAGAACCACTTAGGATGTGATAGTGGTAGCTCACTACAGCAATCCTTTGAGATTATTGGTCTTATATTCTTCCTTTTTGGTATGGTTTGTTTAAGTTCTCTAGAGTTTTCCTTATTCATCCTATTTCACCCTTTCCTTGTGGTCCTGGACAGATACACATGACCCCATATTGGTTGTGTTTGTTAGTTTTTTCAGGCCAGTTTGGGATTATTGTTGGGGAGTAGTGGTGATGCGAGCTTCTTCATGAGGCGGTTTCTCCCATTGGTCTTCTTTTAAAATTTTGATTTGACTCATGTTGTTTGATATTTAATATCTTTTTTTTCTTTTATTTTATTCTTTGAACCCAGATCTCAATATATCTTTTTCGATGATGGAATTTTTATGGTTTTTACATTCATTCGGTTCATGTTTTGAATTTATTAGTGGATTAATTTGATCAGAATTTATTCCAGGTTAATGACGATAGTTCCTAACATACTTATCCTGGTAGTGACCCTAAAGGGAGTGTTTAGTGGTCATGGATATGGTCTTTATCATTGTCGAGGCCTATGTCTTCTTTTTTACTCTTCTCTTATTCCTCAATTTCACCACACTTCTCCCAATTGAACTTTCATAGTGGGTTTTCAAGGTTTTTTGGGATTTGAAGCTCTAGAGGTCAATGGTATTATAGGAGGAATCTCTCATGGTGGTTTCATATCTTTCTATGGGTTTCTGATGGTATTCTTCATTATGGTAGTTATGGATTGGATTCGACTTATTGGTTCTTTTGTATCATCAACATCCAATGGTGATGTGGTCATTGGATGAGTAGTGATTTCCAGCAAGAGGCTTTTCATCATGATTATGAGGTGCCCATGATGGTTTTCTTGTGATGGTAGTTCATGGTGATTCATGTATTTGATGATGATTTGATATTACTGGCATGGGTGTAATGGTTCCAACATCGATGGTGTCAACATGAAAGACCAGCGGTGATGGGGATGACTATGTCATCGTGCAACCTCAATTTGAGTGCGGTACAGAGCTCGAGAAGTGTTATTTAAATGTTGAAGTTTGAATTTTTAATTTTTGGATGTTTTTTTGTTTGTTGATCTGTTATCATGGGGGTGCTCTTATCATAGTTTCCACTCCAACCTAATGTGGATATTTTGAAAATTCAAAAAAAGGATTCGGAGAGTAGAGAGAGATAGAGAACATGGTTAGGATGAAGTTAATGACCACAAATCAATAAACTATAGGCATGAAAAGGTCCATTGATATCATAAAAAATGAAGATAATAGAAAAAAAAAATTCAATATCATTTTCTTAGAGTTGAGTAATTCTTTAACTCACTAAGAATATATTGAATTATAATTACTTGATATATTTTTACTTCATAGTCACAATTTCATCCTTTGGTTATGTTATGATCAATTTCCACATCATCTCTTATTCTATGAAATGAATATCAAAAAATGAGTTTTTTTGTTCTTGGAGCACTAAAATTAACTTTTAACAGATTTCATGATCCATAAAATAGTTACATGGTATTCTTCATTTATTTACTAAAACCAAAATGGTTATAAAAAATTATCAAATTAACACCCAAATTTCATCTTAATCCCTTCCATTAATAGTTTACCTTAAGGATCATATGTAATATGTCTAACAAAATTTAGATGTAAGGTCACTAAATCAACATTATATTACCTATAAAATATAAATTGGATATTAATTTTACATTCCAAATATCTGAATACCTTTATCCTTAATGAAAACAAGCATGTTTTCGAAAAATAAAATCTATGGTTGTTGAATATATTCCATAGATCCAAACATGTAGTAAAATCTTACAAAAATAACAAAAACCATCAACTCACTAACCAATTTTATGTTCACCAATACTATCACATAAAAATATCATTTTCATTATTATATCAACATGGAGAACGTATTAAGCGTTATCTTTCATTAATCATGTGTTTTCCAAAAAGTTTAACTTTCCACTAAATAAATTTTCTTTGTAATATTCAACACATGCTTTCAAATACTTTAATAAGGATTATTGTAATACAATCCTTATACCTTTCATGATTATTATAATTGTAATTTCATTAATAAAATACTTTTACAACATATTTTTTGGATCCATATACATAAGTACATTAATCATTCCAATTCGGTTGTGTCAACTGTATAATCTTGATCTTGATCTCCTAGCTTTTTATAAGGTACATTACCTTGATTCTTGGGGAATTATTTTGAATGGTTCCCCATATCCTTATAGTGAAACCATTACACATAATAAATTTATTTCTTACCCTAGAATTCATTATCCTAGTGGCCTTTCTCTCCACACTTGTAGAAAACTCTAAATCCCTTCAAGCATTTACTAGGGTTATTTTTTCCATAGTTTTGAAAATATGGAAATAATTGTGTTCTCCTCTTCTTATTTGATGCATTACCTTTTTCAGGGTGTTTGGATATACTATTATTCTCTTTATTTCCCTTGAATTTGTATGATTTTTAAGAATTCCTTCTCCATTTTGGTGGTACACAACTATTTCATTACATGAAGAAATTTTTTGAGAGACTATCTCCCTTTAGAGACATAGCTTAATCCCTTAAAAGAAAATGTCAATATTGAACTATGTGTTTTGTATGTAATCTCTAGAATACCTTGATAACATTATAAAGGTATCTTCACAATCCCCAACACTTTCTTCTTCTTTTCTCCTTATTCTAATGAACTCTATGTTCATCTGATTTTTTTTCTAATGATGAAAATATTTGTTGAATAATTTTTCCTTAAATACATTTCATTCTATGAGTTATATTTCCTCTTCCACCTTAGTATTATATATAAACGACCACCATTTATCATCATATCCACTGAAACAATTCACTTCAAATGTAACATTTTCCTATTCACTACATCCCAAGGACATAAATATCTTTTCCAGATACTTAATCCATTTTTCAGCTAACAGTTAGTTTATAG
This sequence comes from Viscum album, assembly GCA_963277665.1. Taxonomy (NCBI): domain Eukaryota; kingdom Viridiplantae; phylum Streptophyta; class Magnoliopsida; order Santalales; family Viscaceae; genus Viscum; species Viscum album. The sequence goes on from OY728162.1 coordinate 617,462,862, forward strand.
TCCTAGAAAATAATGGTAGAATCAATAACATAAAGTGATCCAATATAAAATAATATCATCATGGAATGGGTTTCTCTATATAGGAAATGTTTTTAGTCATAAGTTGATTAATCTTACCTAATACAGCCATAATTATATTGGTTCCAATACCATCTTTATTGGATTACTAGGCCTAATAATCTCTATATTGTCTATGAGTATTGATACCCTTCTTCCTTCTAGGTTCTATATCTATATAATGTCATATATTGGATTAGTTCCTAAATTTATGAATTTTAAATCATAATTTATAATTCTAAATATAGTATAACACCTAACATAAATTAAATTTTATTCAATGTTAATCTCAAAATCATAAACATTGGTTTATTTGGGGATATCTTTATTTTTAAATCCTTCATAATTTTTTGTAAAGAAAATGTGATTTATACTAAGAATATCCCCCATGAGTATCTAACCAGGGTCACAATAAGGTCCATTTTCATACACCAAGTGAAGATCGGGTCTAGGAAAATGTTCCCTTTTTGGAGTTATTGCACCTATGTAACTTTGGGCAAGAACCACATCCACTTATAATATTCAGATAGGGATTTATTTCTAGGAAAACCGCATAATATCTCCCTTACCAAAACATAAGGATTTTCTTATATACTTATAATAAAATTATATCACATGATTATGTTATCTAATATATTTTTTCCTTAGTCTAGTTTCCAAAGATTATACTAAAATTTCTTTGATACCAACTATAACTATCCTGAACCCAATAACCTGAAGCTGGTGTCCTACTTTATTACATTGGCATAGATAAAAGGAATCAAATCCAAAAGGAAAAATCATTTTAGAAGTTTTGGAGAATCAAATATATACATCATACCCATTTTACATTAGAAATAAATAAAACGTGACACATAACAAAATAAAATTAATTTCATCCTTGAAACTCATTCAATGATTTCTTCTTCATATCCTGGGGAAATGAAACAAAATATGGGTGAGCGAAAATGATTAGTAAGGGTTAATTATAGTGGATGATATCATGAATAAATAATAATAATCAACATTTAAAGTTAAATAAATGAACACATATATCATTTAAATAACTTAAATATCATGGTAAGATATGGAAAAATTAATATGGAAAGTTACATAACAGAAAATACTTGTCCTTTATTCAATAAACTGATAATGAAATGAATCCATAGGTAATATCATAGAAAAATCTAATGAAAAATAATAATAAATTAATTTTAAATGATGGAAATTCTTAGTTATTGGAAATAATGTTTTATAGTCGAATGATACATTTACCATCAAGATCTATGCTCAAGGTAGTTTAAAACTATTAGGTAAAACCCCATCATATTTGGACAACTTATTCGTCTCATGAGACTACTAATGCGTTGAGGGGATGACTATAACTATTAACCACCAATTTATTGTATGTAAAAATCATTCCATGTATATTTAATAATCGTTTTAATTCATAAAAAATGTTCTTATTCATGAAGTGTCCATATTGAGTAAAGGATACTAATTTATCAATATTTTCCTCTTAATCAAATAAATTTAGAAGTAAAAACCATATGTAAAAATGGTAAATGGTTTATAAATTAATCATATCCATCACACAATAATACGGATATTTAATATAAATATAATTTCCTATGAAAATTTACCATAATAAAGTTATTGTTTCAAGAGAAAGTTAGAAATCAAAAAAAAAACTAGGAATGCACAATAACTTTTACCACTTTGTAATTTTCAAGTCAAATCCCCATGGATCAAATAATTAAAATTAAAAATTAAAATTCCATGAATTATTAAGGAATTATGATATTACATGTAAAATGGATAGTATATACATCATATAAAAGTAATTAAGTTCATAACATTACAATATGCCTTAGTGAAGAGAAATGGAAACTAATTCTCTTACAAAGATCATACAATTGAAGTAGAGATTAATAAATGAATTGATTATGTGTATCAAATTTAAATCCACATAAAAATATTAAATACCACATAAAATAATAAAATTTCATTACACACATAATCATTTCATGGCATAATCAATGAAGTTGAGTTTTAACCCAATGAATGGAAATTGAGTTAAAAATTCCATTACATTACACTTTCATTTGGGTGAACATGATTTAACCACATGTATAGTGGATTTAACCATGTCATTAACTTATAAAAGAATCATAATAGTATTTATAATATCATATATGGTCCATTTATAACATATTATAACCCATTAATTAATAATATTTCATTATTTTTATTGTTTTGGGAGTTAATTACCTTTTTTCTCATGTGTGTTTTTTCAAGAAAGTTTCAGTTCTTACGTACATTATATAGTTTCATTATCTCCATAAAAATAATCATGAAATTATTATTATATTTAAACATCAATTATAATTTTAATACCAATTATTAAATATGGTTTTGAGAAATGATGTATGTTAGAATCATGGATATGGAAGGTCATACGTACGCATGAGTAACGTTTCCATTTTTCAGCGATCAATATGGAAATGTGGTAATTAATATTTTATCTTTAAATAATGATCATAAAATCATGAATAAAATATTATTTCTTTAAATATACATATATATATATATATCATCCATTGGGTTTGGTGATGAAAATAAATTAACATTATTTCATGAAGGCGGTAACCCACACATACATGAACGATGTTATTATATTTCATTGAGTGAAAGGGTAAGAAAGAAAATAATATATATATATATATATATATATTATTTTCATATTGATAAATATTCCATGAATATAAAAAATAATTCAAGTATATCACATGTAATTATTAACTATATCCTTGTAACTTTATATATAAAGCGTTAGTGAAAGATGAATAACATCACTTCATAAGGCGCTAGTTCGTCGCACACAAAAGCAACGTAATCGTTTCTCCCATAGAATGGAAACTAAAATGGTATATATGATATAATTAATCTATAGGTATAATTATTTTATAACTATAATATAAATACATTATATCAATCATCATACCAAGCCTTGAAAAGTGGTAATGGAAAAATGAATGACATCGGTTCGTGAGGCGGCGGTCCACCATACACACAAATAATAATTTCATATCCCATTTGACAGAAGTGGAGGTGGTTTTAGGTACATAACTTAACATAAAAAACTCACAATATTGTAGATACTAATTTTTTATCTCATCATGGTTTAATAATAAATGAAGGATGTGGTGGTAGAAATAAGATAAAAATGCTTTTGGGATAATGTTACTTCTTCTCTGGGTATCCTCATTAGGTTTGCACAAATAGCCATACAAGGTTGGATTTATTCCCAAAATAAGTAATTTTGGATGATAGGAGGTAATTTGGGAAGTTATTTTTGAATTTATTTGTCAAACTAAAAGGGTTTTAAGGTGTGAGGAAGAGAGGATAGGGGTGGTTTTTTTATAAGTGAGGTGAGTGACACACTTGTAATTTTTATAAAGAAAAAGATGTACCAACGTTTTTCCCATGAAAAAAGGATCCAAAAAATATTATTCTTGATCATTATAAATTATTAGGTTGAAATATGTCCAAAAAAATTCACTAAGTTTTTATGTCATTTTAACCCTTATATTCTTAGTCTAATCACCAGAATATCTATTTTTACCTTAATCATCGTAAAGATTTTGTTTTTTTCACTATTAATTTTGGTAAAAGTTTAAGTTGAACTTATTATATAATATAAATTATATTGAACCTAAAAATGGAATCCATTTTTCCAAATTCCATTCACATAAGTGTAAAATTTAATTTAAAATTAATCTCACAAACACTACGAGTAAGCGGATTTTTAAAGAGAAAATGTTTAAATATTTACAAAGTTTTTATATCAAGATTCAATATTAAAATTATTCCAATGACCAAAATTTGATTACTTTATATAAAATTTAACTAATTTTATTTTATAAACAATTAAAAAAATTATTTGACATTAGAAATTATTTAAATGAAAAGGAATTTTTTAGTTAAACTTTTGTATTTTTCACTATTCATCAAAAAGTGAACATTTTAGAAAAATCTGAAAAAATTAAACCTATAATAATTTTAATATTTTGATATATAAAATATTTTTATTACATAAAATATATTTTCTAAAATTTGTAAAAAAATTAATTTTATGTTATGTGCTGGAAGCACAAAGAAACTGCTTTTTGGAAAATATAGTTTTTTAGAAAACATTTATTTTACTTTAAAATGATTCTTATTTTATTTATAATTAGTCTATAACCATAATATTAATATATTTATATAACTATTCATATCCTTCATATTAATATCTTGTTTATAGTGGTTATGTTTAGACAAGAATATTTAATAGAGTATTTTTTTAGTTCAATCCCGGTGTTCTATGCATTACAAGTTATCGAAGAGATTGAATTTATTTAAAAATAAATATATCATAAAGTATCATCATTTTATATTTTATTTTAATCTTGGTTTTTTGTTTCACACACACTATCAAACATGATGTTCCTCTTTGAAAATCTAAGGGTTTTACAAATGGGAATATTCTCAGTTCTTACCTACAATGTCACTAAGGGGGAGAATTTTTCCCTATAAATTTATTTTAAATTAGATGGGGGAGATGCATTATCCGGGGGAAGTAAAAATGTACTTTAAATCAATAAAATGTAATATGTTGAGTTTCTATTTTATCAGGAAAATCTAATGTTTTATTTTTTTCAATATAAAGAAATTCATTGTTCTTAAATATGAAAAAAGGGCTTGGAATATCTATCATTGTGAATGAAAAGGCTGATATTTCTCATATTAGAAAACTATGTGATAAGGCTACCCATTCATACATGCATAAGTAATATTGATTAAAATGTTACTACCCCTAAAAACATGTCTTTATATATTCAAAGGATATCCCAAATCATTAGATTAACGTATAGTTGTTCTTCATCAAAAAGACAAGTGTTAAAGTGTGTTTTCAATGTCTTAAATAGTCAACAGAAGGAGGAATAATCTTTATAAGAATCCATCTCATTGTAATATTGAATTTTAATTATCCAACTAGTAAATCTATCTAAAGTTGTTAGAAATATTAGAGAAACCATCCAATGTGTTCTAGATAAAGAAGATATTGTATATAGTGTTTATACACTCTTAGATGAATTTTATAAAAGGAAATAGTTGATTTGGGATATCCTTGAAGACATTTGAATGAAATATAAAAAATTTCAAAGTCTCTATTTTGTGTGAGATTCATCTCTATGTTCTGCGTAAGCATCATCTAATGTTGAGACATTAAAAAATGAAAAAATCATAGATGTGTAATAATTATTCTACTTCTACATATACATCATCCTATTGCTACATAATCATCATCTAGAAATTCATATACATAGGGTATGTCCTATGTAACCATCAGGTAGAGCTGTGAAGTGCATTGTGTTGCATTTGTTGTCAATGAGGTATGTTGTTGTCAAGGAATGAATGGATGGATGTCAAGGATGTTCAATATGTGAATGACAAAGGATGTGATGGTGTTGGTGATGAATGGAGAATGGCCATGGTACTAAGATGCATGTCACTTAGGAGATTCACAAAGTGACATAGAATGTTGTGGTTGAAACATTCTCTATGGATATCTGACGATTGTTGAACTGGTCTTTAAGTTCAATGTACTTGTATCAAGTGGATACAATGTCAAAACAATGTTAGAAGACCATACAGTGTTAAGACAATGCATGAGGAGATGAAGATGATCCATCCACACCTCCTAAGTGGATGAAGTGAGCTGAAGAAGTCCATGAACTATCACTTAGTGCATGTGAATTAGAAGTTGATCCAACTTGATCTCTGATTGGATCAATGAAGAACATTGAAGATCTATGTGATTCAGGAGCTCGGTTGATGAAGAACCTTCGGGAATTTCCATTCCTAAGTGATAAATAAATGTTGAGGATGAATGGAGGAATTCTTAAGAAGAAGAAGAAAAATGTAGAAGAAGAAATGGCATTTAGAATTGGCATTTGGCTTATACTCATAGGAGAACTTTGTATTTGACAAAGTCCTTCCTTATTCATGCCTTTGCCAAAAAATATGGCCAGCCAAGGCACCTTGAGGGTTCAAACCCCAAGGCATGGGTGCTAGGGCACCACACCCATGGGGGAACCCGTGGGGAAAGCCAGGGCGGCAGGGCGCACCAAAGACACCGCATGGGCGCCTGGGGCACGCCCGAAGGAGCGCGGCAGGGGCGTAGAAGCGTACCCCCAAGAGTTTCAGTGTGCATAGAGGGCGCATAGCGCACGCCCAAGGGGAAAGAGTGGGTGCAGAGCGCGCCCGCAGAAGAACTCGGTGCGGGGCGGCACCGAGAGGGGAGGAGATTCAACTGGCCGTCTCTAGGAGCGGCTGGTTGATAAACCGCGGAAATTCTGCGAGGCGATTCGATGTGGGACGAAAAATTCCGTCGCGGATCAGATCTGAGCCATCCGTCTCATCGCGCGCTCGATCTCCGCCGGTCATCGCATCTCGCCGCTCGAGATCTTATCTCGACCGTCTGATGTCTTTCAACTCCGCATCCAACGGCCCGGCGTCCGTCTTCAACCTCGAGCATAGCTGCTGCCACCCGCGTGCCTCCATCGAACCAGGAGAACTCTGAGCACTGGATTTCGAGTTCCCGGCCACCGTTGTTCGAGCGGAAGGATCCATTGGGTTCGTCTCGACGTACTGAACACAATCATGCAATAAAATATGCATGCACACGTTGAATGGAGAAAATTGGAGTTCGGCCGAGGAAAACAACGTTGTCGAGGCTATGAGGTTTATTCGTTGCATGGAGTATCCTTAACTGAAGGTCGTGCATGCGTTTTAAGTCGCATGCACATAGAGGAAATTAAAAATGAGTTAAGTCGTGTGAAATAGAGGAGAAACAAGATTTTGGAAAATCTTGAAAACCCGAGATATTCGGGAGTTTGAATTTAAACCACGTGGATGTTTTGAGGCGTTTCTCTGCCTATATAAAGAGAGCCCGAAGCACAGAGAAGGCTTGCTGATCCTTTGTTGAAAATCCGAAGTCCCGTGAGAAGCACTCTATGCCTCGCGAAGTCGAAGCCCCGCGCAGCACCCTGCGCGGCAGTGAAGCCTAGAGCACCCCTTGCTCCGCGAGGTTCCTTTTGTGCACTCCTTGCACGAAAGAAGAAAGGGAGTCCCATGTGCGCCTTCCTTGCACGACAGGAAGACCCGTGGCCGCATCCTTGTGCGCCTGTGGTTGCATCCTTCTCTGCCCGCGGACTTGCGCGGCAGGAGGTGTTTGCGCGACCCTTGTGCACCTTGAGGACTTGCGCGCGGAATGTGAATACCACACTACTTTGTGTGTGTGTGCAAACGCGACCCACGGCTACCCCTTGCACCCTTGACACATGCGCGGCTCGTGCTTGAAGAAGACACCCGTGGGCAGTGTGTGTGCATAAGTGGAGAAGGACATATTCGTGTGTGTGTGCAAGAAGGGAAGGAAAGGCCGTAGCCTTGTTCAACCAAAGAAGACCCAAGGCCTTAGTGCATTTGTGTGTGCATTCTTGAAGAGTGAAGACCACCACACTTTGTGTATGTGTGCATTTGAAAAGAAGGCTGAGGATAGCTTGGGTGTGTGCAAAAATAGTGAAGGCCAAATACACACTCATTGTGTGTGTGCAAAGCAAAGAACAAAGTTGTGTGTGCAAAACAACAAAGTGAAGTGGCCGAACCTATGTGTGTGCTCTAAGTGGAGTGGACACACTTAGAAGAAGAAGAAGACTCACACAAAGTATAACACACATTTAAGTGTGTAAACACATTGAACAAAGTGTGAAGTTCAAGTGAGGAGGTGTGTGCTATAGTTGACTACACCCTCTGAGGGTTTACTGCACCAAGAAGAGAAGAAGGGGAGTGCATGCATGCATGCATGCACGTGCACACGTAAACAAGCCAAATCTGCTTGTGTGCATTTGAGTTGACCAAGACTAGAGGATCTTGAAGAATTTGAGAGACCATGCAATCAGTGCATGAGGATGCAGAGATGCCATGCACTCAGTGCATGAAGTTGATGTGAACTGAGACTGGACCAGACTGAAGTTAAAGATATCAGTTGTCTGCGTATTCAGTAGTTGGAGAGAAGCCAGGTCATCCTGAGAAGAAGGAGATAAATCCTGAGCAAGATGAGAAGACCTGATCAACTCAAGTGATCAGAGGTACAGAGCAAGGCCAGCAGTCTTTATCCCAGACTGCTGAAGATACTTTAAGAAGCTTAAAGTGAAGAAGAGCTACTCGTGCGACTCTAGGAGCCAAGAGAAGACCCTGTGGGACTCAGGGTGGAAGAAGTCTTCAGTGGGATTCTGGAGCAGGCCAGTGGGACTCTGGTAACACTATGGGACGCAGTATAAAGACCCTCCTGTGGGACTCAGGAGAGATACAGTGGGATGCTGTATCGACCATTGTAATACTAACAGATTATAATGGAAGAAACCATGTTGGGGTGTATAACCAACATGGAAAGGACGTAGGCCTTTGGTGCCGAACCTTGTAAATCCTTGTTTCTTGTGCCTTTATATTTACTGCATCATTCGAGGAAAGGTGAGAGATACAAGAAGAGTGGATCGAGGCTTTAACCAGCCATATAGGTTTAATTGATTAAGAATCAATTAGTAAAAAGTTTTAAAGGATCACTGATTCACCCCCTCCCTCTCTCAGTGATTCACACTGATCTGGGAACTTCAATTGGTATCAGAGCGAAGGTTACCTCTAAAATATCCAAGAGAGTCTTTATGGAGTGCAGATTTGAGGAAATGAGTGACCAGCCTCAAATGGAGATATCTGCCAAGACTCAGAAAAATAGAAAGAAGAAACAGGCAAAGAAGATGAGGAAGAAGGTTGTTGCAATCAGAGAAACTCCTTCTATGGAAAGAAATGTGAAAGTCACATCAGATGACAATTCCTTTTATCATTATTCTGATGAATCATGCTCTATCTATGATGAAGATGGAAGGAACAATTATCTTCTAAATGCAATAAAATATCTTCAGAATACAGTCCCCAAGGAAGTGGCAATGTGTATAGCTACAGGCCTCCTTGATCTTCAAGAATAAAGTTTACAGCTAGAAGATGAAGCCAATTCTCTGGAAGCCCAATTGGCAAAAAGGGTTGGCATAACCAACACTCTCAGAAAGCTGGTGAAGGCTAAAGATGAAACCGTTTCCCTTTGCAATGAAAGATATGAAGACACTGCTGAAGAATTGCAAAGAAGCCTTTCTGAGAAAGAAATCTTTAAGACTGTGGTCAAAGATGTTTTCCATGCACTGGGAAAGAGGCACAAAGTTTCAATGAATGTCAGAAATGCTCAACTCGAAGACAAAGTCAAAATGGTGAAGGAGCTTGACAATTCATTACTAGAATTGAAGAAGGTGCATGAAGACCAGTTAGAACAGCTGAAAGAAAATTGGGAAGGAAGGCTAAGAACTGTTGAGGATGAGAAGAACTCCCTTAACATGAAATGCTTAGAACTAGAGGTGATATTGAAAAATCTGCAATCACCCAAAGATGAATCCTCCCAGTCAGCTGAAAGTAGAAATGTTGCTACACAAGTGTGCATTGAGAAGGATGATTCCAAAGGAGGACATCCTCTAATAAAAGGGAAACATCTTCTAAAAGGAAGGTACCATCCATCCCATCTTGTACTAATGCTTCTAATTGTGTTTCCACAAAAAGTGCAGGATGGAAGAATAATTCCAAACAAGTATGGATGAAGAAGATGAAGAAAGAGAGCTCTCCTGAAACAGCACAACAAGTCAAGAAAAGTACCCTACAATCAGAAGGACTCAAGAGGTCAAGATTTGTGGGTCAGTGTTGGTGTTGTAACAAGTATGGGCATTGTGCAAATGATTGTTGGTACAATCCTCTCAATGTGAAAGCACAAAGGAAGCCTGTGCCAAGGGGGAGCAAGCCAGAAGAAAAGAAGCAGCATCCACAGGTCCAGAGACATCTGTTTACTGCAAATAGATTTGGATTACTTGACAACGTCTGGGATGATTGCAAAAGTGGTCAAATAGATACATGTCAATCTCCAATTGTATCCAGAGCTCAAAAGAAGAAAAGATCACAGAACCTGGCTCAGAAAGAATCCTTGGGAAGCAAGAAGAAAGTTGAAGATGCTCCCAAGAAGGTTTTGAAAAAGGGAAAGAAGTCCTTGGAGTCTAAATCCAAGAAGGGTGATGCATCCAGAAGGACCACCAAGAAGAAAACATGCTTCTACTGTGGAAATAAAGGCCATACCATGGATATTTGTAAAAAAGACATGAAATTCAATAGAGGCAGACTGGACTCAATCAATCCAGAAGAAGCAGAAGGGATTGGTTGAAAATAAGTTTCCTAAGAAAGGTGGCTTAACAGTATCAAAATAACCATGTGGGATTTCCAAAACTGAGGCCTCACTTCCAAATGACTTGTTAGTCATATGGACAAATCAGTTGCAACTTGCCAAAGATCTGCAGAGAGCTGAAGATGAAGTTCTGGCAATTGCTAAGGAAAAAGGGAAGAAGAAGATTTTACATGAAGATGTGTTGAGATCCACACCAGCACAATCATCATTGAAGATCAAATGTGCAAGTGTGAAGAATGGTGAAAATGGGACATCTCGGTTGAGAGAATCTTCTCAACCTTGTTGTTCACATTGATGAACCAAGGAGGTTCCATCTTATTCCCTTATACTTCTGGTATTTACATGTGCTAACATTGCAGGGAATTGAAGATGATGATCATTCTCATCTGGAGAGTGGTTTGGACAGAATGGAGTGCACCCCTTGAGGGGGAGCCAATCAGAAGAAGATGGGATTCTAAGATTTAATACCATCTTGAGAAAAGTGAAGGTATTCCAATCATACTTTCATCCCTTGTTTCTTAATTGTATTCATCATGACAATTAAGGGGGAGTATTGATTGAAGACAAATGGTTGAAAGGGGGAGCTTTATCTTTGCACTTGAACTTTCTAATGTGTTTGGTGAAGTATGTGCATGATTTAGCAATTCATTGTTATATCTGAAAAATTTCAAGCCCCTTGAAGCATGATCTCACATGTATAGTGAATGTTGGATAGTATTGAGTACCTTGGTTACATCACTCTTGTTTTCTACACCGAGTTAGCCCAAGTAGACTTAGAGTTGATTTACTAAAGGTTCTTTGCTAAAGAGAACATGTGACATCATCCCTCTCTCAGTGTTTTTCAAGAAAATACTTTTCAAAGGGAGGAAGAGATTTTTGAAAGAGAACCACACCACACCTTTGCATTTGGTTGCCAATAAGGGGGAGAAATATTGACACACATATTGACCCATTCATATGTGCTCTAGTGTATTGCCAACAAATACAAAGGGGGAGATTGAAGTGCACTGTGTTGCATTTGTAGTCAATGAGTTATGTTGTTGTCAAGGAATGAATGGATGGATGTCAAGGAGGTTCAATATGTGAATGGCAAAGGATGTGATGGTGTTGGTGATGAATGGAGAATGGCCATGGTACTAAGATGCATGTCACTTAGGAGATTCACTAAGTGACAGAGGATGTTGTGGTTGAAACATTCTCTATGGATATCTGACGATTGTTGAACTGGTATTTAAGTTCAAAGTACTTGTATCAAGTGGATACAATGTCACAACAATGTTAGAAGACCATGCAGTGTTAGGACAATGCATGAGGAGATGAAGATGATCCATCCACACCTCCTAAGTGGATGAAGTGAGCTGAAGAAGTCCATGCACTATCACTTAGTGCATGTGAATTAGAAGTTGATCCAACTTGATCTCTGATTGGATCAATGATAAACATTGAAGATCTATGTGATTCAGGAGCTCGGTTGATGAAGAACCTTTGGGAATTTCCATTCATAAGTGATAAATAAATGTTGAGGATGAATGGAGGAATTCTTAAGAAGAAGAAGAAAAATGTAGAATAAGAAATGGCATTTAGAATTGGCATTTGGATTATACTCATAGGAGAACTTTTTATTTGACAAAGTCCTTCCTTATTCATGCCTTTGCCAAAAAATAAGGCCAGCCAAGGCACCTTGAGGGTTCAAACCCCAAGGCATGGGCGCTAGGGCACCACGCCCATGGGGGAACCCGTGGGGCAAGCCAGGGCGGCAGGGCGCACCCAAGACACCGCATGGGCGCCTGGGGCACGCCCGAAGGAGCGCGGCAGGGGCGTAGGAGCATACCCCCAAGAGTGTCAGTGTGCATAGAGGGCGCATAGCGCACGCCCGAGGGGCAGGAGTGGGCGCAGAGCGCGCTCGCAGAAGAACTCGGTGCGGGGCAGCACCGAGAGGGGAGGAGATTCAACTGGCCGTCTTTGGGAGCGGCTGGTTGATAAACCGTGGAAATTCCGCGAGGCGATTCGATGTGGGATGAAAACTTTCGCCGCAGATCAGATCTGAGTCGTCCGTCTCATCGCGCGCTCGATCTCCGCTGCTCATCGCATCTCGCCGCTCGAGATCTTATCCCGGCCGTCTGATGTCTTTCAACTCCGCATCCAACATCCTGGCATCTGTCTTCAACCTCGAGCATAGCCGCTGCCACCCGCGTGCCTCCGTCGAACCAGGAGCACTCTGAGCACTGGATTTCGAGTTCCCGGCCACCGTTGTTCGAGATGAAGGATCCATTGGGTTCGTCTCGACGTACTGAACACAATCATGCAATAAAATATGCATGCACACGTTGAATGGAGAAAATTTGAGTTCGGCCGAGGAAAACAACGTTGCCGAGGCTATGAGGTTTATTCGTTGCATGGAGTATCCTTAACCGAAGGTCGTGTATGCGTTCTAAGTCGCATGCACGTAGAGGAAATTAAAAATGAGTTAAGCCGTGTGAAACGGAGGAGAAACAAGATTTTGGAAAATCTTGAAAACCCGAGATATTCGGGAGTTTGAATTTAAACCAGGCGGATGTTTTGAGGCATTTCTCTGCCTATATAAAGAGAGCCCGAAGCACAGAGAAGTCTTGCTGATCCTTTGTTGAAAATCCAAAGTCCCGTGAGAAGCACTCTGTGCCTCACGAAGTCGAAGCCCCACGCAGCACCCTGCGTGGCAGTGAAGCCCGGAGCACCCCTTGCTCCGCGAGGTTCCTTTTGTGCACTCCTTGCACGAAAGAAGAAAGGGAGTCCCCTGTGCGCCTTCCTTGCGCGACAGGAAGACCCGTGGCCGCATCCTTGCACGCCCGTGGTTGCATCCTTCTTTGCCCGTGGACTTGCGCGGCAGGAGGTGTTTGCGCGACCCTTGTGCACCTTGAGGACTTGCGCGCGGCATGTGAACACCACACTACTTTGTGTGTGTGTGCAAACGCGACCCACGGCTACCCCTTGCACCCTTGACACATGTGCGGCCCGTGCTTGAAGAAGACACCCATGGGCAGTGTGTGTGCATAAGTGGAGAAGGACATATTCGTGTGTGTGTGTGCAAGAAGGGAAGGAAAGGTTGTAGCCTTGTGCAACCAAAGAAGACCCGAGGCCTTAGTGCATTTGTGTGTGCATTCTTGAAGAGTGAAGACCACCACACTTTGTGTGTGTGTGCATTTGAAAAGAAGGCCGAGGATATCTTGGGTGTGTGCAAAAATAGTGAAGGCCAAATACACACTCATTGTGTGTGTGGAAAGCAAAGAACAAAGTTGTGTGTGCAAAACAACAAAGTGAAGTGGCCGAACCTATGTGTGTGCTCTAAGTGGAGTGGACACACTTAGAAGAAGAAGAAGACTCACACAAAGTATAACACACATTTAAGTGTGTAAACACATTGAACAAAGTGTGAAGTTCAAGTGAGGAGGTGTGTGCTATAGTTGACTACACCCTCTGAGGGTTTACTGCACCAAGAAGAGAAGAAGGGGAGTGCATGCATGCATGCATGCACGTGCACACGTAAACAAGTCAAATCTGCTTGTGTGCATTTGAGTTGACCAAGACTAGAGGATCTTGAAGAATTTGAGAGACCATGCAATCAGTGCATGAGGATGCAGAGATGCCATGCACTCAGTGCATGAAGTTGATGTGAACTGAGACTGGACCAGACTAAAGTTAAAGATATCAGTTGTCTGAGTATTCAGTAGTTGGAGAGAATCCAGGTCATCCTGAGAAGAAGGAGATAAATCCTGAGCAAGACGAGAAGACCTGATCCACTGAAGTGATCAGAGGTACAGAGCAAGGCCAATAGTCTTTATCCCAGACTGCTGAAGATACTTGAAGAAGCTTAAAGTGAAGAAGAGCTACTCGTGTGACTCGAGGAGCCAAGAGAAGACCCTGTGGGACTCAGGGTGGAAGAAGTCTTCAGTGGGATCCTGGAGCAGGCCAGTGGAACTCTGGTAACACTGTGGGACGCAGTATAAAGACCCTCCTGTGGGACTCAGGAGAGATACAGTGGGATGTTGTATCGACCATTGTAATAATAACAGATTATAATGGAAGAAACCATGTTGGGGTGTATAACCAACATGGCAAGGACGTAGGCCTTTGGTGTCGAACCTTGTAAATCCTTGTGTCTTGTGCCTTTATATTTACTGCATCATTCGAGGAAAGGTGAGAGATACAAGAAGAGTGGATCGAGGCTTTAACGAGCCATAGAGGTTTAATTGATTAAGAATCAATTAGTAAAAAGTTTTAAAGGATCACTGATTCACCCCCTCCCCCTCTCAGTGATTCACACTGATCTGGGCACTTCAAGCTGCATAACCATAAATGAGTCTATATAATCATGATTATTGTCTATGTAAACATTATCCACATGTGTGTAAACAACATGTTTGGATATATAAAATTAATTCTATAGAGGGGAAGATAATTTTTATAGATTTATATCTTAAGGATAAATTCAAATGTGATGATTCCAAATATTTTCTTTAGGGATCTATACCTCAAAAACATCAATAAGTGTTTCTTATTCAATCTTGAAATTATAATAGTTAATCTTTAAGCCTTAGAGTGGAAGATAAAGGTAAGGAGGAAAAAATTGGGAGACTTTCTAAAGTCTAAAAAATGATATTATATAATTTTATTATTTTGATGAAAAATTCATTTTAACGTGTTGGAGTTGTGATTCAAGTTCAAATAAACATTATTATTAGTTAATTCATGATTCTAACATTATATTGAGAATATAAAGTCTATGAGTCACATGATAAATATGATGAAACTTCATGGGTTTTCTAGAAGAATTTAGATGAATTTTTATTGAATATTGGGATTTTTAATTCTAAATCTTTGTAATGCAAACATTTTGAGTGATATAAAGAAATTAAAAGATACTGCGAATAATTTTTCAACCAATAATTCGATTAAAATAATGTATAGGAAGAAGAAATAAGAATAATATGTTCCTGAATTTGAGGTTGAATGAGCTATGATAAATAGGTATAATCAAGCTTTTATTTTTGAGAAGTATAAGTTATAGAATATAAAAAGTATTTTCAGTAGTGAATCTTATAGTTTTTATTTGAAAAGAGGTCGAGTTGTATGAGTAGTGTTCAAAGATATTCCATAAAACAAATTCAATTTGTTTTCAAGGAAGAAGATCAATATTTGTGGGTGTGGTGACATCCCAATTTAGTAATTGTGATCTACTTTAAGATGAAGAGGGAAGAGAAACAAGATTAACTGATGGGATGCTAGATTGAAGAGATTTTTTAGGATAAAAAATTTATTTACCTATGTAATTTGGTAAACCCACACCTGTGTAATATAGTGTGTGTGGGTTAGAATAAAAACATCCCACACTCTGGTTGTATTGATAAAATTATTTTAGTAGAGAATTTAAGACTTGGGCATCCCAACGATGGTAATGAATCTGATTCCCATGAGGGGTTGATCCATATAAAAACAATTTTCTCATTAAGTACTTTATTTTCACTACATTTAACTGTATTCTATGTTAAATAACTAAAGGATTCATTTTTCTAAATTGTAATTAGCAGTTGAAATTAGAAAGGGATTTAAAAGATTAAAAGATATAATTGTAATTTGGTAAGATAGGAAAACACCTGATTCACCCCTACCACCCCAAGTTTCTATGCACTATCTACTAGGATGTACAATAGGTACAAAGAATGTTTCCACCCACCAATGCGTCCTTAAAGATATCTTTCACTCTACAAATCACACCTACATGATTTCTTTCACCTAAGAATCCCATCCATCTAGAAAAGTCCTTCTGAAAGGGTGATGATGGAAACTTTATTATTAGGTACCAGTAATCCTCCCCACACTCAACTGTGGGACTTGAAACTTTCTAACAAACTCACCCCAAAGAGGGGGACCAATTATGGCCAAATCATGATTCCACATGGGAACTTTGGATAAATTTGGGTGAAATAAACTCCATGTCATCATTACTTTATGAGAATCAACCCTTCCACTAGCTATGATGCCAAGTAAAGAGAATGCATCTACCTTATAGTGATACCTTAAATATATTGTACACTATAGGCATATCAATTGAACAACTTTTTTTATATAGGTAATCCCAATCATATGGAAAATATTTCATGAAAGGGATAGGATCAGAAAATTATTATGAGGCACATGTGATCCTCCCCATGCCCCAATGTGGGAATTATGACATGCTAGTATATGAACCCAATAAAATAGGCCTATTCTGGAAAGGTCATGATTCTCAAGGGGAGTGTCCGAAAACCTTATGTCCAATATAATGTTTTATAGAAGAAAAAAAGTGTTTTAGTTTTGTTAATTTCAAATTAGAAGAAAAATTAAATATTTGGACTAATATTTAGTATGGAAGCTAAGAATTAGTGATATGGATAAGTAGATAATTTTAGTATGAGATACGGTTTTGGATTTACAATTATGAAAAACATTCATTTTGGGAGTTTATAATGATATGTGACTATATTTAGTTATTAATGAATGATTTTGAATCTTTTTAACTTGAAAAAATAATCGTGAAAATTCAATCTTGTTTTAATTTTTATCAAGAGAGTTTCAATTTATGATGTTTTCATAAGTTTAAATCGAGTATTTAGAGATAATGGGATGATTAGATGATCTCGATAGGGGTAATTTAGAGTTTATTAGAAGAATAAGTATTGTGGGTGATAATAGGTGGCCACCAGGTACCTAATATCTTACCAATAGATACTTAGGGATAGTACTCACTAGAATACCACTGAGTGGCTCATGGAGATCCATTGGTGCCTAGTGGATCCATGATTTTATTAATTTATGGGTAGAATTGTATTTCAATGAATTTATATTTCAATACCACATTGGGGTCTATTTTCCCTAGGACATATGATGCATTAAGGAGCCGTATTTATTTATCTCCTTTATTTATATATGTCCCTATTTAATCAATTACTTTGGGGGTGTTATATTACAAATAAATGCATTTATTTTTATTTTATTATCCTTAACTATAAAGACCCAACCCTAGTTTCTCAGAGTCTGGTCTTTAATACATTAAATTGGAATGCTTACAAAAAAGTCATATCTCGAAGGACCAAGTAGTTTAGTAGTTTTGGAAAACTATATAAATACATAGTTTTAACATTAAAACATGAAATTAAAAACAACATATAAGTTTTTTTGGGAACATCCACAACTCATAGTTTATCCCTGCAATTCATTCATAATACACTTCTTCACACCCTTGGGAAAAATAAAACATAAGAAAAAAGGGTGAGATCAGATGCTCAGTTTGGGTAAAAAATACAATGTAATATATCTTAATCATAATCATTAGGCATGGTGAATAACTAAAACACATTCCATTAAAAATAAAATTTTACATACTTTGGTAAGAATAAGATCTAAATAAATAATTACACAATAAAACATAATCATGGGTATTATACTTGTAGAATGACCACATGAAATTTGAATTTATAACTTCATAATGAGGTAAATTCATATGTTAGACATTATAAAACATACCTTGAAGGCCTCAGCTAAGGAGTCTAAAAATTATTTAGGTTCCGGCCAAAACCATATCTAAAAATGGTTAAGGCCTCAACCAATTCCATATTTATTTGTCTCGTGAAGCCTACCGATGCACTGAGAGGCTATAGCAGTCCCACCCATCACTTATTAAGTCTAATTCATACTTCATATGAATGGGTATAAACATAAAAAAATATACATTCATATTGAAACAAACATATGAAATGTAAATAGCTTTCCCTAGTAATTAAACATAAACACTAACCATTCAGGGTAATATGGTTAATGGTATCAAAATAGAACATCCACATTAAAACTAATCATTATCCCTTAAAAACATATTTTAGATGATATCAAAGGTAATAAAACTCTATGAAATACCAGATTCGTCAAAATATATTGACATAAATAAATATTCTTTTAAATGGGACCTTCTAAAAATTCTTGAGGAAATATTCCTTAAACATTCCAAAGTGTCTCATACCACCTTGAAACATTCAAATATTAATCTCTTAGAATACCATGAGAATAAGGATACTATTTATATGATATAAAAAATGGTATTACATGCACCACATGTAATAAATAAGTGGTGAACAAGGCATATATATCATAAAAGTTAAAGTGAGGTGAGAAAAATCCATTTTACTTTGGAAAGAAGATCTCTTTTAGAAAATCATTTTCATTCGTCATATTTATGGTTTTAAACATGTATATTCCAAAAAATAAAAGGGAAGGAAATTGAAATTATATTTGAGGCATAAATGATGTCCCACTTAAGTGAAATAATGAAAAAATTTCTTTTAAGGAAGCTTTATAATTAAAACATTTTATTGTGGTTTAAGAAATTCATTAAAGAGATTTTAAATCGAAAAGTCATGTTTTATTTCACAAAAACAAAAATGAACAAAAATATTTATCTAATTACAAATTTTATGATTTTAGTAAGATAAATATGGCTTAAAATAGATTATATATTGAAATTCAAAGTAGGTATGAATTCAAGAAGTTCCTTGAATCAGGCTTGCAATTTGGAATAATTTTTGAAAGATTATTATAAAAGATGTAACTACCCATAAAATAAATAAGGATACTAATTGTTACACATAAATATATATAACATTAAAACATAATTTATGAGGAGTAAATAAAAATAAATAATAATTTAATTAAGTTTAGTAGATAATAAGAGCAACCTGAATGAAAATAGAGGTTCAGGTAAGAAATACTTACAACTTTGTAACCAATTGAATTATATGCCCGAAAATTAATAATTGTAAAATGATACATTTAATATCATTAAAATAAATATATTAATGATATTAAAAAACAATATACATTATACATACACCATACGCAGGTAGTAGTAGTGAATATGGAATATCTCACAAAAATGGAAGTGAGATAATGAATCCCTTACCTTAAGTCTGAAGGTGTTCTCCACTTAATCTTATGGAAATGAATAATCAAATTTATGTTCATTAATTATTAATTTCAAAACATAATTTTCATTTAATTCATTTATTTTAACCATATTATGTTCATTTATGACCTTTTTTATGGGTTAAGAGGTTTAATTTTATTGTTCGGATCCGTTTATTTCATGATCAGTATACTTATATACATGAACAGAGGATCGTGTAAAATGAGGATGGTTGTCCAGAATTGAAGTTACATTTTATTCTTGAATATCTATAAGGTTACATGATTGTAAATTTCATTTGGTTACTTAGAGTGAATATGAATCATTATATAAATTATTTAATGATAACTGTTTGGGTTAATTGGTAGTTTTTGAACACAACGAAATCATTCTTCTTTATAAATAAAAACCATGTGTAAAACATATTCTAGAACCATATATGAGACATTATAGATATATTATATACTAGTTAAACTATAATAATGTTTTCATGTTCCGAATTTAAGATGGTAATAGAAAATGAAAACCCATCATCCTTGAATGTGCTAAATTAGCACATCTCGGATAGGGCTTTTTACTATTAGCATTAAAGAAGGGTAAAGAATAGATTATAATAACTTATTCCATCATAATAAAGAAATTATAGTAAATTTAAGGTACTAGAGTTGTCATAACATTCAGATGAGGAGAGGTGAGGATAGAAAATAAAAAAAGGAACTTGAATAGAAAGTAAAAGAATTAAAAAGAAGAATTTTCCTCTTGAATTAATCTTCCTTGAGAGCCTATTTAGGGTAGAGGTTTTGGCCTTTTGAGGAGACCAAGGGCTGATGGTCATGGATTAGGATCTTGGGGGATATTTTGGCAGAATTTAGGAAAGGAAAAATCCTTGAGATAAGTGAAGATAAGAGGGGAGTGTGGGTGGTTTTTTATAATGGAGGAGAGGAGGATTTTCTTAATATTTTAATCATTAGTTTATTATTTTTACATAAGATAAGAAATAGTGATGATTCCATGACCAATCATAATAATAATTTCATGTGATTTCAAAAAAATGGTGCTTACATCAGTGATGATGCTAGGAATTGTGTATTTAACTCATAATGTATAAATACAGTAAATTACTATATTTCACTATCCATAAAAAATTCAAGTATTTTAGAAAAATCTAAAAAAATCACCCTGACCATTTTTTGATGTTTAGAATCCAAATATTAACTCCATATTATCAAAATAATTTTATAAATATATGAAATTGTTTTTAAATAAAATCATCATTTACTTGTAAAATACAATTTTAAAACAAAAACTGATTTTGTAATGCCTTGAAAATTTAACTGAGGTTTTATTAAATTACCCCAAAATCCCCGGACAACAAAATTTTTATTTAGAAATACATTTTATGAAAAATTATTTTTCTTTTGAATCAATTTATTAATAATATAAATTGTAATTATATATTTACTACTCACAAAAATACCAACACTTAATTATTAATTTTTTAAATATTCACTCTCATTTATAAGGTGCCTAAATTTTATTTATACTAACATGGTTGATGTTACTATTCATAAGGGGTACATTATTGTTCATAAGGTCCATTTTACTATTCATAAAGGTACATTACTTTTTATAAGGGTCAACTTACTATTCATAAGGGTGCATTAATATTCATAAGGGTCGAGTTACTAGTTACAAAGGTAGGTTACTATTCATAGGGTTATGTTACTGTTAATCAAAAATTAAGTTCATTCTATCTGACTCCAAAAATCACCCTTAAAGCAATTGTGTATGTCATATTTTTGAAATTCAAAACACAAAAGTGGTAAAATAATGTTTATTGGCTAGGTTATAGAAAAGTTTTGTTTTGTAGAGACTCAGTGTTTTAAGCATTCAATATTAAATTTGTTTACAAAATCATGGGGTGTTGCATTACCTCTTATTCTTGGATTTCTTTAATTTCTGTTGTTTTGGATAGAGATTTGATTTTTTCTTCCACCAGAGCATCATATAATCAATTTTAATTGATAGGTATTTTTTATCTATGATCTGTAAGTTAACATAGATGGTTGATCTCGTTCCTTTAATGGGTACTTTGATTTGATTTTTTTGTTCGATGAAATTTTTTAGGTATTTCCTTTATTTAGGTTTAAATTAATTATTTTTAGGTTATTTTATATTGAGATTCTATGTTTATTCATGCCATAAGTCCATTAGTAATTATATATATGGGTTCATATTATTTTTTTAGTTTTCTTTATTTATAGATCTTGATTATTTTGGTTTTATTATTTTTGGAATTTGATTTATAAATTATATTAAATTGTCTTTCAATCATTATATTATGATGAGATCACCTATGGATTGTTCTTTTTATGGTATCAACCCCCCCTTGTGTTTAATTGGGTTTTTCTTATGATGTAGTTTACACCTTTTTTAAAACATTAATATAACATAAATGGTGATTTTGTAATTATAAATGGAAGGGTTTTTAAAAGATAATTTCAATGTTAAAATTAATTCCTTACTTACCTTTATTTTAACTAATAATGTTTCATTATTTTATTTATTTTTTAGTAATCTATATCCTTAATGGGTTATCATTTAATCATTAGTTCATTTAAAACTACGATTTTATTCTTAGTTATGCTGGATTATCATGTCAAATGTTTACTTAACTATTTTTTATTTAAAAATAGTAGCTTATTTTTTTATTAGTAAACTATATTTATTAAAATTAAAAACAATGTTAAAACAGTATGAAGGATGGTATTTTACAAAATAATTTTTGTAAGAGAGGTTCCAAGTCCTCAAGTAGAGCCAAAGAATAAGTAATATTCTCACTATTTACTCTTTTATTTTCAAGTCCATCAGCAAGATAGTTTTCTTCCTAGAACACATGAGTGATGATTTAGTTTATCTTAGAAAGATAATCTTGGCATTTCATCCATTGAGAAGTCACCTTCTAATATAAGTGATGATTTCCAGTTTTAACAGCTTGGACAATGGTGGAAAAATCACATTCGAATAATAAGTTGTTACATCCTATTTTATTTTTCACTTAAACTACTTTGGAAAACCCAATAATTTCTACTTTAAGAGATGAAGATAATCCACAATGACCAAAAAGGAACCCCATAATCATCTCCTTGTGGTCTCTAAATACTACACCAAAACTTTGGGGACCAGGATTCCCTCTTAAATCACCATTGGTATTATACATGATCCATCCAATGAAGGGTGAATACCATATAACTTATTATGCTCCTTTATAAGGACAATAATTACCTACAACATTAAAATTATTTAAAATAGAAAATTCATGTATTGAATTATTACGATGACCTTTTTTGATTTTTTTTAATCCGAAATTAATTATGGTTGGGTGATTGCATTAATTATTTTGGAGTTCTATGAAGTGGTTTAAGTCTTAGTGGTAGGGTGGTAAAGAGTGTAACTTTGGTGGTGTGTCCATAAAAGGAAATTTAAGGAGTGATTATCATTGAATACATCATTCAACATTTAATAATTCATGTAAGGATAGAGATTCATGGTGTCTTTAGTTTTAGTTGAAGATATAACATGTGGTAAGGTGTAGGATATTAGTATAAGTGTTAATATTGTCAGAGATACTCAATGTATAACTTTTTTTGTTGAATCGTGTAGTTTTGTTGGAAATTTTCTCCATGGTTGATCATCTGGTTATTGGTATGAAGAAATAATATGGTGGGTTGTGATATAAGTTGTCTCACCATTTGTTAAACTAGATTTAATGTTCCAACTTTTTATTTGGATATTTTGTGATACTTTTGTGCGTAATTATGTTTTGTTGTTTAATTTGATAATAATAACCTCAATTATCATTGGTTATCTCTAATTTAGTGATAATCCATATTATTTATTATTTTACATACTATTTTTTCTACTTTCCTTCATTATATAGATATCATGTATTTTGATGTTATGACTAGGTATGAGTAGTATATTCCATTTTATATATTTAATTGTGTTTGTATTTTATCTAATGGATTATATAGGTTGTAGGGTCACTTTGGGATATATCTAGAAATTATAAGATAGGGTTGAATCGATATTGGTGTATTTTTATAGTAATTATAACTTTTTATGCATTTATATCTTGGATTGGTTAGGATCCTAATTCTCTAAATCTTGTTTATCTCTACCTTATCATATGAAAGCCAATAAAATTAAGTAAATAATGGATCATGATATTTTTATAATATTCACTAATCAATGAGATAAATTAGTCCTTGTTATTTTCATAAGTGACTGATACATAATGTACCGCTATAAGGAAGTACCATTTATAAGATAGTGTTGATACATAGAGTGGTTTCCCACACTTTAAAAAGGGTGGATAAAAATAAAAATAAGTTCCATTAGGCTAGTGAAATATTATCACAAATGAAACCTCCTATGGGATATTTATACTACCACCCGATAGTGTGCAACTTCTTCAAGTGCTTTGCAACATCTATCAAGTACATAACTAGTTGAGACATAACATTTTCACAATGTTTCTTGGTTCTACTTATTATTTACCTCCTTATACTTAAGAAATAACATTCAAGAAAACATTCATATCCTTATATACCTGATAGTAAAAATACCTATTCATGGTAGCAAGTAGTAGTGTAGCTTCTTGTTCTTCTTCTATATATGAAAACTAAAAATCATAACCAAATATTATTCTTTATCTATTTGATTTAATATAATTATTATCTTCTTTATTATTTATTTTCTCTTCCTATAAAAACTAGAGTGCACAAGAATATTATTCTCTTACTCATTATCTCATTCTTATTTTATTAGTGAAATAGGACTACACTAGATCTTTTTTTCTTCTTCTTCAGCGCATCAACAGCAACATTGATTCTATTATTCTCTCTTTTCTTCAATACTCACTATTTTATAACATTGATTCAATATCATTTCTTCTTTTTAACAAAAATATTATCTTATTTAGAATAATAGTGTCATAGACTACTGCATTTTTCTTTATCATATAATATATATATATATATATAATACAACATCGTATATTTTTACACAATCACATTCTCCTTCTTTGTTTAACTATTTACTCCATAATGTAAATATTGTATTTTGAATTACTATGATTTTAAAAAATTAAAAATGCATGATATATTTCTTATTTTAATTTTTATCTTCTCATTTAAAATCCATAGAGACTCAAACTACTTACTTATTTGTATTTTACATTATATGAAAATATCATGTGGTATTCCTTTTAATTCATTCCATAAAATCTGTATATTAAAACTTTAATTATGCATGAATATTCATGAAATTACAGTTGTAGTCATAGCTCTTATATTTGTGATGAAACACTCTCCATGAATCTATATTTCTGGATTCAAAACAATCCTAAATGATGATAAATGTTATTGTGTTATTTTTATTTAATATATTCTTATATGGAATTGACTTAATCAATGTGGTATTAAATATTGGGAACATTCCTTTCTATATCCTTATTAAGATCAATGTAAACATGAAAGGTGTTTACTTAATGTTGTTTATGTATATATTTATGTATAAATCACCCAATGAATCTATCTTTTGAAAGTAGTCACTATTGATACATCACAATCAATAGAACACTCAAGCAAAAAAGGTGGGTTTTATCAACACACATGACAAAAACATTAAGTCACAAAAGGTGGGTTTTATCTTTAGAAAATCTCCATAGACTCTACATCTACCTGATATTCTATATGGTCGATTAAAAAATACCCCCCCCCCCAAATATTAGGATCTGTTTTTATAACCAAGCATGAGAGAATAAGAAATCATACTTATTTAATGACATTCTTTCAAGCACATTCCAGTATATTCATATTTACATGAAGGGATAATTCTAAAAACTTATTTAATCATTCTCTATATATCTCCCAATCAATATAACACTCAATATTGTATTTATTTAGGAGTATCTATTTTAAAAAATTTATTTTAAGATATTCTAGGTAGATAATTAACCAAATAGACCACTTTAAGTTATTATCCAGTTTTAAAAACTTATAAAACTTCATTGATAAATATTATATTAAATACACAAGATTAAGAAATCCAATTGAGAAATTAGTCTAATATGGTGTATTCTTCACTTCAAGTTTTCCAATTATTATATCATATACTAATTCTCAAGTTATACCCATGAGAAAATGTTTCACCTATAAATTCTATACATTTTCCTTATAAATAAAATACAAAAAATATAAGGGAATAAGGTGTATCTTATTAATCTTCATTGTTAATAGAATGGTTAAAATATTTTTCTTAACCATGTTGTTTGATTATTTCCAATATTCATGATTTTCACAAAAATTCTTCAAATCTGATTTTGATTTGGGAAGAATGGAACTCTTCACATATTCAACTTCTTTATGTGGGGAACCTGTATTTTCATAAGATTCCATGCTTATTACACTCTTTATTTATTTTAAAGATTCTTATTGTCCTGGAAGAATGGCTATACATGATTTATAATTAATATTAGATTATTTAAATCTTCTACACGGCTCTTCTATAACACAAGGTTGTATTTTGTTGAAACACTCTCATGTAATTTGGGATATTCATGTAGAGACCCTTACTTTCCTTTGTCTCAAGATTTTTCTTATGCTTATTCCATCATTATTTCTTTCTTCAAATCTTCTATCAAATTTACAAAAATATCACTGGGTATATTGGTAGCTTTCTTAGAGTATTTATAAGGTTTCATATTAAGAGTAATTTTTTCTTACCAATTCCTTTAGTTATAAAACCTCTCTTTGATTTAGTATATGTTTTTTAATCTAATTTCCCTCTTATTTTTTTCTAATTATGAGTCATCCTTATTTTTAATATTCTTGGGGAAAATATATTTTATATTTTCATTTATTTTTTATCCCAATCATTAATCTTATTTATTATTATAATTTTGTGTCCATCTATTATCATATGCATTTGACACATGATATGATGAACATGCATCGTTGTTGTGAACACACTCATTTCACCTTCCATAGAAATCTTAAGAAACTTGAACTCTGATTATTTTATATAGTTTTTTCTTAATATATGGTTGTTTTATCTTCTCTAGTTGTATTCCCTTTGAAGTGGAATTCATTTTTTCAATTTCAATCTAACATATTATACCTAAAATCTAGATCCATATGCCTAATCCTATTTTAGCACCATAAAAATCCCTTCAAACTTTGTTATTCATTTATCCACTTCATGTTGTCTAGAATTTTCAAAACAGGTTGCATGTTTTTTAGGGAATTTTAAACTACTTTTTGAGTAATTATTGGGGATTTATCACTCATTGTCTTACTTATATCCACCCTTGGTATGTTAGTGGGATTATCATCATTTCTCCCCGCTAATTTTTTATAGGTTCAAATTTAGAGCCTACACTATTTTTAGAAAGATAGTTAGTATGATAAATATAATTTGAAATGGACAGTACCTCTTCTTGTGATCTTGCTGATGTCTAATCATGAGATTATCATAATGTATTATTTCCATTTAATAGAGACTTTTTATTATAGTATCACTCCTATGAATATTTTATAGAGATATCATGTTTTGCCTCATCTTCTTGTGAAGATAGGTCTTGAGTTATTTTTAGATTTTCTAATTTAAGATCAAGCATAAATTTTTTCATATTTATAATATTCTTATCATCTTCAATCTTCTTAATTCATTCCTCACTTTCATTCTTGTTCCCTCTAAATTATTCCACATTAATTTTATTCATTTTCTTGAAAATAAATGTCAATTACTTTTATTTTATTAATTTTAACCTATAATTGTGAATTTTTTATATAAATTCAATTTTTTAGATTCACTCCCAATACATGGATATTATATTAAAATTACTAAGTTCTCTCATCATTTTCATGGATTGTGTTGAGATACTCTTATTAAAAATTGGATCACCACTCCATAATCTCCACACTAATATATTCTTTCCCTTTAACTTGTTTAGATTGATTATTATAAGTTAAAACCTTTTCTTATAAAGCCTTCTAAATTTTATATTAATCTTTTTAAAGTTAGGTGATCTCGTCCTGTTGACTCTCAAAAATTCTAAAAACGAAATATAAAAGTTCTTTGAAAAAAAATATAATTTAAAAAAAATCATATATAGATATGTATTTAGAATTTGTTGATGTATGATCACTCCCATTATTTCTTGGTTATTTTTGTGGAAAATCTTTACATGAATTTTCACATACCACTTGATCATTTGAGTACCTTGGATATTATAATTTAAAAATATTTTTCATTACCTTTGTGGTAGATTAGACCACATGTTCTCCATATTTTAAACCAGATCTATTATCTACAACATTATTATAAGGAGAAACTAAAACTTCTTATCATGAGGGGTAATAAAACTTCCTAGACCTGGATTCCACTCAGTAGTGCCATGAACCTGGATGGGTACATGGCCTCAAGCACATATTCCAAAATTCTAGAGGTTATCGACTAGTAGTGAGGGACTAGGTGAGTATTTTGGGAGACTATTCCCTCCTTACCAAAATATCACAGCAGAAGATAAACATAATCAATATTATAAGAGAATAAATAAATAGTCATCTAAAAAGAAAGATAAGGTAGGAATACATACAAAATCTTGAAACATCAAATATATAATGTTGTAGATGATACAAGTTTTTAGAAATAATATATAATAGTATATATAAATATAATACAATACAAGTCTCAAAAAAATACAAAGAGACCAAAAATGTATCCCAATATCATTTCAAGCCTCAGCTTGGTCACATGTTCTCCTGCTCTAAGGAAACTATCAACAACAAGAATTGGGGCTCTTTCCCCTACCATCACCTGCAACCATATAATCAGTTTGGGTCCCCAAGGAGTCCCAAATAGGGTGTGATATAAACATACCAATACTTAACCACCTAGAAGTCTATATAGTTCTAAACAGCAATATTCAATATGATCACAAGTATAAGTAAAGAAGTAACGTAAGTGTGAATGCCCCTAGAATATGTCTATTGCAACAAGTAAAACCAAATAGCCTCTCATGATCCCTACAACAAATGTTAGATCCTAAAAAGGAAACGGTAAAAAAGTAATCAAGTTACATGGCCTCTCCATACATCCATCCGTACCAAATACCCATGGCCTTACTATATAATGAATCCATAATAGAAACCCATGACCTAGCCATATAATGAAGTGTAGACCATGAAGGGTCGGATCCAAGGTGTCAATTACCAAGGCATCCTCGATGAGTCCCATGGGAATCCCAGTGGAAACTAGGTCTAGGCATTGGTTGGAGTCCTTGGAGCATGTGTACCGATATGTCCTATGTGATTCCAAGAAAGCTGAATCCAAGGGGTAGAAAAGCCCAAGGCATCCCATGAAATAAATACCCAAGGGGAATAATAAACCCAAGGTGTCCACTACCGTGTTCTAGATCCACAGAGAGAAATGCATAGAATCTATCATTCATTCATTAAATTTAAACCATATGATTATACCCACCCATATAAACTATTTCATTTCCATATGATTATACCCACTCATATAAACAAATGTACAATTATATTCCATATGAGTATACCCACTCATATAATAAATTTAATCATATACCATGGGTTTACCCACCCAATGATCATATGTTTATACAAGGATTTAAACATAAGCATAAGGGTATACCCACCCCTATAACCATAGAAAATTATTTAGTGAGTATACCCACTCACATAGTCACACACAATATGACTATAACCACTCATGTCTTTCAATCCCCTTTAATCAAGCCATGTGGGTATACCCACCCATATATCACCATTTACCATTTATAATAACACATGGGTCTACCCACCCAATAACCACAAATTCTAACAAAACCCATTAAGCAATATAATAATGACCAACGATTATACCCACTCCTATAATAAAATCAGTTTAGTCCATTTACTCAATTAAACATGGAATAACTAAATAATTTCCAAAGTTTCACACAATGTGTGACCTTGATTCAAGTAACGGGCACCAACACACCACAGTGGAACCTATGGGCATCCTCACTAAGTCTGATTGCATGTACCAAATGTAACCCGCTCAAAAACGATGTCTATATGGAACATCTGGAGGGTGGAATAACGGTATTTTACTATAAAAATCACCAAAGTCCGAAAGGAATGCATAGACCACCTAATTTAGCTCATTAATAGAGTGTTCATATAGTATCGAGGCTGGATTCACTCTGGTTTAGGAGAAATTTGAAGAATGGTTGAAGAATAAAATATTAGGGAATATGATCTTAAAATCAAATATCACGATCGATTTCCATATAAATTGAGAAAGGCTAAAAAGGAACATAGTCCTTACTAATGTGGATATGTTGATACAAACCACGATCAAATCGGAGGTCAGATGGAAGACTGAGCACTATCCCTTGAATAGTTCTCCAATGAAGACTTCCAAGGGGTGCATGAGAGGATTTGGTGTGATGGGAGTAAGGGAGAAGTATAATTTTAGGTTTAAAACATAACAGGGGGAAAATGGTCATTTCACCAAAAAAAAATAGGGTCGCACAGTTTTAGCCCATGGTTTTTCTAACCCTGCATTGTTTCAGATGGTCACTATAAGTGTATAGGGGCACTCTCATGGTTACCCCACAGAGCTTTTCTAACCGTGTGTTAATTTTATGGAAAGGATTTATCAAAGTTCTGCTAAAATTTCATACCTACCTCATGACCATAAATCTACTACCCCATGCTATCCTATAACAATGCGTCTAGTTAGACCATATTTCCCAACATCGCATGGTTTAATAAACCATATGGCCTAACTCTCATAGTTTCTACTAACCATGTGAAAATCCAAAACCATCACAAAATCGGGTTCCAGACTTTGAACAAACCACAAACACCTCCAAACCTCCAATGATAAATGGGGTACAGAAGTAAGGCCATAAAAAAATTAAACTGAAAAGAAAGGCATTCCAACCTCATACAAAAACTCAGGTTCTTACAATCTTCCCCCCTTATAGCAATTGGTCCCTGAATGGATCTCTAATGGTTGATCAAGATTCGTCTGAGAACAAATATGGATACTGAGCACATACGTTAGCCTCCCACTCCCAGGTCTTATCCTATAAATGGTCATGCTACCATAGAACCCATAGTAGAGAAACTGACTATCCTTGGAGAACCTTTTTCATCTTTTCAATGATATGAATTGAATGCTTCTTAAATGATGCATCAACCTGCAAATCAACGTCCTACATTTGAAAATTGTGAGATGGGTCTAAATGATAGTAGTGTAGATAAGATATGTGGAAGACATCATGCATATCTTGGTACCTCTAAGGTAACTACAACTGATAGACTATCAACCTGAATCTCTCTATAATCTCGAACGGCCTAAGCTATCGTAGAGAAATTTTACCCTATCTCATGATCTGTCTGCGTCCCTACCTTAATGAAACATGTAAGAAAACCCAATCCCTAACCCTAAATTCTAATGGTCACATTAGAAGATAGGCATAATATTTCTGATGATATTGTATTTTATCCATCAACTTATGAATCAACTGGACATACTGAGAAGTCTCATGCATGAGATGTGATCCCAGTAAAGCTACCTCATCTTCCTCTAACAAGTACAGGGGATAACGGAATGTCCTACCATACAAAGACTTATAAGGTTTCATCTATATGGTTTCTTGATAATTTTTATTTTAGTAAAACTCATCCAGGGGAATATGTCTCTCTCTGGATCCCCCAATATCCAGGACACATGCCAAAACATGTCCTCTAGAAACTGTATCGTATGATCTATCTGGCCATCATTCTAATGGTGGTATGTTGTTCTTACAAGCACCTGTATACCCAACACCCTCTTAAAACACTTCTATAAATGAGATTTAAAGAGGGAATCCTTATCTGAAATTATAGCGTGCCATACCCTATGGATTCATACAATCTCACGGATATATAGACTTCCAATCTCATTAACACTGAAGGTTTCCTTAATCTACAATAAATGAGAAAACTTCATAAGACTATCAACAAAAACCCACAAAACATCATTACCTCGAGGTGACATTAGTAAACCAGTCACGAAATCTATCGTGACATCATCCCATTTCCACTCCAGAATAGGTAACTGCTATAAAATCTTAGCTGGTGGCTGGTGTTTTTCCTCCACCTACTTATAGGTGTAACACCTCATATAAAAACCAGCTACCTCAATTTTCATACCTATCCACCAGTACTGATGGCACAAGTCACAGTACATCTTGGTGACCCCAGGATGCACTTCCCAAGCTGAATCATGAAACACCCACATCAACTCCTCGCATATATCCCATAGAAACCAAACACGTCCATGGATACATAGGATCTCATCGTTGCTTACTGTATAACTAGGAGGTGGATCCTCACCTACCACACTCTCTCGTAGGACTAGGCCCTCATAATCCAATAGTTGCCTCATCCTCACTCTTTCTAGGAGGGTAGAGGTCAAAGATAATGATGATAGAAAAGTATAACCCTAACTTTCATTCAACTAAAGATGCATCTCAAAGAACAATTCCAGAAGCTACCACTCAATAATAGCATGTTTCACCATCTGTACCTGAGTCCTCCTGCTCAGTTCATCAGACTCTGCATTGTCCTTACCAGGCATAAAAGCAAGATCAAAGTCAAATGACTGAAGGTACTCTTCCCACCTTTGTTGCCTCAAATTCGGATCACACTGTGTAAATATGTACTTGAGGCTTTGGTGGTCCATGTATACCACATAACACTCTCCCAGTAAATAGTGTCTCCAATAGTGCAATGCATGCACAACTACAGCTAACTCAAGATATAGGATTGGGTAATTCTCTTGTGAGGCCTCAGTTGCTGAGACTTGTACTCCCAAACTCTATCCCCATGCATCATCACTACCCCAGCCGAATACTTGAAGCATCATAGAACACCATGTAACTATTTCCCTGCTCTGGTAGTATCAGTAATAGTACATATTTCAACCTTCCTTTCAACTCCTGAAATGTTTTCTCATAATAATCTGACCATACAAATATCACACCCTTATTAGTCAAGCGCATAAATGGTACTTATAAGAATGTGAAGTTATATATGAAATTCATGTATTAATCAACTATCCCCAAGAAACTTCGTATGATAGAAACATTCTTGGGTACTTCCCAGGAAACTACATATTTTACCTTCTCTCGGTCAACTAATAATCCTATCTATAAAATGATGTGACCTAGGAAGCGAATTTGTTCTATCAAAAAGTGGCGCTTTGTGATCATATCATATAATTAATTATCGCTTAGTGTATTCAAAATGATCTCAAGATGGTTGGAATGGTCATGTCAATTATGATAATACACGAAGATATCATCCATGAAAACCAACATAAAATAATTCAAGTAAGAATGAAACACTTGGTTCATTAGTGCCATGGAAACTGCAGACGCATTTGTGATACTGAAATTCATAATCAGATACTCATACTAATCATACATACTAAAAATTATTGTGTGAGGTATGTCTACAGGTCAAACACGCACCTGGTGAAATCCTGACCTCAATTCAATTTTTGAGAACACTCATTCTCTTTGAAGCTGAAAAAATAGGTCCTCTATCCACAGTAAGGGATATCGATTTTTAACTATCATCTGGTTTTGTTTTTGATAATCAACACATATCCTAAGGGTACCATCCACCTTATTCTTAGAAAGAATCGAAGAACCCCATAGAGAAGTATTAGGTTGAATAAAGCCCTTCACCTCTAAATCCCCAAGCTACCTCTTGAGCACCTGCAACTCCTTCATAGCCATTATGTAAGGGGGAATGGATACTGGTGCAGCTCTTAGCACTAACTCCACATCTACCACAGAATTTAAACTAGAAAAGTCATTGAGGAACACATCCCTGGAGTGCTCAACTACTTGAAGAAAGTCTTCTTGACTCACTCCCTGATCATCCAAGAACACAATAGTGATTTGGGATGTCATTACACCCATACCACGATGCTTTGGTCTAGCTCAGCACGCATGGACATCTCATTCACCCTTGTGTGTAAACACTGCAGCCACTAGTGCTGTAAAAGTCACCCTTCAACGATAACAGTCAACATAATAACTATAATCCACTAGCCAGTCCATCCCAAGGATGATGTCGAACCCTATCATCTCGAGGATATAAATATCCCAGATGAAGTAACACCCACTAACCTCAAGGGGACACTCCCTGCACTATCACACATTATATATTCTAATTCCCAATAGTGTGTCTAGAATAATAACACACACATAAGACAACACAATAAGCCCAAGAATTTTCACCACATGTGAATATATGAAACTATTCGATGCACCTATATCAAAGAGAGAAGATGAAATAGTAGTGGCTACTAAGATTGTACCTTTCATCATAGACAGTCTAGAACCCTGCTCCTTAGAGGTAGTTTGTACAGAATATAACTGGCCTGAGCCATGGCCCAATGAAACAACCTAACTGATCAGAGTAGAACCACTTTTATGTCTATGTGTAACCAGTACCTGACTGCATCTTCCATGACTACCATTTCCTCAACCTAACCAGCCAAAACAACTCTATCTATCTACCTAATGTAGAGCTAAGGATCCTACTCCTGAACGTGGTGTCAGAGCTGACCCCTACCACTCACAGTTGTAGGTAAGGTCCTACAAAAATATTGTATGTTCCCCATCATACTGCAAACTCGACACTCGACTGGGTCGTGCGATCATACTAATTCTTCACATGGCCTCTTCTACCACACTGATAATAGAACACCAAGCTACCATTACTCATAGCCTGATAGTCACTCATCTCACAGGAATCCTCAAAATGGAACTTCTTTCCAGAAGAAATTGATCTATTAGGTTAATAAATAGAACTTCCCTGCTCTATACACCCATCATCCCTCAGGTTTCACTCAGTAATCAGTGCTTGATTCACAATCTCAATGATATAAGTTAATCTAAATGCATTTAACTGAGTTTTGATAGCATGTTTGAGACCTTTCTCAAGGATTCTCTCCCTCGACAAATCAAAGGTAAGGTACATTGGTGAAAAACCCCACAACTTTGTAAATCATTATGAGTACTCCATAATAGTCATCTTTCCCTACTCTAGACGCATGAACTCACTAGTCTACTATGCTCACAAATTCACAACATAAAAGTTTTCAAAAAAGTGGGTTTGGAAATTATCCCAACCCATATCTTATAGCATGTTAGCCTGGTTAAGAACATTTCACCAGTTATTTACTTCGATACATAGCATGTAAGTAGTGAGCTTGACCCTCCTCTCAGGAGGCGTCTCTAGATGCTCAAAATTCACTAATGTGGTCTTAATCCATAGCTTTGAATCTTTTAGACCACCATCCCTTAAAAAATAGGGATTCTACTACTGTTGGAACACCCATTTCAACCCATCCATAGACACAGAAGGCTTCAATGCCCCGTTGAAGTTATCATATAGAGAAAGAACCCCTCACGAAATTGTGCCTCAGTACTTGTGTCTAGAATAACCTCTAGTGTCTTATCTAGAACTAAGGGAGGATCAACTAGTATCCCATGGACCACCACCTCCATAGAGTGGTTATATCCCCCCTCACAGTGTATGGCTTGAGTTCATCATGGCGGCATATCTCTACAATTCCAAAAAGACACCACAAAAAAATCACAACATCAAAACTCGTAGCTCAAAAGCATAGGATAGGTCAAAACCCTCCTAGAAATCAGGTCAAACCATAGATTGATCCTAAATATAAGACTACATAAGTAATAACCCTCAAACCCATAATAAAATCTACCTCTTTATTGCTCAAAATCTTGGTCTAGGTCAAGTCTCCACCCATCATCTCATTTTTTCATTTCATTTTCACATTTCAATTTCTCAGAAAATTCAACCAAGGGTTTACCATTTCCAAATCCATGAGGTCCCATAACACCTCATGAACCCAAAACATGGTTCCCATTCATTTCGCACATATTAATTCACCTTATAAATTTTATTTCATTGGTGCATCATTTTCCAACCCATAAGGGAACATACTCTTTATGAATTGAAATATTACATCACTCTTCTATTCACTGCACTAAAACTATTACAACAATAGGAACATCTAGCACATCATCTATCACAACAGCATGATATAAGTAATGAAACCTAATTGGAATAGAATAATGCATGGCATGTGATTTCTAACATCTAACTATATAACGTATGAGATGGAATATCCTCATCTCATCGGGTTGCAATAGAAATAAAACCCACAATTGCATCAATAGTGACAACATAACTCAAGTGTGTCACCCAATGATGAAATTGAATCAACTGTAATAGTCAAAATCCAAAAAATCACAATTCCATTTGAGGAAATTTGGATTTTCCCTATACGTAGGGTAGGTACTCCCAGGAAAATCTTATTACCAAATTCCATTTCCTTATTATACCTTTCTATTAGCTCAAAACAGTAAGTCAAATAAAAAAATTACCCCTTTGATACCACATTGTAATGTCCTAGACCCGAATTCCACTTAACCGTGCCACGAACCCGGTTGGCTACATGGCCTCAAGGGCATCTTACAAAATTATAGAGGCTTCCGACTAGTAGAAATGGCCTAAGTGAATCTTTTGGGAGACTATGCCCTCATTATCAGAGTATCACTATACAAGTCAAACACAATCG
Source organism: Viscum album (assembly GCA_963277665.1). NCBI lineage: Eukaryota > Viridiplantae > Streptophyta > Magnoliopsida > Santalales > Viscaceae > Viscum > Viscum album. The sequence goes on from OY728162.1 coordinate 617,498,996, forward strand.
AAGAAGAATTGAATATATAATAATTCAACTAAAAATAATGATAAGGAAGTAATACGTACAAAATATAGAAATGTAACATATATAATGATGTATATGATACATGTTTCTAGAAAGAAAATAGAATAGTACATATCAATAAAATACAATACAAGGTTCTCAAAAAGAAAAAAATACAAAAAACGTATCCCAGTAGCATCGCAAGACATAGCTTGGTCCCATGCTCTCATGCTATAAGGCAGTTATCAACAAAATAAACTAGGGAGCTTTCCCCTACCATCACATGTAATAATATAATCTGTTTGGGTCCCCAAGGAGGCCCAAACAGGGTGTGAGATAAACATCCCAGTACATAACCACCCAGAAGTCTATAAAGTTCTAAACCACAATATGCAATATGTTGAAAAGTGTAAGTAAAGTAGTAATGTAAGTGTCAATTCCCCTAGAATATGTGTTGGGCAAAAATCCCTCAAGGTAACATTGCAGTATTTTTGGGTTGGTTGTGTTTGTTGACAAAGCAGGTTTTCATGGATATTTGTCAAGTTCCCGAGAAGTTGTTGACAATCAATGTTGACAAAGAACGATGACAAAGGAAAGGACGATCTGGAGGCGGTACAAAAGAGCAGTACAAGGTGGCATCGTTTCCCAGTGTTTGCCAAATTTTTGGGGTCCAAAATTTGGAGTTTGGTGAGCATCGCGAAAAGTGGATTTCCATGAAGAGCATAATTTCATATGGCAAAGGGATGAATTTCGCGAAGATAGGATTCATGGTTTGGAAATCGCGAAGACCAGAAGAATGGAGGCGGTGGTGCTTCGCGATTACGTCAAGCTTCGTGAACGACAGAGGCTGAAGCGCATCGCGGCGGAGAAGGTCTTTGCGAGAGAGATTCGCGGCGAAGGGGCGAAGGAATGTTGGGCTTCGCGAGGGAGCTTCGCGGCGAAGGCGCGAGCCGCGAAGTTAAGTTGACGGTGATTCTTCATGATTACGTCAAGCTCCGCGAATGGAAAATTGCCGTGGAGCTTCGCGATTTGGACAGAATTCCAGGGGAATCTTTGGAGCTTCGCGATTTTAGGTGACGTGGCGTTGACTTCGCGCGGAAAGGACGAGGGTCGGTGGAATCGCCTATAAATAGAGGCCGACCCCTTCGAGTGAAGTAGAGAGAATTTTCATAGAAAATCCATTGCTCTTGGTTCGCAGAGGTGGTTCGCGATGGCAGTGTGCTTCGCGAAAGAAGGATCTTCGCGGCGGCTATTGTAGCTCCGCGAAAGGTGTGTGCTTCGCGTTGGCTCAGTGAGCTTCACGAGAGAAGTTTCTTTGCGACGAGTTGAGCTTCGCGGGAGTTCTTCGCGAGAGAGCTTCACGAGAGAGCTTCGCGAAAAGGCAGGAGCTTTGCGAAGGCTTGTTTGAGCTTCGCGAAATTGGGAGCTTCGCGAAGTAGGGTGCTTTGCGAAGGTACTTTCCAAAAGTAGTTGCCCAGTGGTCAGAGGCAAAGTGATATTCATCAGTGGATGAAAGTTGGACTTTAACAGAGCATCTATCTACAGTTAAGGATGCATTACTTCATGAAAATGAAGAGACCTACAGGTCTATAAACTGTGAGTGGATTCCTTCCAAGAGAAGTGAGCTTAGGAAGAGGAAGAAGGTGATCCTCTCCACCGGCAGTGATCCAGAGAGAGAGAAACAGGGAGTGACCCTTGGGAAAGCAGTGAGCTGACCCTAAACATTGTATAGGCAGTGAGCCTGGGCATAGAAGTGATCTAGCCCGAACATTGTAATCCACAGCTAGTGAATTTTAGTGGACTTGGTACGACCGACAACCTGTCGGCGTATGCTCCTTGGACGTAGCCCTTAGCGGTGAACCAAGTAAAATTGTTGTGTCCTGTGCTTGCTTTACTTTCTGTTTATATTATGCAGCAGGAAAGAGATAGAAGAGTGTTTTGCTTAACATCGAAACAAGATCAGAACGGGCTTTAATTTTTAACTAGTCATACCCTGATTCACCCCCCCTCTCAGGGTATTCAGCCTAGTGGACCTAACAATATGTCTACTGCAACAAGTAAAACCAAACTTCCTCTCAAGGCTCCCTACAAAAAACATTAGATCCTAACAAGGTAGCTATAAACAAGTAAGAAAGTCACGCAACCTCATCATACATTCATCCATACTAAAGACCCATGACCTTGTCGTATAAAGAATCCATAACAGAAAATAATGGCCTAACTGTAAAATCAACTATAGACCACAAAGGGTCGGATCCAAGTTTTCAAGTACAAAGCCATCTTTGACAAGTCCCATGGGCATCTGAGTGGAAACTCAGTCTAGGAATAGTTTTTTGTGTCCTAAGATTATTTGTACCAACATTTCCTATGCGAGTCCAAGAAATCCATATCCAAGGGGTAGAAAAGCCCAAGGAATCCTAGGGAATAAAGACCCAAGGGGCATAATCAACCCAAGGCATCCACTACCATGTTCCAGATCTATGGAGAGTAGTCCATTGCATTTATCATACATTCATTCAATTTAATCCATATGAGTATACCCACCCATATAAACCATTACATTTTCAAATGAGTATACCCAATCATATAAAACATTTTACAATTCTATTTAATATGAGTACACCCATTCATATAATCCATTTAATCATATACCATGGGTTTACCCACCCAATGATCACAAGTTTAAACAAGTATTTAAACATAAGAATAAGGTTATACCTACCACTATAACCATATAAAACCATTTAGTGAGTATACCCACTCACATAGTCACACACAACATAAGTATACCCACTCATGTGTTCCATTTCGTTTTAATCAAGCCATGTGGGTATACCCACCCACATACCACCATTTACCATTTATCATAACACATGGGTCTACCCACCCAATAAGAAAATGATAATAAAACCCTTAAAACAATCTAATAATGACCAATGAATATACCCACTCCTATAATAAAATCCTTTTAGGCCATTTTCTCAACTAAAAATGGAATAACTAAGTCATTTCTAAAGTTTTACCCTGTGGGTGACCTTGATTCACGTAATAGTTGCCAACGCACCACAATAAAAACTATGGTAATCCATACTAAGTTCGATTACATCTATAATAAGAAACCCACAGAAAATAGGTTTGCCCTGGAAAGTCTAGTGGGCATAATAATGGTCATTCACTCTAAAAAGCACCAAAAGCCAAAAAAAGGATAGGCCACCTACCTTAGCTTGGTAGTAGATCACTCATCCAATATTGAGTCCAAATTTATCCTATTTTAGGATAAATATGAAGAATGTAATATTAGGGCACATGAGCCTAAAATCAAATAGCATAATTGATTTTCAGAAGAATCTAGAATGGATAAAAAGGAATATATTCCTTATCAATGTGGATCCGTTGAGACAGACCATGCTCAGATCAGAGGTAGGATGGAAGACCAGACTCAATGCCTAGAATAATTCTCCAAATAAGGATTCCAAGGGGTTCATGAGAGGTTTTTGTACATTGGGATGAAGAGATAAGTATAATTTTAGGTTTAAAACATAACAGTGGTGAAATGGACCTGTCACCCAAAAAATAGGGTCGCACGGTTTAGGTGCAGGGATTTCTTAACCATGCATCATTTCATACAGTCACTGCAAGTGGAAAATGGTTCTCATATAATTACTTTTTGTGGCTTGTTTATCCATGTGGTTACCATGCGAAAAGGATCTATAAAATGTTTGTTAAAATTGCAGGCCTACCGCACGACCATGCAGCTGTTACCGCATGTTATCCTCTAATTGTGCTACCAGTTAGAACTTACTATCCAACATCGCATTGTTTAACAAACTGTGCATCCTGACCCACATGGTTTCTACTAACGATGGGCTAGGCCAAAACCATCCCAGAATTGGGTTCCGAACTCCGAACGATCCCCAGACACTCCAAACCACCCGTTATCAAAAGGGGTACACATGTATGGCCATAAAAAGAATTTAAACTGAAAATAAAGGGATCCATACCTCATACTCAAACCTAGGTTCTTACAGGGGAAAACTTATTTAATCTCATCTTGTCTTTCTTTTCCCTATTAAACAAAATCTTTCTAAAAACTAAAATTTGATTGAAAATAGATAGATCTTCAACAAAATTTTACTTTATAATAAATTAGTAAATAAAAAAATATTTAAAAATATAATAACTTCAAAAATAGAGAATACAATCAGAGTTTTGACCTAACTTGGGTACCAATTGTAAGTTCACTTTGGGATATATTCAAAACTGATAGGCGAGGTATGAATTAGTGTTGGTGCATTTTTATATTAATTTTTAATTTTTATTCCTTTACTTATTTGATTGGTTAAGATATTGATTCTCTAAATATTAGTTCTCTCACCCCTATCATATGAAAGAATATTAAATCAAGTAAACAATTTCACATGATATTTTTAAAAGTTTCACTACTCAGTGAGAGTAGTTATTCTTAGTTTTGTTCATAAGTAATTGATATATAGATTACCACTATATTGATATAATAATTGCAATGGGTTGTCTAATGATTAATTTGAACCTAAAGTGTGGTTTTATAAACTTTAGAATGGGGTAAATTTGGATTCTCTTGGGCTAGTGAAAGCCTAACCCAAATACAGCATCATAATAGATCTTTATGTTGCATCCTGACAGTATGAAACTTTTTCAATTTATTTATAGTAACAGTCTTGTCTGAAACTAATTGAGACTTTAAATTTTCATGGTTCTTCTTGGTTCATTTTATTATTTATCTTATTGTACATTCACAGTATCATTCAAGTAACCCTTCTTCTCCTTGTATACAAAATAGTGAAAACACATATTCATAGTAAAAGATGGTAGTGTTATTAATTATTCTTATTCTATCTATGAAAAATAAAAATAACATCATACTATTATTCTTATTTTATTATTATAAATGAAAGTATTCTCTTCCTTATACCTTCTTCTATCTTCTTATGCCAACTATAGTGCATTAGAATCTTATTCTTTCCATTTTTCTCTTCTTATTATAATTTATTCAGTGAAAAAATATTATGCTAAACCTCATCTACTTCTTATCAAGTGTATCAATAGTATAAATAATTATCTTCTTCTCCCTTTTCTTCAATACTCACTATTTTGGAACATTGATGTAATGTCAATTCTTCTTCCTGAAATATATATTATCTTATTTAGAATAACAGTTTCTAACACTACTATGTCTTTATTTATCCTACAATATACATATATAACAAATTTAAGGGAATAAACATTTCATAATCGCATTCTATTTATTTGTTATTGTATTTAATCCATAATGTAAATACCTTATGTTGAATTAATAATATTTTCAATAATTCAAAATATAGGATAACTTCATTCTTTTATTTTAAGCTCTTTCCACTTTAAAACCATAAAGACTCGATACACTTCCTTATTTTTATTTAAATTTATATAGAAATATCACACGGTCTTCCTATTAATTCATTTTAAAAAATTCATATATTAAAACTCCATGTATTAATGAATATTCATGCAATTATAGTTGTGTTCTAGGCTTTTATCTTTGTGGTAAAAGACTCTCGACAAGTACTTATTTATAAATTAAAAACATTATGAAATCATGATGAATATTATCATGATATTTTAATTTAAGTGAATCTTACATGGAATCAACTTAATAAATTTGATATTTAATATCATGAAATTTCTTTTATACATATTTATAATGCTCATCATAAATAGGAATTATGTTTATGTGTCAATTTTTATGTATATTGTTACATAGTAATCACTTACTGAATCTCTCTTCTCAAAACAAATATCATAGATGCACTATGATGTGGAAATAATCATTTCCCTTTCTTAACTAATTTATTTTTATTCTTAAAAATCCTATATATATATATATATATATACTTCCTATTATTCCTAGAGTGAATCACTCAAACTTATTCCTCTTATGTATATTCATATATTACGGTAACAATTACATGTCATTATTTTCACACTAAGATTTTATATTTTCATAATTCTTTATATATGCATGATCTTCATATGGAACATAAAAATTAATTCATCTGTGAGACATTATATAACTCATCGCAATGAATCAACCATGAGGATCGAATGTGAGGATCAACCATGTGAAGAAACTATCCTTTCTTTGTCTGGATCGACTGTATGTACAAGATAATGACTTTTAGGATCAACCATGTAAAGATACTACATGTAAAATATATAGATTATGAATGGATTGACATCATATATAATATATCAACTATGAAGGTATGTATTTTGATGATAAGGTTGATCGGATTCTATTATCAACTAACCATATTTAGAACCTACTGGTCATATAAATTGACTATGAATATCATCAATCTTGGTCCAGCTTTCTCTTACTTCTCATGATCTTTCATGATGAAATATTTCTCCTTTGAATGATCTAATTGATCATAGGATTCATGTTGAGGTTCTTTGACACATGTAGAAACTCTATCATATCTAGAGGAATAAGAAGATTAATGTGTCATGGTTTATCTAGTCACATGACATATTAAATTTCCACATATTTTTTATGCATAAAATGTGACTATATAAAAATGGTCATACCATATTGATTTTCAACTAGGATTGGTGTTTATTAATTACCCAAGATGCTCCACAGTAGTGAAAATGAAATCCTCTTGGGTGCTGGTGTTGGCCTTCCGTCTCTCATGCCACATGTGTGAGGCTATGCACTATTGTTATTAACGTGTGCCAAAACACAAACTCCATGATACAACTGTGTTCCATTCATGTTACATCACCTATGATATCTAGCTGCTTCTTTCAGGTTGTATCTCCTTTGATCTTGGTCAAGTAGTCCCTATGGGATAGCCTGGTAGCTCAGGTATCTAGCTGGCCTTGCTCTGGTCAATTTTTTTAGATTACTCCCTTATCCTTTATTTTGTTAAAATAACCAGTACATTTATTCCAAACATAGACCAAACTTTATCCACTTCTTTTCTTCTTCATAAATACTTCATTATCACCATCACCATAACAAAGATATATAATTTTTATTGATAAATTATCCATGGGACTTCAAAAAAATTCGAAAAAAAACTTCCAAGTTATGTTTTCCTTTCATAGGATCTTCTCATAGCTTCCAAGATATCCTTCTTAATTCAATTCATCTTCCTTACATATTAAAATCAAGAATCATGGGTAGTTATTATTTATTAACCATCATTAATAAAAAAACAATACACCAAAAGTGAACTCAACATAGGTTTTTTTATTATTAGAGAAGTTTGACTATGAATATATATATATAGAAACACCCATAAATTATTATGTTTATTCTTATGAGAATAGGGGTGTCCTAAGTGAGGATGAATTTGTGTGTGTGTGTGTGATTTTATTCCTTCCTATAAGAAAAAGGGTTTCCTAAGTGAGTATGTACATATGCAGACACATAAAAACACATGATTATATTTCTTCATATGAGAAAAGGGGAATTCTATTAAGTGTGGATCCCCCCACTCCCTCCCTCCCTCCCTCCCTCCCTCCATCTCCCCCTCCCACTCCCTCACTCACTCCCTCCCCACCCCCACAATCCTACCCTCCCTTCCTCCCTCCTTATCTCACTCACCCTCTCTGTGTGTGTGTGTGTGTGTGTGTGTGTGTGTGTGTGTGTTTGGGTGTGCGCATGTGTATACTTATTTCCCTCACATAAATAATTTTCATTTACTATCATATTGGATTTTGATCTTGGTATCAAAGTAGGTGTGGATCCTCCTGAGGATGCATAATTTATCCAATGTTATTATATGATTTCTATATATTATCTCTCACATATTGATTTGATTTAACATGTTATTTTATTTTATATATATATATATTATAAATTTCATAATAAAAAAGACATGAATGTACTTGATTATTTACACATATAGGGGTTGAAGTATTTTGTAAATTCATCTTAGTTCATTGTAATCACACCCAACATGTGCACCGTAGTGGGTTTGCAGTTTCACATATGTATTTTTAGGTATAAATAGTTACATATACAACCCTTTAATGTTTCATAGACTAGTTAAATGTTTGGTTGTGGTGTATGTCACCGCTGAGTCATCGAGTACAAGAGACCATATTTGGCAGGTAATGTCTTGTACAAATTTCCAAATTTATGTATTTGTATTATTTTGATTCAAGCTTTATGACAGGATATCGTAATTAAGTTGTTGTGATGTACTATTTACATGCATATATATTATTTTATTTGAATAGTTATATAGGAATAGTAGGTACCCCATTGCATACTAGTTTATATTTTTGAAATGTTTAATATATAAATGGGTCACACTATATTTTCAATAGAATTTGGAATTAATATTATTTATCACTTTAATAGAGTAAGTAATTCCCCAGTTGAAACATCTTGGAATTTATCAAAAGTGCGGACTGTTTTTTTTTTCAGATTCAATTCCATAGTTTGGCTTTTTTTAATGTTTACAAATGGATTCATGGAGGTTATGAGGGGTTTTATGCCTTGTTCGGAGCCTGGATCCACATATTTTGAAAAATCATACTGGTCTCATGGTTAACTAAGATTGTGCCACCTAGCCTGCATAGTTTCCCTAACTATACAGGTGTGTGATATAAGGAAGTAGGGGATTGGATGGTTGTATTCAACCGTGCGAGCCAAGGTGCAAGCATGTGTGAGGGGTACTATTATTTTTTATAGTGGCTTATACATGTCTTGTGCACGGTTATCCAAACCATGTTTCCTGCCCTTATGGGGTCCATCCTTAAGTAGAATAGGGTGCATGGTTGGTGCATAGTTTGAAAAACCATGTGGCAAAACCATGAGGCCTAGTAAATGAATAAAATTGATCATTTTCCCCGTGTTTCATTTTTAATCCCTCAAACTAATTTTCCCACTTTTTTTCTAGTGGACCGCACACCTGAGCTCCCCCTTCTTCCTCCTTCTAGGAATTTCCATATCTCCCTTATTCAAACTCCAAATCCTTTATTGTCAGTTGCATCATAAATATTGAGGTAAGATATACAATCCTCTTTATTCTATTATTAGTTTCCCTTATTCTATGTTTCTCTATTTATGTGCAACGTCTTTTTTTATATTTTCAGGGAATTTAAAATTTTTTCTAATATCTCTCATTCTAGCTCAATTTGAGGGTCGAAAATGGGTAAGTGGTCTTCTACAAACCTAAGGTTGGTGGTTTAGCTTCTTTCCTAAATTTTTGTTACTTTCTGTATGGTATGACTATGTGTCACGCCATAGATTTTTTCATGGACACCTCTTTAATGTTTAATTAACTTAATTAAATGGTTTTTATAGGTCTATATGAACTAAGTGAGAACAAAATCAACCCTTTGGTTGATCGCCTTAACTTAAGCCACTACAAAGGGTGTGTTATCACTTTAGAGGACCAATGCCCCTATTTTTTGTATAAACAACCTATGATGTGTTTTTCACTTGTTATAAATTTCAACATTAATGAGTTCAATTAAGATGAATGGTAGTACATGAGTTATGCCTTAATCCTCATGATTAATAGAATATGAATTATTCAATTTCCTTGTACTTATGCTTTATGCCTCATTTATTATGCATTATTCCTTGTTCTTAACTACTTATGATTCATGATTATTTCCCATGATATGTACCATATAATCTATGCTTTTTTCTCAGTGCCTTATGCTTATTACCTTATTCTATAGTTCTTTTCCTAGGATAAAATGATTTGGATAACGTGTTTACCATGTGGTATTAATATACCTTGTTAATGACATGTTATTGTGAAATTTATGCCTTATATACTTATGTGCTAGGAGAAAATACTAGTCCTGACTTATGAATTTCATGGATGGACTCTCTATACTTACTATTGGTACTATTGGACACACAAAGAGTGACACTAGGCTTTCCTTTTATGATCTCTATGTGTGGGTTATTTATACCCTTGAGTAACACTAGTTCCCTAGGGGAGGAACCATGGATGAGAAAATTGGAAATATGGTTATATCATACCTTGTGTGATACTCAGTCCCATATATGAGACAAATAGGATGGGCTTAGAGGCTTATACTTACACCATGTCGAGAGTGATATGAGGGGCTTCTTTTCAAAATCTCCTTGGACAGGCTCTTCAGTATTGGGTGTTTTGGGATATCTTATAGAAACCCTTGGTATTCCTTTATTGATCACCATAGATGGGCTCAAAATTATACCCTAGATTTTACAGATACCTTCTATTGGTTTACATGGGATTCCTTATTACTAAATTATGAATTGATTGATTTATGTCAATGGGATGTGTCTGCCAAGACAAATCAAAATCTTGGGGTTGGTCCATACTTGATGCCTTATTTATGATGTCCCATGTAAAATCCTCAGTTAATACATTCATATTAGGCCTAAGTTGGCGGTATTGGTTGGGTATCTATTGAGGAACACGATCTGAAGTATTTATTTACATAATTATTTCCTTACATTTACTCTTACTAGAACACTATGAATTTTATATTGCATGAATTGGTTTCATCTATACACCATTGGTGGTGGCCTACTGATTATATCTCACTCCCTGCATGGGCAGACTTTTTTTCCCAAGAATGCATCTTGATTATAGGTATAGATAAAGGGAAGCTTCTAACTTCTGATACTTGATTAACAGTTCTAGGATAAAGCATGTGGGCAGAGGACTGAGCTTATGCTTGTGATTCTAGTAGTAGATTATTTTTATCTTTTGAATTTTTTCTAGAATGTGGAATATGCATGTATCCCAATCCATCCTTATGTAATCATTTTTTATACCTACATGATCCTCATCATTATTTTTTATATATTATTTATTCAGCTTCCTCTTATTTATTAATATTGCATGGTTTAATATTATTCCACTATTGTCTATCTATTATTACTACTTCCATTGTTTCTTATTTATTATATATCGATGTGCTATACTCTTATCTATGAGTTCATACTATCCACATAGACACACCCTAGGACCTACCTGCTAGTCAAAAGCCTCTGGCATATGAGGAGGCATGGTTGAGGTCTTGTTTCCACCATCTTGGGGAACTGCTAAGTTGTTTCGGGGGCAGGATGGTACAAATTGTTATCATAGCCTTTTTTTTATTTTTTTTTATTATTTGGGTTTTAGATTGGAGACTAGGAGTGTTTGAATTTGGTAATGATATTTTTCCTGAAAGTAGCTAAACCATGTACAAGGAAAACCTGTAACACCCTGAGATATTGTGAATAATTTTTTTGGAATTAATTTAATTTTTTTGATATTTTTCATTTCACACAACACTAAAAATAGTTTATTTTATATTAAAGGTCTATGTATGGATTTCATAATATGTATAAAAAAGTTAATCAAGCACTAAATGAAACAAAAAATTTAGCTTTCTCTACATGGAATGCTGATGTTAGCTTATGTTATATGCAAGACTACTTTCCTCGATGACTTGTCTAAAAAGCAAGACTGAGTGTTACCGAACAATAATTCATTATTAAAATATTATTATTTAATAATATATATAATAGACATAAAATTTAAGATTATAGGATTAACTAAATTATGGTTTAATTCATTGGCTACCTATTAATTAGAAAATAATATAGAAACCAAATGAATATAAAGGGAATGATTTTATAAAAGACTATTTTCACGTGAAAAAGACAATATATATTTATAAGTTAAATTAATTACTAATATCGAATTATATTAATTAAATTTATATTATATATATTAAAACAATATTTTTCATATTCATCAAATTTATTTTATATGCATAAGATGAGAACAAGCCCAATATTACACATAAAAACCTATATTGTTTATGCAATTTTACCGCCTTTTAATGGAGAACTTATTTTAAATATAAATTTTGAAACCTTTTAAAATATAATATGTAAAAATAAACTAAATTTTTTAAATTGAAAGAAAAAAATTATGTTAGATTAAATTTTTGATATTTTTTTGTTTCATTTTATAATGAATAGTGAAAATACTTAATTGTAGTTCAAAACTACGTTTTCATCAAATTTATTTATACAGTTAAATAGAATTATAAATTTGTTTCAAAGTTTAATTATATAATATTTTTGTAAATCAACCCAATTTAGTTCATTGGAATAAATTTTACTTTGAAATTGAATATAAAAACATACCAAACTTTTGAATGTTTTTACTTTAGAAACCCGTATTGTCAACCCAACTGCGGGATTAAATTTAAATTAATTTATTCCACTTATGTTATTTTAATTTGTAAAAAGGGATTATATATTTGGAATAAGAATAATTTCTAATTTATAATTAGTTAATCTGATTTTTTGATCCAAAATATAAGTGAATTTAATTCAAATTAATTACATCGATTAAGATAAAATTAAGCTTAACTAAGGACTAAACCTTAAACATGAAGGCCTAAATGACCTAGAAACTGGTCCAAAATCCATTTTATTTCCATATTTATACCATATAATAACTTTTATTGACTTTTAAATATTATGTAATCCACTTTACCTGGTAAAAACATTGGTGGAATTCCCTTTCCTAAAATTTTCAAGAGTGTCACACCTCTTCCACTATAAAAAGGCCTATTATCCTTCCACTTCCTAACACCTCTCAACCAACTTTGGCTCTACCAATATCTTAAAAAAGAGATCATAAACAACTCTAAACTAATCATAGTATCCTCCCCTTGGTAAAAAATAAGTTCAAGTAATCCCTTTGGTGCAAAACAAAATGAGTTACCCGAATAAGAGGTAACATTCTTCCTCAATTTCTTTTATGTTATTTCCCTTCTCCACCCCCCCCCCCCCCCCAACTATTATTATTTCATGGAATCATAGATAAGGTATTAAATTAAATATACTAAGATGATTTTATTCTAAGTTTTCAATCTAAACTTACACACAATTTCATCCAATGGATAACAAACATAATGTTTACGTGTATGGTGAACTACCACCTCACGATACGCTGATTGTATGTTCTTAACTTAAAAAATATAATGGTGATAATTATGAGGGGAAATATATTTATATATGATATTTATAATTTATTTAATCTTATGTAATTTCTTTAAAACATATATCTTTTTAGTTTCCATTTTGTGTAAATATGATAATTTCTTTTTAAGAAGTGATGACTACCGCCCCCTCAAAGCGATGTGATTAGTTCACACACTACATGGAATGTATTAAGGGAAAGTTTATTGAAATTATATGATATATATGATATAATATTTATAATTTAATAATGATATATAATTACATATATATTTACATATATTTAATTTACTCTCTTTCTTTCAATACAACAATAAAACAGAAACAATGTTTATGTGTACGTGTGGTCTACCATCTCCATTAATAGTGTATTACATTTTATAATTATATATTAAATGGATTATTACACTAAAAATTTAATAAATATAATTGATATTTATATCATATTTTAAATTTTTTAAATAATTATATAAGTATAAAGACTAGATATATAACAAATTAAGACACATGCGAAGAACAAACAGATATTACCCGAAGTGAAACCTTAACATAGAATTGTTAACAAGAAAGAAATATAAAGTAATAATAAATCCATATATCATATTATATATAATAATATTCTTATATAAAATATTTATAGTAAACTTACATTCATTATATAGGATTTTTTTTTGAATACGAAGAGAGTCAATACATAAGGTAAGGGGGTTGTATCTTACCTTTAATTTCCATGACATACATTCCATGTTTACCTCATGTTTCTTATATAAGGTGTGTATAATTCCCATTCATGTATTATATTATTCTTATACTTAAATTTATGGGTATTTAAATATCCATTTTTTGATCTTTCTTTCTCAGGCATTATGTTTCAAAAGTCACCAAATCAGTAAAGTAATTTGTCTCAATTTTCTTTCTTTGAGACACATTCCATATTATGCACCTATATTTTTTCATGTGGTGTATATACTTTTTTTAAATGTTATATCATGAATATACTTATTTTATTTTTATTTTAATCTTCATGTAATTTCATCTTATTATATGGGGAGTACGGTTCAAAGTTACCAAGTGGTAAGAGTTTATTGAAATAATCTCAACGCTTTTCGATATTGTTTATGATTATACTTAATTTGATGAAATATTATGATCCATATCTTAATAAATATCATTAATTTTATTATACTCTAGATATTCATGATATCTTCATGTATTTTTACCATTTTCCCACTCTTTGGTACATAATATAGTTAAGAAAGTGTTTTTAAGAAATCCAATTTTTACCCTCTCTTTTGTCGGAAATATATATTCCTTAAAAAACATATTGTTCAAAAAGAAAAGTTTCCAAAAATATTTATATATTCCCCTATGATATTTATAATACATTTTTACCCATGTTTTATCTTTTTAAAAAAAATTTAGAAGAAATATTCTTGTTATTTTCTAATCAATAAACTTTTCTGAACTTTTAAGGTAAAAATAAATGTTTGGCATGTATTTACATACCCTCTATCATGAAAATAATTTCATTTAATATTAAATTATAAGTTTATATTTTTATTTTAAAGTAAAAAATGTTTTTTTATTATTTGGGATGTTTATTTTTCTATAATTAATTTTAACTAAAAATGGGTTTTAAAAATTTTTTGTGGTTATAAATGTTTAATTTAAAAGTTTTCAAAGCTATTTTTTAAATAAGAAGGTTTTCAAAAGTGTTTTATGTTTAAAAAATTATTTTAAACACTTTTATATTCCTTTTATAAGTTTTAAAGGAAAATATTTTTAAAAATGTTTTCAAGATTATTTTATATGTTTTCAAGGAAAAATGTTTTCAAAATTTTCTTGAGTTTATTTAGTAAATTTTCAAAGAAAAATGTTTTCAAAATGATTTCATGCCTTCTTTATATGTTTTGAAATTATTTTCAAAGAAATTATTTTTAAAAGTTTTTATGTTTTAAAAAGAATTTTTAATGAAGAAATGATATCTTCCTCAAGAAATGGTATGAAATGATATTTCAAAATAATTTTTCATCTAAAATGGAATCCATTGATGTTACTCATGCATTTTTGGTTAAATGATTCAATTTTTCCATTCATATTCTTTCTCTGAATTTATTTTGTTTTGATGGCTTGAGTTTTATGAAACTCATTTATCTTTCATAGGTTATATTATTTTGAAACCAAATTCTTTTCATGGGTTATGCATTTGATGAAATGATTGTGCAACATATATCTTCTCCCACAGTTTATAATATGATTATATGTTTATGATGCCCATTTAATTTCATGGGTTAAGTTATGATTGTTTATAATTTTATGGAATATATTTGTATAATTTAATTATGATATTATTATAACCTATATCTCCATCCAAATCATTGGGTAATGATTTATATCTCATGAGAAAGACTAAGATGGACTTGGGGTTGAACCTTGACTACAAATATGGAAATGGGTGTGAACCATAACTACCAAGATGGTATGAGGAGTAAAATCATGCTACAAATATGGCCATGGTAGTGAACCATGACTACCAAGATAGTATGAGGAGTTAACCCATGATACTATGATGGAATTGGTAGTAATTCCTTTAATATTATGGAAATAATATTATGTCCTTATGTGCTCTCCACAATTCCATGTCTTATTCCTATGTTATGATTTCTTGTATTATGTTCTTTATTTCCTAATGATTCATGTCTTATGAACTACCAATATTTATTTCATGATTCATTTTTATGATCTTTGATATTAAAGGTATGATATTATAATGTTATGATCATGTTCTCATACCCATATGCTCATGTTTATGCTTACATTTCACCCTTGTTACACTTACTAAGCATCTGAGTTCACCCCTTTTTATGTTTAATTACCTAGGATATGAATATATATTTCTTCTATGATATGTCTAGGAGGGGTTCTAGTATTGGAGGACTTATTGGGAGATAATTTAGTTCTCTCTTGTACCATTTTTTATGTTTCAAAGTTTCAAAAGGTTGTAAACTAAAACAGTCTTCGGGCATCTATTTGTATAATGTTTTAATTATTCAACAAAAGTTATGTAATGCCTATATATGTTAAGACTGGGTCATTATAGTTGGTATTTTATCAAATATTTATTCAACCTTTAGAAACTATGATGATAAAACTTTAGTAAGATCCCTAGGTATATTTCTAAGGGTATATATAGGGATATCTCTATGGATAAGTATAAGGATGAGTTGGCATTTAGGAAAAAGTCCTGGAATTTTAGTAAAGGATAGAGTGAGTAGTTTCCAAGAAATATATCTCTATAGAGACACTATAAGTTAATATGGTTCTGGAAAAGATGTAATTAGTAGTATAAACTCTAAACAGGTGTGTTGGGTCTGACTCAACATAACCTGACACACAACAACAGGCCTTACTACGCACCTAGTTTAACACTATTGGGAGATCTACTTAAGAAATTCACAGACTCTTTACAAACCATCATAAAGGATTTAAATAGAATTTTTCTATGAATAAACTAGGATAAACCTTAGGTTTCATAGATTAAAGATGTGGGTGTCATTATTTAGACATCATATAAGTAATTTTTCTGGATTGTATGGATTTCGACTCTGATAAGTGTTTCTCATCCTCTACTTTCTCATTTTAGTCAACAAAAAAACATTAAAGAGCTATGTTATCATTGAATGTTTCATATATTGAAAATATGTTCATTATTAAAAAAATTTACCAAGTGGAAATATCATAAATAGAATCAGTAATGTGGTATGAGTATTGGTTATGCTTCTGAAGATAAAGAGACCACAAACAATATGTGAAAGGTATACGATATTCTTCTAGTATTTTTTACATTAAACATAAGATGTATGATTAGATTGAGTTTGAGGAACCTTAAGACATGATTAATATTTCATATTATAGTTAATATGTATTAAGTAATAATTTGATGAATCACAAGTAATGGTTTAAGAATAAAGTTGGATGAATGAAGTATTTATGTTTTGGAATTCAAATATTTTGTTATATGAATCATGAAATTTATAATCATTTTCATTATAAGTTTTCATTAAATAATGAAAAGGATATGTTTAATAGTGATTTCATGGAAAGGTGATAATTTGATTAAGATAAGGTAACCTTTAATTAATACCTGACATTGAGATAATGATCTTTGAATGAAGATATGTTGGATATGAATAAGTAAATTGGATAGTATGGATTACCCGGGAACTGCTTATTGAAAAAGTGTTATATGTCATAAATGATGAAGTTTAAAAATTATTGTATTTAAATAATGTATCTAGTAAATATTATAATAAGGAATCACGAATTTTTTCTAAAAGGATTTATGTTGATTCAGGTTATTACCATGTTTCAAGGGAATATATGATGTGGGTATTCACATTTTTGGAATGCGACAACCAAGAGAAAATTTTTGATATAAGGGGTATAAATGTTAATATGATTACATGTTGTTATTTCTAAATATTTGGATATTCATCTTTCATAAGGGTTATAAGGTTAAATATTTATGAAAATTTTAAGTTAAACTTCATATGAATTCGATAAGATTAAAGTGTTATCTCGCTAGGATTTGTGCATATTGGATAACCTGATCTAATAACTTTTATTGATGATAACTGATTAAAAATGAGATGTCATTCCATGGATCTCATTTTCTGTTAGTAATTCAGGAATAAAAAAATTCATCCTACTTTTTAGAGAAAGAGGTGAAGTGGATCAAGGAAAAACAAAGGGTGAGGTTTTCCTAAAATCATGCAAGTATGACTTTTCATGAAAAATTTTCAAAGTGAGGAAAATGATCTTGAAATAAAATTTTTACCTAATACCTTAATTTTATTAAACTTATGGCCTTTTAAATCATCATATATTTATGACTTAGAGGCCCTCGAATTTTCATAGATCATTCATTTTTTTGTGATTGATTACCTCAATCACTCCCTATGAATATTTACATTTTCCTTCAAGTCCATGTTTTCACTTCCCATATATGGTCTCATATAATGAAACCTAGTTATGTCATAATTTGGGTAACCTTTATGTTTCAAACCATCATTTTTTAAAATAAATTATTAGTGTTCATCTTTACGATTTGTATTTCTATGAAAGGAACTTTCAACAATTAAATCTTTGATAACCAAGAGGAATTTTGGGGGAGAAATTCATTTTAATGGGGGGTAGAATGTAACACCTCGAGATTTTTTTAATTATTATTTTTTGGATTAAAGTTATATTTTTGATATTTTAAATTTCACAGAACATTGGAAATAATTTATTTTATATTAAATAACTATATATGTCTTTAATTATTTGAAACACCAAATTAATCATGCATTAAAATCAACATAAATTTTAATTTTATCTACATGTAACAACGATGTTAGCTTATGTTAAATGAAATACTGACTTCCCTTGATGGCTTGCGTAACACACAATATCGAGTCTCACAGAATAATAATTCATTATTAAAATATTATCTTTTAATAAGATATAACATATACATTATGTTTAATACTATATAATTAACTAACTTATAGTTGAATTTAGTGTTTACCTATTAATTAGAAAAAAAATAGGAACTAAATGAATATAAAGGGAATGATTTTATAAAAGACTAAATTTAGGGGAAAAGGATGATTTATCATAATAATTTAAATTAATTATGACTAATGAATAATATTAACTAAATTTATATGTTATATACTCAAAAAAATATTTTTTATATTAATCCAATTTATTTTATATGCATAATATGAGAACAGACCAAATATTACACATTAAAACCTATATTTTTATTAAAGTAGTCTTACCACCTTTTAATATAGAACATATTTTAAATATAAATTTAGAAACTTTTAGAAATATAATATTTTAAAATAACTTTCGTATTTTAAATCTAAAAACCAAAATTAGGTTAGGGTAAAGTTTTTTGTATGTTTCTGTTTCATTTTTTAATAAATAGTGAAAATACTGAATTTTACTTCAAAACATTTTTCATATAATTTATTTATAAGGATAATTACATTTTAAATTATTTTAAAAGTTTAAATATATCATATTTTTATCATTCAACCCAATTTGGGTCATTTTAATTAATTTCAATTTGAAATTGAATATTAAAACATAAAATATGTTTGAACGTTTTTACTTTAAAAACCTACATTGTCGTCCCGACTGCTGGTATAAATTTAAATTAATTTCTACCCATTTTGTGATTTTAATTTGGAAAATTTGATTCCATATTTTTAATAAGAATAATTTCTAATTTCTAATAATTTCAAATTATTTTTTTTCCAAAAATATTAGTGAATGTAATTAAAATCAATAACATTGATTAAGGTAAAATTAAGCTTAACTAAGGAATAAACCTTAATGTTAAGGGCCTAAATGACCTAGAAACTTATCCAAAATCCATTGGATGAAAATATTTATACCCTATAATCAATTTTATCAAATCTGGAGAATTATTTGACCCAATTTCCCTAGGAAAAACGTGGGTTCCATTCCAAAAATTTACAATAGCATCACACCTCCTCTACTATAAAAAGGCATCCTCTCCTCCCACTTATTCACACCTATCAACCCACTTTGGATCAAAAAATATCTGCCCAAATATATCAGAAACATACCTACCTTCATCATATAATCCTATTATTTAGCAATAATCAATCCAACGAATCCATTTGGTGTAAAACAAAAGGAGTTACTCGAATAAGAGGTAACATTCTTCCTCAAGTTATTTTATGTTATTTAAATTCTCCACACCCCCCTCAAATATTATTATTTCATGATTTTATAACCACATAAATATCCTAAATATACTATTATATTTTTAGGTTAAGTTTTATACCTACACTTACACACACTTCCATCTAATGGGTAACGAACATATTGTTTACATGTATGGTGAACTACCACCTCACAATACGATGATTGTTCATTCTTCCTTTAACGCCTCTCATGATGGTCATTATGGTGAAAAATATATTTATATATGATATATATGATATTTATAATATATTTTATCTTTTTGAATTCCTTTAAAATTTATATCTTTATGCTTTCCATTTTGTGTAAATACGATAATTTCGCTCGAGGAAGTGTGGACTACCGCCCCCTCAAAGCATTATGATTACTTCACACACTACATAAAATTTATTAAGTATTTTTGTAGTAAAATTATATTATATATATGATATAATAATAATAATACTGGAATAATGATATATGTACATATATTTAATTTACTCTCTTTCTTTCAATACGACAATAAAACAGAAACAGTGTACATGCGTACGTACGGCCTACCGTCTCCATGAACTGTGTATTCCATTTTATAATTATATATTAAATGTATAATTATAATACACATAAAATTTATATTTATATAATGGTTTCTATTCTATAAATCATGATATAATTATACTGACCAAATATATAACAAATTAAGACGCATGTGAAGAACAAAGTGGATATTATCCAAAGTGAAACCTTAACATAAAATTATTTACAAGAGGGTAATATAAAGTGATAATAAAAACATATATGGTATTAGATATAATAATATTATTCTGTAAAATATTTATAATAAAATTAATTTTATTATGAAATAATACTTTTCATGTACAAAGACTGTAAAGACATTTGTTAAGGGAATTTTATCTCACTTTTTATTTCCATGAGATACATGTCATGTTCAGCTCGTATTTCTTATATGTGGTGTGTATAATGAACATGTATGTATTATATGATTATTATACTTAAATTTATGGTTATTTAAATATTCATTTGATGATATTTATTTCTTGGGGTTTATGTTTTAATACCCACCAAATCAATAAAGTAATTTTGTCTAAATTTTCCTTCTTTGAGACACATGCCATATTATGCACCTATATTTTTTCATGAGTTGTATATACTTTATTTTAAATGTAATATCATGGATCTCATTATTTTCGTGGTATTTTAATCTTCATTTAATTTCATCTTATTACATGGTGAGTATGGTTCAAATTTACCAAGTTGTAAGAGTTTATTAAAATGATCTCATCGCTTTTCAAGATTGTTTACGATTATGCTTCCTTTAAGGAAATATTATGATCCATCTCTTATTAAATCACATTAATTTTATTCTCCGCTAATAATTCATGATATATTCATGTATTTTTACTATTTTTCCACTCTTTAGTACATAAAATAATTATTTTTTTAAAAAATCCAGACTTTACCCTCTCTTGGGTTGGAAATCTATGTTCCTTAAAAACAATGTTTCTCAAAAAGAAAAGTGTCCCAAAATATTATAATATTCCTTGTGATATTTAAAATAAATTTTTTCCTATGTTTTACCTTTTAAATAATGATTTTATAATAAACTTTTTTATTATTTTATGATCAATTTAATTTTCGTAAATTTTAAAGTATAATGGAATGTTCGGTATGTACGAACATACCCTCCATCACGACCATAATTTCCATGAAGATTCCATTACAAGTTTACATGTTTATTTTTATGTAAAAAAATTATTAATATTATGGAAATTGATTTTTTTAAAAGTGGTTTTTACTGAATTTTTCTTTTCAAAAATGTTTTGTGGTCATGAAGGATTCCCATAAAAGTTTTGAAATCTACTTTTTAAAGAAAAAGGTTTTTACATTTTTTATATTTTTTAAAATATATTTCAAAAATTTTCAAGCTCCATTTATAAGTTTTCAAGGAAAATAGTTTTCAAATTTTTTTAATATTATTTTATAATTTTTCAAGGAAAATTGTTTCCAAAAATTTTTCATGTTTCTTTTATAAGATTTCAGGGAAAATGGTTTTCAAAATGATTTTAAACCTTCTTTATATATTTTAAAGTTGTTTTCCAAGGAAATGGTTTTTAAAAGTTTTTATGTTTTAAAAATCATTTTTTGAAGAATAAAGGATATTTTCCTCAATAAATGGTATTAAATGATCTTTTAAAATTATTTTCCATATAAGATGACATTTGTTGATGTTACTCATTCCTTTTAGGGGAAATGATTCAATATTTTCATTTGTATTATTTCTCTAAGTGGTTTGTGTTTTTATGGAGTGATGTTTATGAAACTCATTTCTCATTCACGTGTTATATGCTTTTTAACTCGCATATTTTCATGGGTTATTCATTTGATTAAATGATTATGAAAGTGGTATCCTTTTTCACATGTAATGATATGATTGCATGTTTATGATGTACATTTAATTTCATGGGTTAAGTTATAATTGTTTATGATTTTGTGGAAGCTGTATGTATGAGTTAATTATGATATGGGTGGGTTTTATATCTCCCAACAATGCATTAGGTAAATATTTATATCTCATGAGATACACTAAGATGGTATTGGGAGTGAACCTTGATTACTAATATGGCCATGGGATTGAACCCTGACTACCAAGATGATATGAGGAGTAAAATCAAGATACTAATATGGACATGGGAGTGAACTATGAATACTAAGATGGTATTGGGAGTGAACCCATGCTACTAAGATGGCCTCAGAAGCAATTTCTTGACTTCTATGGAAATCATTTTATGTCCTTATGTGTTTTCCAAAATTTTGTCTTATTCCTATGTTATGATTTTACGACTTATGTTCTTCATTTCCTTATGATTCATGTCTTATAAACTACCAAGATTTATGTCATGAATTGTGTTTATGATCTTTGATATTTAGGGTGTGATCTTCTAGTGTTATGATCATGTTATATTACCAATATTCTCATGTTTATGCTCACATATCTCCCTTGTTTACACTTATTGAGCATCTGAACTCAGCCCTTTTCATATTTCCTTCCCTAAATTATGAAGATATATTTCCACTATGATATATTTATGAGAGGTTATATTCTTGGAGGAACTAGTGGGAGATAATATATCTATCTCATGTACCAGTTTTTTTCGTTCCATGTTTCCAAAGGAACAAAATTAATACAATCTTTGGGCATTCATTTGTATAATATTTTTAGCATTCCAAAAAAGTTATATAATGTATATATAGGCTAATACAGGGTCATTATATTTAATATTATAGTTAAGTTTTATTCAAACTTTGAAAACTAAGATGAGAAAAGTTTATTGATATCCCTAGTTATATTTCTAAGGGTATGTATAGGGATGTCTCTAAGGATAAGTATAAGGATGAGTTAACTGTGAGGAAAAAGTCCTGGAATTTTGGTAAAGGATAGAGTGAGTGGTTTCTAAGAAATACATCTCTATCTGGATACTGTATGTGGAATTGGTTTTGGAACATATGTAACGAGGAGTAACAACTCTAACAAGGTGTGTCGAGCCTGACTTGATGTAACCTAGTACACGACAATAGGTCTTACTACGCACCTGGATTTACACTCTGGGGGATATGTTTAAGAAATTTAGAAACTCTTTATGAACCATAATGAATAATTTAAATGGAATTTTCCTATTAATAAACTAGGATAAACCTAAGTTGTTATAGATTAAATAAGTGGGTTTCATTATTTAGACATCCTATAAGTAAGTTTTCATGATTATGTGGATTTCAACTGTGATAAGTGTTTCTTAACCTCTACTTCTAGTTTTATTCAATAGTAGAAACTAGAAGGAACTAGGATGAAATTGATTTTTTAGATATAGAAAGTATGTGAATTATGAAAATTGATTTCCCAAGTGTAAATCTTATAAATATAATCAAGAAGGTGGTATGAGTATTGCTTATACTTCTGAAGATAAAGACACCACACACAACATGTGAAAGGTGTGTGATGTTCTTCTAGTATTGTTTACATTAAACATAATATGGATGATTATATTTTGGTTGAGTAACCTTAATAATTGATTCATATTTCATATTCTTTGAAAGATATATTAAGTAATAAGTTGATGAATCGTGAGTAATGGTTTAATAATAAAGTTGGATGAATAGAGTTTTTATGTTTTGGAATTAAAATAATTTGTTATATGAAACATGAAATTTACAAGTATTTTCAGTATAATTTCTCATTAGGGATTGAAAAGGATATGTTGATTGGTGATTTCTTGGAAAGGTGATATTTTTGTTAAGTCAAGGTAACCCTTAATTAATTCATGACGTTGAGATAATGGTGTTTGGATAAAGATATGTTGGATATGAATAAGTAAATTGGACAGTATGGATTATCGTGGAACTAATTATTGATAATGTGATCTATGTAATCAAGTATGTAGAAATTATTGTATTTAAATAATGTATATAGTAATCATTGGAATAAAGAATAATGAATGTTTTCCAAAAGGATTTATGGTAAATCGCGTTATTACCACGTTTTAAGGGAATATGAGATGAGGGTATTCACATGTTTGTAATCTGATAACTAAGAGAAACATTGTGATATACGGGAGATCAATGTTAATATGATTTCATGTCATTATTTCTAAATATTTGGATATAAATCTTTCAGAAGGATTATAAGGTTAACTATTTATGGAAATTTTAAGTTAAACATTAGATGAATTCGGTAAGATTCAAGTGTTATCTCCCCACATGAGGATTTATGCATATTATATAACATGATCTAAAAAATTTGTTTTGATTATAACTGATTAAAAATGGGATGGCATGTCATGGATCTCATGATTTGTTAGTAATTTAGGAATGAAAAATTCACCATTGTTTTTGGAGAAAGAGGTGAAGTGGATCAAGGAACAACAATGGGTGAGGTTGTTCTAAAATCATGCAAGTATATCTTTTCATAAAACTCTTCAGCTTTAGGAAAATGATCTAGAAATAAAATGTTGTCTTAACACCTTAATTTTCTAAACCGATAGCCTTGTAAATAATCATAGATTTATGACTTTTACGACCTAGAATTTTCATTCATCAATTATTTGTTTGTTATTGATGACCTCAATCACTCCCTATAAATATTTACAGTTTTCCTCTATGTCTATGTTTTCACTTCCCACATATGTTCTCCTATAAGGAAACCTAGTTATGTAATATTTTGGGTAACCAATATGTTTCTAATTTTCCTTTTTTAAAATAATTCTTAGTGTTTATCTATAAAATTTGGGTTTCTATGAAAGTAATTTCAAGTATTAAACCATTTATAACCCAGTTGAATTTTTACGGAGAAATTAATTTTATGGGGTGTAGAGTGTAACGCCTTGGGATTTTGTGAATTATTTTTTAAAATTAATTTAATTGTTTTGATATTTTTTACTTCACGCAACACTTAAAATAATTAAATATATATTAAATACTATGTATGGACTGTTTTATATGCAACACCAAGTTAACTATGAACTAAATTAAACATAAATTTTATCTCTCTCTACATGGAACACCGATGTTAACTTATGTTAGAAGAAAGACTAACTTTCCTCATTGGCTTGCATAACACGCAGGACTGAGTGTTTCTGGAAAATAATTCATTGTTAAAATATTATTATTTAATAAAATAGAACATAACCATTAAATTTAATATTATAGGACTAAATAACTTATAATTGATTTCATTGGTAACCTATTAATTAGAAAAGAATATAGAAACCATATAAATATAAAGGGAGTGATTTTATAAAAGATTACTTTCATGTGAAAAATATGATTTGTCCTAATAAGTTAAATTAATTACCAATACTGAATAAAATTAATTAAATTTATATGTTAGATATTCAAAAAAATATATATTCATCCAATTGATTTTATATGCATACGATGAGAATATACCCAATATTACACATAAAAACCTATAATTTTATATAAGTAGTTTCACTACCTTTTAATGGAGAACATAATTTAAATATAAATTTTGGAACTTTTATAAATCTAATATATAAAAATAAACTACATATTTTAAATAGAAATATAAAAAATATTTTATGGTAAATGATTGGTAATTTTCTGTTTCATTTTTTAATGAATGGGGAAAAATATTGAATTTTTTGTTCAAAACTTTTTCTTCATATAATTTATTTGTAAGGTTAAGTTAAATTTTAAATTGGTTTAAAATTTTTATTACATCACATTTTTATCAAAAAAAACCCAATTTGGGTCATTTTGATCATTTACACTTTGAAATTGAATATAAAAACACGGCAAACTTTTGAATGTTTTTACTTTAAAAACCCGTATTCTTAACCTGATTATGGGATTAAATGTAAATTAATTTCTGCTATTTAAGTTATTTTAATTTGAGGAAATATATTCCATATTTACAATCAAAAAAATTTATAATATTAAATAATTTAAACATAGTTTTTGAACAAAAATATAAGTGAAAGTAATTAAAATTAATTACATTGATTAAGCTAGAATTAAGCTTAACTGAAGACTTAACCATAATCTTGAGGGAATAAATGACCTATAAACTTGTCCAAAATATATTTTATGGACATATTTAGACCCTATAATAATTTTTATATACTTTTTACTATTATTATATTCACTTTCCATGGGAAAAAAGTGGGTGGAATTCCCTTTCCCAAAATATACAAGAGTATCACTCCACCTCCACTATAAAAGGCCTTCTCTCCCACTTCCCCACACCTCCCAAGCCACTTTTGTAGGACCAATATCTTCTAAAATATCTTTTAATAATACCTAATCAATTTATATAATCCTAAACTTGGTTCTAAAGCAATCCAAGTAATCACTTTGTTGAAAAACAAAAGGATTTACCCAAATAAGAGGTAACATTATTTCTCAAGTTCTTTCGTGTTATTTCCATTATACACCCCCCATATCAACTATTATTATTACATGATTTTATGAAAACAAGAATATTATCAATATACTATAATGTTTTTATGCTAAGGTGTTTTCTAACACTTACACACACTTCCATCTAATGGGTAATGAACATATTGCTTATGTGTATGGTGAACTACCGCCTCATGAAACGATGTTTGTTTATTACTCCTTTACCACATCTCATGGTGGTCATTAGGATAGAAAATATATTTAAACATAATATATAAGATATTTATAATGTATTTATTCTTATTTAATTCCTTTAAAACACATATATTTATACTTTCCATTTTGTGTAAATACGATAATTTCTTTTGGGGAAGTGTAGACTACTACCCCCTCAAAGCGGTGTGATTCGTTCACACAATACATAGAATGTATTAAGGAAATTATTAGTGAAAATAAATGATATATATGATATAATAATTTTTATTGAATAATTATATATATATCATTTACTCTCTTTCTTTCAATACGACAATAAAACGGAAACGGCGTTCATGCGTACGTACGACGTAACGTCTCCATGAATTTTGTATTCCATTTTAAACATATATATTAAATAGATTATAATAATTTACATATAATGAATATAATTGATATTTATATCATTTTTTACATTCTAGACATCATGATATAATTATAATAACTAAATATATAACAAATTAAAACACTCGTGAATAACAAAGCGGGTATTACCCGAAGTGAAACCTTAACATATAATTGTTAACAAGCAGATAATATAAAGTAATAATAAAAACATATATAGGAAATAGATATAATAATATTATTATTTAAAATATTTATAATAAACTTACATTTATTATACATGAATATTTTGTGAGTATGAAGAGAGTCAAGACATAAGGTAAGGGAATTTTATCTCACATTTTATTTTCATGAGATACATACCATGTTCACCTCATATTTATTTTATGTGGTTCTTACAATACCCATGGATGTAATATATGATTATTATAAATAAAGTTTTTATTATTTACATATCCATTTGAAGATCTTTCTTTAATGGGGTTTATGTTTCAAAAGTCACAAAATCTGTAATGTAATTTTGTCTCAATTTTCCTTCTTTGAGACACATACCATATTATGCACCAATATTTTTTCTTGAGGTAAATATATTTCATTTTAAATGTTATATCATTAATCTACTTATTTTAACAGTATTTTAAGATTAATTTAATTTCATATTATTACAGGGGGATTATGGTTCAAAGTTACCAAGTAGTAAGAGTTTATTGAAAAAAACTCATCATTTTTCAAGATTTTTTATGATTATGCTTCATTTGATTAAATATTATGATAAATCTATTAAGAACTCTCATTAATTTTATTCATATATGGTTATTCATGATATACTCATGTATTGATACCATTTTCCCACTCTTTAGTACATAATATAGTTAAGAAAGTGTTTTTAAGAAATTCATACTTTACCCTCTCTTTGGTCAGAAGTTTGTGTTCATTCAAAACCATGTTTTCCAAAAAGAAAAATTTCCAAAAATATTCTAATATTCCCATATGATATTTAAAAGACATTTTTACCCAGGTTTTACCTTTTAAAAAACTATTTTATAAGGAATCTTGTTGTCATTTTTTGATTAAGATGCTTTTTTAAACTTCTAAGGTAAAAAATAATGTTTGGAATGTACGAACATACCTGCCTTCATGACCATAATTTCCTTAAACATTACATTAAATGTTTACATGTTTATTTTTAAGGGAAATTTTTTTTCTTAATATTTATGAAATTCATTTTTTATGTAGTTTTATGAGCAAAATGTTTTAAAAAATGTTTGAGGTTATCAATACTTCCTTTACAACTTTTCAAAGATTTTTTTAAAGATTTTTTTTTCAAAAATGATTTATGTTTATGAAATTATTATAAACATTTTCAATCTCTTTTTATAAGTTTTTAAGGAAAATGATTATCAAAATGTTTTCAATATTACTTTATATGTTTCCAAGGAAAGACGTTTTCAAAACAATCAAGTTTATTTTATAATTTTTCAAGGAAAAGGGTTTTTAAAATTATTTCAATCCTTCTTTCTAATTTATCAAATTATTTTCAAAGGATTTTTTTTCAAAAGGTTTTATGTTTTAAAAATAAATTTTCAAAGAATAATGGATATTTAACTCATGAAATGGTATTAAAGGATATTTTAAAATTATTTCCCATCTAAGATGACATCTGTTGATGTTAATCATGCCTTTCTAGGAAAATTATTCAATATTTTCATTCATATTATTTCTCTTAACATTTTATGTTTTTATAGGGTGATGTTTATGAAACTTATTTCTATTTCACGGGTTAAATGATTTTAAAACCCAATTCTTTTCACAACACTAGTGTAGAAAATGTTTTTTACGGTGGTTATTTTTTATTTATTACATCGTCTTTTGGCCAATGTTATTATAGGAGACATTATAAACTTTGTTTTTTATAATGGTTATTTTAAAACCGACGTAAAAAACACAAATCCGAATCCTTTTTCACGTTGGTTAATAAACAACCGACGTGGAAATCACTTCGGATTCATGGTTTATTACATCAGTTATTAAATACCCGACGTGTTATATACTCTTTCACATTGGTTATTATATAACTAACATCATAAATCACTCCTCCGAAGCATTTATAACATTAGTTATTTTCATAACCAACGTGATAAACCTATCTACGAAGCGGTTTTCCATGTCGGTAAAATAATAACAGACATGAAGACATATCTACGACGTCGGTTATAAAATAACCTACATAAAAAACTATCCATTTTCATTTATTACATCATTTATGAAATAATCGATGTAAAAATCATTTCCCATGCATTTATTATGTCGGTTTTCAAATAACTGGCATTAAAACTAATCCCAATGCATTTTTTACCTCGGTTATAAAATAACCGACGTAAAAAATATTTTTTTTAATAAAACTGATCAACCACTACTATTCCCTTCCAAAAGACCTAAAAAAGACCAAAAACATACCAAAACAGACCAAAACCCGATAAAAAACAGACCATAACCCCCCCCCCCCCCCACTGGACGACCCCCACCACACCTGTGGACACCCCCCACCTCACTGGACACCCCCAGACCAAAAATAGACCAAAACATGACCAAAACCAGACCAGAACACCCCCCCCCCCCCACCCACCCCACTGGACATCCCCCACTACACCCCAAGACACCCCCACACCCCTGGACTGCCCCCATCCCCTAGACAGCCCCCACACCCCTAGAAAACCCCCCATCCTCCTAGACACCCCACCCCTTGGACAACACTCACACACCCTTGGACATCCAGCCCACACCCCTAGAAACCCCCACCCTCTTAGACACTCCAACCCCATAGAAAGCACTCTCACACCCTTGTACATCCCTCCCACACCCCTAGAACCCCCCCCCCCCCCCACTGGACACCCCCCACACCCTGGACATCCCCCCACTCGCCTAGACATCCCTCCCACCCTCCTAGACACCATCCCACTCCCACCCCACTGGACACCACCCACCACACCCATGGACACCCCCACCCCACTATACACCACCAGACCAAAAACAGACCAAAAATCAACCAAAACCAGACCAGAACCCCCCCCCCCCCCCCCCACACACACACCCCACTGGACAATCCCCATCACACCCTTGGACACCCCCACACCCCTGGACGCCCCCCCCCCCCCCCCGGACAACCCCCCACACCCCTGGAAAACCCCCCACACTTCTGGACACCCCCACCCTCTGGACAACACTCCCACACCCCTAGACAACCCTCCCACACCCCTAAACCCCCCACCCTCCAAGACACCCCCACCCCTTGAACAGCACTACCACACCCCTGGACAGCCCTCCCACCCCCCTAGACCCCCCCCCCCACCACTGGACACCCCCCCCCCCCACACACACACCCCTGTACATCTCCCCACTCGCTTGGACAAACCTCCCACCCTCCTGGACACACTCCCACCCCCTGGACTACCCCCACCCCCATGGACACCCAGGACCCCCCCCCCCCCCCCCACCCACCCCACTGGGCAGCCAACCTACACACAACTGGAAACCCCCCTCACCCCATAAAACACCCCCACCCTCATGGACACCATAGACACCCCCACACCCCTGGACAACCCTCCCACACCCCTGGACAGCCCTCCCACCCCCTAGACACCCCCACACCCCTGGATAACCCTCCCACACCCCTGGACAGCCCTCCCACCCCCTAGACACCCTGGGACATCCCCCCACTCGCCTGGACAGCCCTCCCACCCTTCTAGACACCCTCTCACCCCCTGTACTACCCCCTCCCTACCCCAATGGACACCCTATACACCCATAATCTAATGGACATCCCTCCCACACCCCCATGGAAACCTCCCACACCCCACAAGACACCCCCACACACACCCCTAGACACCCCCTGGACAACCCCTCACTCCCCTGGATAGACCTTCCACCCTCTAGGAAATGCTCCCACCCTCATGGACACCCTTCCATACACCACTGGACCCCCCCCCCCCCCACCCCACTGGACAGCCCCCATCACACTAGATACCCCCAGAGAAAAACCAAAAACATACCAAAACCAGACCAGAACCCCCCAACATACCAAAACACGATAAAAACTAGGCCAGAACCCCCCCACCCCACTAGACATCCCCCACCGTAACCCTGGACCCCACCCCACTGGACACCCCCGGACCAAAAACAGACCAAAACCCGACCAAAAACCCCCCACCCTACTAGACAGCCCCCACCACACCCCTGGACACCCCCCACACCCCTAGACTGTCCCCACCCCCTGGACAACCCCCACACCCCTAGACAACCCCCCCCCCCTCCTGGACACCCCCACCCTTTGGACAGCACTCCCACACCCCTGGACAGCCCCCCTCACCCCACACGAAACCCCCACACCCCTGTACAACCCCACTCCCCTAGACAACCCTCCCAACCTCCTGAAATTCTCCCCCCCCCCCAACCTTGGAATACCCCCCATCCCCATGGAAACCCTGAACCCCCCCCCCCCCACCCCACTGGACAACCCTCCCACACCCCAATAAACCCCCCTCACCCCACAGGACACCCTGACACCACTGGACAGCCCCCACTCCCCTGGAAAGCCCTCCCACCCTTCTGGAAACGCTCCCACCCCCTGAACTACCCCCACTCTCATGGACACCTTAGAAACCCCCCCCCCCCCCCAACTAAGATCCCTCCCTCACCCCTAGATACACCCCACCCCACTGGACACCCCCACACCCTTGGAACCCCTCCCCCCAAGACCCGAATCCATACCAGAAAAACGATCATAAGTAGACCAAAACAAGAAGTAGAGAAAAATTAAACATTCTCATATATAACATTAAAAACATACAATGTCAGCTTAAAAAAACTAAATCCTACCTAAACGACTACCAAATACACAATTACAATGAAAATATTCAAAATTACATTTTACACTACAAACAACTAAAATTCAATCAAACCGGTAAAATAATTTGACCATTCCAACTGTAAGTGTTTGACATCTTGATCACTATACGGTTGAGGGTCATAAAATAGCTACAAATTAAAATAATAGTAGTTAACATGTATAATGAATAAATCAAATGAAATATTATGTCAAATTTTAAAAGGAAATCTTACCATGTCAAAGTTCACAACTGTTCCAGTTGTAATTATTTCATACATAAATCTTAACATATAATATCCGCATTCGATGACGCCATGTTATTCGTGAAAATTATATTTCAATGAGTATAAATTCAATATATTATTTTTATGTAATAAATAAAAAAATAAAAATTATAAATGGATATTTACCTTTACATTTACATATGTGATCTTCGCACTCCTTTTCTTTGTGTTTTTTTGAAAGTAGACTCATCCCGTGTTAGAAAATAATATGAATGGGATAAATTTAAAATTAATTATAATATATAAAACTATTTAGAAATTGAAACGCACTTTTCCAACATTTTCTTAAAAATTTCCAACACATCGCCATGGATAAATTATATCCAATAAAGTGTTTTCTCCCTTTGGAAAAAAACAAAAAACATTCAATGATCACTGATAAAAAAAATTAAAGTTAGTGGTTTTTTATGTTAAAATATAATGAACTCTTTTACAAGGATGTGTTTCATACCTCTCAAAAAAATGCATCATCCAACATTGTGTGACTATATTCTATTCAAATCTTTCAGTAATATAAAGCATTCTTTGTTCCTCATCCAATGCATGTGCTTCAGGGGAAATCAAATGCGGGTTCATGAATCCATATACATCGGTCTGCTCATTCTTCTCACAAATTTTATAAAGATACCTAATAAAAAACAGACATAAGTATACATTTTTAATAAATATAATGCAGGTAAAGGGTTTTAAGACTTACATGGAAAAAATTTTCACCACGTTGATGCACAACTTATCTCCAGTAACAAGATCCATGATATCAGTTTTGAGAATAGCCACAGTTATTTCACATCCAGAAACATGAGCTTCCAATGGAAACTCATAATGATTCGCTAAAAAATTTGAATATCTTGACAATCTGTCAAGACTACTAGAATCTGTATCTGATGTCATATCCATTTGTATTTGTTGTTTTCTATAGAGTATTTATTTACCTTTGAATTATTCCTATAAAAATAAATAGAAATATATATTAGTTTTAAAATGATAAAATAACTTTAATAAAAAAAATAAAATAGAAGATATAACATACATACCTCTATGTTAATGAGTCGTAGAATTCTAGATGGCCAAATTAAAAAAAAATTGATACTATGTCTAACTATCATCACATAATCTGTAGGTAATGGAACTCAAGCTTATCTATCTATAATATCTTGTATAGTGACCCTATGATTCTCTATCTCTAATTTTTGATGATAAACTGTATCTCCTATACAATATACCAGCCCATATGAAACTATATAATGTTGATGATCATCAATATACAACTCGCAATAAGTCAGAAGTTGCGGCAAAGGAGTAGGATAAAAAATGTGTTCTTCAGGCTGAGGTGGGGGTGTGGGAGCTACTAGTGGAGGTGGAGGATAAATAATGGGGTCTTTAGGGGGAGGTTGAGGAGTGGGAGCTGCAGTCTGAAATTCTCTATGCATATCTGAAAATATAGACTATACCGACGCTCTAATCTTTTCCTCCATCTTCACATTAATATTATGAAATTTAGCCTCCAAGGATTATATTTTTTTTATACACCCTCAACGGAAGAAGTTGAAGAATGTGGAAACACTTTTCTTACCGATACAACAGTCGGATATCCTCATACACGCCCATGATGTTCAGGCTTTCCTAATGATACAGATAAAATATCTTGCCTCCAAGTAGCTGTAAATACCCCCTATGAGCTCTGATCCTCAAGATAATTCTATATTAATTAATTGAAATGTTTTTAATGATTGAAATTATATGAAGAATATAGTTAACTTAAATAAATAAAATATATATCTTACAATACTCTCAGCTACGATACTCAAATATTCCAAAAGATATTTCCCTTTTTCCCCATCTGTGCTCTCTTCCATTTTTCATGTCTAGATGGAGATGATGGAGAATCCACCTCTCCAGATCATGAAGACTCAGCTCTTAGTTTTTGTAATTTTTCCACCATCATTTGTTCTTCTAATAATGTATACCCTCCCCGGGATAAACTATGAGGGTATAAATTTTTAGATTGGATCTCTTGATGAGATTTCTTTATTTTCTGTAAATTAAGAATATGAAATCATTAACAAAACATTAATAAGATCATTTATATAAGAAATCTTATAAAAGTTTACATTGCCCTTACCAAAAATTAATCTTTTCTTCTACTTTCAACAAACTTTATCCATTTTTCTTTATCTATGAATGGATATATATGACATGGATTTTCATGACTCCTATGACCAAAAATAAAATCAGATCTGAGGGTTGATTTGAAATTCCTCTATGTCTTGGCTGCCATGATAATCATTTCTTCCTGAATCCTATAGTGTTAGTAATATCAAATGTCATCTGATAAAGAAGAGTTTAAACATATTATATATACTAGAAATGATTAATGAATAGGAAAACAATAGCAAAATATCTTACCAAAATCATCTCCCACAACTGATAGATTATCGCTTTGTCCACACTTCTCCAGTCATCATAAAAAATTATTACTTTTCTCTTACCCTGAGTTGATACAAAACTCTTAAAATATTTTGCATTTGGACCTCTAGGAATATCATCCTCATCAAACTCAACGATTATCCTCTGGTCCTGCATACGGGCATGTGATAATTTTGGTAAATGTGTGCACCCACGTTTACCAACTCTTGAACTCTTTGTCATAATGGGAGCACATGAGGATGATTGGGGAACATCAAGAGGAGCATGTGAATGTTCCTCCCCAGAGGTATGAACAATATGTTGATCTCCATAATCATGTGGTTGATCAATTAATTGATCTATCATTATCCTTGAAATCAAGAAAAAAACAAACATTAGTTCACAAATATACAAATTCAAATATTAAAATACTAAGGTAAACACAAAATATAAAATTGTACTAAGTTACATAATAGTAAACATGGTTAATATGTTAAGCATGTTAAACAATGGTAAAGATGGTAAAGATGGTAAAGATGGTAAAGATGGTAAAGATGATAAACTTGGTATACATGGTAAACATGGTAAATTAATTGTCATTGAACAAAAATAATAGATATATAATTTATGTAATGGTAAACATGATAAATGTAAACAATAAATAAAAAAATGTAACCTGTAATTTTAGGAATGTAAAAGTGGATTTTTTTCCCAAATTCCTTCGCCGTGATCGTTTTTATGGCACAAACCATGTCTTCGACATGCTCATCATTATGTTCTGTTAATCGTTCCATGGAAGTTGAGATCTCACATAAATCAGTATCTTCATCAAGTTGATCCTCACCAATATATTGTTTTTCCCTTATAAAACAAAAAACCACTACATATCTGATTGATCTACTACATAGATTTTTTTTTATGTGTTTCCATTATAAAAGAATCAGCTGTGTCTTCCAATCTATTCATATTAACAACTATCATTCCAAATTCATCATGTCTGATAATGTTGTTACTGATAAACCATTTATAGTTAAAAATAGGAACTTTAATTTCAAAGTAATCAACCTCCCATATTTCTTCAATCACTCCATAATATGTACTTGATACAGCAATTGGGTTTTTGTCTTTAGCACTCAAAAAATGCATTGCTTCTGCAAACACCAATACACCACTATTCTGAACTGCACTTCTATTGTCCTGAGATTTCGTATGAAATGTATAGCCATTAATGTCATAACCAGACCATGTTATCACATTTAAACATGGACCACCCACTACCCATTTTAATGTCTCTGATACATCTGATCTACCAAGAAAGGTCATTTTAAACCATGGAAAAAATGTTTTGTTGTGCTCATTCAAAATCCAAATTTCTTTCTTCTTTGGATGAAATTTTTTCAACTCATTAATATTCCATGTGAAATACAGTTGAGCATCAACAATGTTATTCAATATGTATAATTCTAAATTCTTCATCTATTCAGCTGAAAACAATTTGACTTTCAATCCATGAATCACATTTCCCTTATTATTAACTCGTTCATGGTGAGATGAAGGCAAACCTATGTGCTGCTTCATAGACAAGTAGCTCATACAAAACTCTGAAACCTCCTCAGAAATATACGTTTAAATAATGGAGGCTTCAAGTCGATATGGATTCTTAACATACCCCTTCAATATTTTCATATACCTTTCAGAAGGATGCATCCAAAAAAGATATACAGGTCCACAAAATATTTATTTCTCGAACCATATGAATCATTAAATTCACCATTATATCAAAAACATATGGAGGAAAATACATTTCCAATTGAAAAAGTATACAAATTGCATCCTTTTCTAAAATGTTGAAAGAATTCACATCAATCACCTTATTAAAAATTGAATTGAAAAAATAACACAAATTCATTACAGTATTTCTGACACGGATGGGAAATATTCCACGCAATGAAACTAGTAGAAGTTGTTGCATCGTGATGTGACAATCATGATATTTCATACCTATCAACTTCAAGTCCTTCAATGAGACAAAAAATTTTACATTTTAAGAATAACCATGAGGCACTTTGATATCATGAAGATACTGAAAAAGATAAGTTTCTCTCTCCTGGATAATGTATGACAAGTCGGGGGAAGAAATGTTCATCTTATATTAGAAGTGGGTGCTATCTCCAAAAGTATTCCCATTGATAGTAAGTCTAATCTTGCATTCAACCCATGTTTTTTATTTCCTTTAATATATAAAAATGTTCCAATCAAACTGTCACAAATATTCTTCTCCACGTGCATGACATCAATATTATGTTTAACTTCATGATATCTCCAATATGGTAGCTCAAAAAATATTGACCTTTTCTTCCAAATATGTATATCATTACCAGATTACTTTGTCTTTTACAATTTCACATCAAGGTTTTCCACCCTCTGAAAATACAGATCTGAGGATAAAGGTTTTGGAGCAATATCAAATTCTGGTGATAAATTGAATGCCTTTTTTAGTCTTTAATAAGAGTGATCCATAGGAAAAAACTTTCGATGACCCATGTACAATGTTTTCCTCCCATGATGCAATTGACAATATGAAGTATGTTGTTTACAAATTGGACATGATTTATGACCTTCAGAAATATATCCAGATAAATTTCCATATGCTGGGAAGTCATTTATAGTGAACATAAGCACTTCATGCTGTTGAAAATATTCCATTTTATAAGAATCATACACCCTAATACCATCCTCCCATAAAAGTTTTAAATCATCAATCAATAGTGACTAGAAAACATTAATATCATTGTCGATTTGCTTCAGACCATAGATCATTATACTCAACATGACATATTTTCACTTCATACAAACTTCAGGAGAGAGTTTGTAAATTACCAATAAAACAGGCCATAAACTATGTGTGCTACTAACGGTTCGGTATGGATTCATTCCATCTGTGCACAACCCTAGTCTGAGATTTCTAATTTCATTTCCAAATGTAGGATAATGCTCATCAAATTTCTTCCATTGTGGACAATCAACTGGATGGCATATTTTTCCATCACATATCTGCTCATCTGCATGCCATCTAAACCTTTTTGCATCATGTGAATTAGCAAATAAATGTTTCAAATGATGAATTATAGGAATATACCAAAATACCTTGGAAGGGATCTTTGTAATCTATACATCAGCCTGTGATTTTTCTTTCACCTTATACCATGATTTCCCACATTTAGGACACTCTAATAGAAATTTATATTCCTTATTATACATAATACAGTCATTCGGACAAGTATTTATTTTCTTGTATCCCAATCCCATCAGGAATTATATTTTTTGGCCTTATAATGTAAACCTGGAAGATCGTTATCTTTTGGAAGAATTCCATTCATCAATTGTAGCAGCTCTATAAAACTTTTGTCACTACATCCATGTATCGCTTTCAGGTTAATCAATCTTAACACCGTTGAAAAAACCGTAAAATCTGTACAACCAGGATACAATGGTTTTTCAACATCACCATATAGATGTGCAACTGTCGGTTCTATCTCAATTTGTTATGCACCAATATCATGAATCATTTCTTCAATTCCATCGGAGTTACCATCTTGCAAATCATTATCATCAGTAGATCTGACATTCCATCCAGTTTCAACATTCCAAATACAAGGGTTATAACTTGGATTAAAACCATGAAAAATCAGATGATATTTTATCTCTCTACTTCAACATCTTTATACTCAAACATTTCAGGCATGGACAGAAAAAAATGTCACTGCATGGAACATTTCGTTTAGAAAATTCCAAAAAGGAATCAACACCATCCTCATATTCATTACTCATTCGATGTGTCGTAATCCAACTTCGAAATATTATTACCTATAACAAATACTAAAATTATACATATTTTTAAGATAAGACAAATATTTTTTTATATGAAAAATATCACAATTTGAATGTAAAACAATTTTGAAATATAAAACAAATCTATGCTTATTTAAAAAAAATGATTGAAAATGATTTTAAAACGAAAATATATTTAGATATAATAGTTTTAAATTCATCTTGGATCCTTTATTCTTAGGGTTCACAAAGAATACATCCTAGGGTAATTGGATACCAAATTCACCCTTATATGAAAAAGAAATATGAAGTCTAATTATTAAAATATGTATATATTTACTACGGAAAATTACACAGATCTCAACGATTTGAAACCTCTGGACATCCCCCACCCCTCTGGACAGCCCCCACCCCTGGACACCACCCCCACCCCCTTGGACACCACCCCCACCCCCTTGACACACCTACCCCCTTGGACAACACCCCCACCACCCACTTGGACACCACCCCCACCCCCTGGACACCACCCCGACCCCCTGGACACCACCACCACCCCCTTGGCCACCCCCTCAACACCACCACCCCCTTGGACAGCCCCCCACCCCCTGGACACCACCCCCACCCCCTTGGACACCCTCTGGACACCACCACCACCTTGGACACCCCCCCCCCCTATCCCCTGGACAGCCCCCACCCCACCCCCTTGGACACCCCCACCCCTCCTAGACACCACCCCCACCCCGACCCCCTTGGACAGCCCCCTGGACACCCCTAAACCTCTGGACATCCCCCAAACCCTCTAGACATGCCCCCACCCCCTTAGACATCCCCCACCCCCTTCGACACCCCCACCCCCTTGGAGCCCCCCCCCCCCCCCCCCACACCCCTGGAATGCCCCTACCCCCATAGACACCCCGGACACCCACAACCCTCTAGATATCCCCCTGAACCCTCTGGATAACCCCCACCCCTCTGGACAGCCCCCACCCCTAGACATCACCCCCACCCCCTCAGACACCACCCCCACCCCCTGGACACCCCACCCCCTTGGACACCACCCCCACCCCATGGACACCACCCCCACCCTCTAGGACACCCCCTGGACACCACCACCACCTTGGACAGCCCCCCCCCCCCACCCTCTGGCACCACCCCCACCCCCTTGGACACCCCCTGGACACCACCACCCCCTTTGACAGCCCCCACCCCTCTGGACAGCCCCACACCTTGTACATCCCCCCACCCCTCTTGACAACCCCCCCTGGACACCCCCCCCCCCCACTCCTCCTGGACACCACCCCCACCCCCTACCCCCTTGGACACCCCCAACCCTCTTGACACCCCCCCTGGATAGCCCCTCAAACCCTCTGGACAGGCCCCCACCCCCTTGGACAGCCCCCACCCATTTTGACACACCCACCCCCTTAGACCCCCCCCCCCCCACACACACCCCTGGACTCCCCCCCCCCATGGACACCCTGGACACCCCCAACCCTCTGGACAACCCCCTGAACCCTCTAGACAGCCCACTCACCACCCTAGACACCACCCCCACCCCTTGGACACCCCTATCCCCTTGTCCAACCC
This sequence comes from Viscum album, assembly GCA_963277665.1. Lineage (NCBI taxonomy): Eukaryota > Viridiplantae > Streptophyta > Magnoliopsida > Santalales > Viscaceae > Viscum > Viscum album. The sequence continues at coordinate 617,539,308 of OY728162.1, forward strand.
CTCAGCCCCTCACCCCCTAGACACCCCCACCCCACCCCCTTGGACACCCCCAACCCCCTTGGACATCCCCCACACCCCCTGGAACCCCCCCCCCCCACCCCCTTTGACATCCCACACACCCCTTAGACACCCCTAACCCCCTTGGACAGCCCCCGCACCCCCTAGACACAACCCCCACCCCCTTTGACACCCCCTGGACACCCCCACTCCCCTGGACAACCCCCCACCACCCATGGACGCCACCCACCCACTTGGATAGCCCCCACCCCCTTGGAATCCCCCTGTACGTGCACACACACAAACAAACAAAAATCTTAAACTTGCATGATATAAATTCAATGTTTTCTTTCACCAGAAAAAGATTTAGCATTATATAAATGAAAACAATGAAACTTACCAAGACAGCAAGAACAAAGAAAGAAAAATAACATCTTAAGAAATTATATTAGGGCATCGCGAAAAATAATAATTGAAACTGAGTCGTGTGAGGATTACTTGAGTGTTGTGAGTCGACTTGATAGATTTGGTGATAATAAAGATGATGAATGATGTTGGAAAAAGGAGTCTAGAGGGCACAACTTCAAAGAATCCTTTCTAAGTTTTCCACATGGGAGAGACGATTCGTAGGTCACCCAATCGACGAAAACAGAATGACTGAATATGGGGTGCGATAAATCATTTAAAAGATCTATCACGTTTTTTATTTAATAACTGACATGATAAACTATTTTTTTATATGTTTATAACGTCAGTTATTTAATAACCTACGTAGAAAATTATTTATAACGTTGGTTATTTTATAACTGATGTTATAAATGTAACTTTATCACGTAGGTTTTTTTATAACCGACCTAATAAAGCACCGAGCTTTCCTTTATCACGTCGTTTATTTTATAACCGACCTGATAAAGTGTGCTAGATTCTATTTTCACATCGGTTATAAAATAGACAACATAAGAAATCTAATCTCCATATTTTTTACGTTGGTTATAAAATAAAAGATGTAAAAAATGGATCCTAATTGATATATCACGTCGGTTATAAGATAACCGATGTTATATATCAATTTTTAAAGCTTTTCATGTCAGTTATATAGAACTGACATTAAAAATGCCGACATATTAAAAAAATTTTCCACTAGTGCAAGTTATACATTTGATGAAATAATTATGGAACTTGTATCTTTTTACACATGTTATGATATGATTACATGTTTATGATACCCATTTAATTTAATGGGTTAAGTTATGATTATTTATGATTTTTTGGAACATGTATGTATGATTTAATTATGATATGGGTGGGACCTATATCACTCTACAATTCATTGGGTAAAGATTAATATCTCATAATATATAATAATATGGTCTTAGAAGTGAACCTTGACTACTAAGATGGCCATAAGAGTGAACCATGACTACCAATATGGTATGAGGAGTGAACTCGTGCTACTAAGATGTCCATGGGAGTGAACCATTACTACCAAGATGGTAGGGAGAGTGAACCCATTCTACTAATATGGCCTTGGAGGAAATTCCTTAACTACTATGGAAATCATTTTATGTGCTTATTGTTTCCCAAAATTCCATATATTATTCCTATTTTATTCTTTTATGGCTTAGGATTTTTATTTCCTTATGATTCATGTATTAGGAACTGCCAAGATTTATGGAATAATTCATTTTTATGATCTTCGATATACAGGGTGTCATCTTTTAATTTTATGATCATATTTTCATACCCCTATGATCATGTTTATACTTATATGTATCGCTTTTTTACCCTTACTAAGAATCTGATATCACTCCTTTTATGTTTCCTTCCCCAGGATATGAAGATATATTTCCCATGTGATATGTCTAACAGGGGTTCTATTTATAGAAAACCTAGTGGGAAATAATGTATCTCACTCATGTACCAGTGTTTACATTTCTATGATTTTAAAGGTACTAAACTAATACAGTCTTTGTACATCCATTTGTATAATGTTTTAAGTATTCCGCAAAATTTATGTGATGTCTATTTATGTTAATATTGGGTCATTATAAAACCAAAATTACATGGGATGGGTGAATGTTGTTATTGGTTGTGATTGTTATAGTTTTTTGGATTTCACTATCAGGTGACATACTTATTTTATGTTGTTATTAATGTTGATATTGTTATAATGGGGTTCTTATCCTTGTCCCGATGATATGAGGGTGTATCAAATTCATGCATCATACTAGGAACCATAGTAAATTAAATTTAATGCATTATTCCATTCCATATCTAGGTTTTAGTGTGCATTCCATATATTTCATGTGATTGTTGTGAGTTCTTTATTTGTTATATATTACAGTGTTCTAGTGTTCTTTCAGAAATTAAATAATTGGTCAATTAAATTTCCTAAATCTATCTAAATGAATTTCTACCACATCTTTTGATGATGGAACCTTAATTAACCAATAATTCAATATTTGATTTCATGGACTACTGGTTCTACAGGATGAAGATTAGTTGTCTTGATTGAGAGAGTAATTCTATATATTGAGAATGGTAGTTCACTCAATAAAATCACTATTCATGACCTGTTACATCATGATAATAGATTTCAGGGTTAGATCATAGTTACTTGACGTACCAATTAAAAATTATAAAAAGTATGGGCCTTTATAAATTTGTAATTAGTGACATAATTATCTAGATTGAGATATCAGTATTGTTTCCGACGCTTTCGCCGGGGCGCGTGCGTCTGTCCGTCTGCGGAGGGGGACGCGCTGCATTGTTGCCCCGCATTCTTTCTTTCCAAAGGCAGGCGGCATTCGCTCCTTATTCAGGGACGTCTTCTCCTTGATCAAAACAGGATGATGGGATGTCGGTTCTTCCTTCCGTGGATTCCTCCTCGGAACTCGTCACCTAGTCTGGGTCTCCCTCATAGATTTAATACGTTGTTCGTGAAACTCTTCCCAGTGCCATGTTTCCATGGACACCAGTTAATTACATTGCTTCTGTCAGGACATTCCAAAGGGTCCGGTCAGGGCAGCAACCTGCAGCCGGGGGAGTAGTCACGTCGAGGCATCAGTAGCATGTCTGGATGCTGGGGAACTGGCATGTCGGTCATTTATCCCTTGTCATAGGGATTCTCGAGGGCGTGGAAGCCCAAGTCATCCCACATAGAGCATGGGGAATTATATGCCATATACACATATCTGAGATTTTCCTCAGCTTCCTGTGTTTAGCACAGGGTATGTCGCTGGTTTAATGTCCATCGGGGGACGGATCAGCCCGATCAGAGCATTAGCTGGAGTGGATCGGATTGAAGGATTTCCCTTGAGGGGGTGTCGATACCAAAACCAGCCCATGGGCGGCTGCGAAGAGGAGCGGAATGGTATGATCTTGCTGGGACATGGAATTCCGGGTGAGAATCAGGATGGGTGATGGAGAGTTGAATGAAATAGAGGGGGAATGAAATGGGACCATCGCAGGGGCGACAGTGATGTTGGGCTTGAGCCTCGAAGAGACCTCCTACGTATCCCTGTGACAGGGAATCAAAGTCCGCGTAGTTTGGGATGGTGTCGGCGAGCTGACATGAAGGTGGACCTTGGCCCAATAGATGTCGTCAGAGAACCGACATGAAGGTGGAACTTGGTTCAATGGGCATCATCAGTGAACCGATGTGAAAGTGGACCTTGGTCCAATGGTGGTGGGCTTGAACCTCGTGAGGCTTCCTAGGTACCATACCTTGACACGGATCAAAGACCTCGTAGTTCAGGTGTGGACGCCGGAAGACCGACGTGAATGAGGAGGACCATGGGGTTCCCAGTGGTGGTGGGCTTGGACCTCGTGGAGGCTTCCAACGTACCGTGCCTTAGCACGGATCAAAGACCACGTAGTTCAGGTTGGTTGCAACGACTTGCCGCTGGATCGGGATGTAGTTTAGCGTCATGTGGGACGAAGATTAACCCTGACGTGAAAATAATCATGGGGGTCCACTTGTGGTGGGTGTCGGCGAATCGACATGAAGAAGGGACCTTGGTCTAATGGGAGATGGGCTTGAGCCTCAGGGAGGCATCCTACATACCATTCCTTGACATGGATCAAAGTCCTCATAGTTCGGATTGGTCACAACGGCTTGCCGTCGGACTGGAATGCAGTTTAACATCATGCGGGACGAGGATGAACTTGACATGAATAAATGATGGGTGCGCTTGACCCTCAAGAAGGCTTCCTATGTACCATGCCTTGACATGGATCAAAGACCTCGTAGTTCAAATGGTTTCATCGGTGAACCGACGTGAAAGTAGACACGGGGGTCCACAAGTGGTGGGCTTGAACCTCATGAAGGCTTCCTACGTACCTTTCGTTGACATGGATCAAAGTCCTTGTAGTTCAAATTGTGGAATACAGTATAACATCATGCGGGACCATGGTGAACCGACGTAAAAGAGGTCAGAACAACCGGGTGGTGGGCTCAAACCTCGTAGAGGCTTCCTACGTACCACGCCTTGACATGGATCAAAGTCCTCGTAGATCAGTTGGGTGTGCAGTTTAACATCATGTTGGACGAGGGCATACAGTTTAACGTCATGCTGGACAAGGGTGGAACTCAACGTGAATAAACGACCGAGTAGTGGGCTTGAACCTCGTGGAGGCTTCCTACGTACCATGCCTTGACATGGATCAAAGTCCCTGTAGTTCGCAGGGGTGGGGGTCAGGGTCGGTGCTCACTCTAAACCCACGTGAGTCATTCTTGGTGTGAGAAACAAGAGGTTGCAGGGACCTGATGTTCACGTCACGAAGGATGCGTCCGTGAGAAGCGAAGAGGGGCTTACGCGTTAGGCGGCCCATGGTGTTGGGACTTACTCCAGGATGGAGGCCCAAAGAGCGGCAAAGCGCAGCGAAAGAGGGATTCGGAACCAATGATGGGAGGTGCCTCGTTCCCTATTATGCCCTCCACTGACCTTGGTAGTGGGGAAGTACGGAGATGCAGGGGTGCAGCCTTCCGCAAGAGGTTCTAGGGGCTTATACCAAGGTGGTTGCCCTTCTCCCATGGACATAAGCTACTCCAAGAAGGAGGATATCATCCCTTGTAGAGGGGGGTGACCCCGTCTCCATGGAGATGGGTGGCGTAAAAAATGTCCGAGCTGGGGGGACCCTTCGTGCGAAGCACGGGGCCAGATCACAGTTTACGTCATGCATTGAGGATGAGGTTCTTGTCAGTTTAACGTCCTACAGCTCAGATGAGGTGGGTTTACTCTGCACCCCTAGGACTTACATAACTGGTTCCCATTGCTCCTTGGGTGAGGGAAGGTACCAGTAAGGCCGTGATTAAGGGGGGTCGTAGAGTGAACCATCGAGGGGTCCACGTTAGCATGGCTATGCGAAGAATAAATAGTCGTTAGCATGCCTATGTGAAGAAGCATCAGGCGAAGCAACGCTACGAGTGGTGTTGTCTGTGGGACTTTTAAATCACATCGTGCAAGCCTGGAGGGTCACACGGGAAGAGGAATTGCCAATAAGAGGAGCGTGCTTCGCGAAGTGGAGTGCATTGGCCTTATCATGGGGTAGAGGTTTGGATGGGGTTCTTTGCGAAGTGGAATAGTGTTCGCGGAGAACTGCCTCATGAAGCAGAGGTGCCTCGCAAAGCAGGGTGCTGCAAAGCAGTGTGCTTCGTGATGTGAAGTGATCCTGCCTTAGCATGGGAATCGCTAGTACAGGATGGGTGTTTCGCGAAGCCTAAACGCTCCGCGGCTGCCCGGGTTCCCTTTGGAATCCCCCTCCTTCGCGAATGCCCTTGAGCTTCACGAATGGCATCCCTCTCGAAAGAGGGGCTCAAAACGAGACAAAGCGAAGGCGTCAGGCGAAGTAGAAGCACCTCGCGGAGCTCATGATTCCTGAGGCAAAGGGTGCTTCGTGATTTGGGATAGGAGAAGCTGAAAGGTCGGATTGTCCATCTCTTGGACTCCGGGGGAACCCAGTATTTATAGGCAATGGGCGCCGCGAAGCTAAACTCCCGCGCCGCCTCTGGTGCTTCGCGGCACGACCACGAATGTCAATTTCGTTCGCAGAGAGGTACCGCCTCTGGGGATTTGCGGTGGGATCGCGAACGTCAAATTCGTTCGCAGAGAGGTACCGCCTCCTGGGCTTCGTGTCAGGATCACGAACGTCAAATTCGTTCGTGGAGAGGTACCGCCTCCTAGGCTTCGCTGCAGGGTCGCGATGCTCGGGGGTGCTTCGCGTCGGTGCTTCACGAGGCAGCGTGCGGGGCTTCTTTAGGGGCTCCTTCCTTTCATGAAATATTTTGGCGCCAACAACCGCCCCCCTCAGACTTGGATCCATGGGCCACAGGGTCGAAGTCTGAGGGAAAATCGCCAAAATTGTCAGTGGTTCGCGATGTGCCTTCGCGAAGGGGGCCCGCAGTGCTGACCGCGGTCAGGGGATCCAGATGCGCCGCGATGCTCTGCACGGGCAGGGCGCGCCGCGAAGCTCCGGGGTCACCTACTATAAATAGGGGGTCGACCTCTTTTGTCTTCACGTGACTTTCTTTTCCTTTTGTGCTCTCGCTTTCGCGAAGCTCCGCGTACTCTGCGCCTGCTCTCCGTGAATCGTGCTTCGCAGCGAACCGCGGGTCTCTGACTCCGTGACCGCGCCAAGAGCAGTCCTGTTTGCCGACTTTGGTTCGACTTCGTGGCTTGGTTTCGCAACCCATCTTCTCAAGAGATCTTCATGATCCGGCTTCGTGACCTAGCTTCACAATCCTTTCTGAAAAACTGTTTTTTGAGTGTCGGAACCAAAATGGTCCATCGAGAAGCTGTGTTGGGGGTGATTGTCGACGCCGCCCGGAGGGGTGAAATGGCCAACTGTCTGGGCCTTGGGGAGATGGTCTGAAGCCACTCGGACCACATTTCTTTGACAGAGCTGTTATCGGAAGGTCATAAGAATTATTTTTAGTGCAAGAAGCTACTGTTGTACGACTTCGGGTTGAGGGATGACGTCTTCATCCCTGAGGTGAGTAGGGATGAACCAGCTTTCTGGTTTAGTAGCACGACATGTTAGCACCAATGGTTCAGGGCGGCCGATGGTCATGCGCAGGAGGACTTCACACCCATCATCGCCGACTGTCTCTACAACCATGTGAACAATATTGATGGGAAGCCACTACAACCAGAGACCTCCCCTCCTCTGTACCGTACCATGCTGAAGGCAGCGTTGCAGGATCCGAAGAACGGGTGGTCTGATGAGTGGGACCTGCGCCAGGGTGGAAACTTTACCGATGACTGGGCCTAGGCCTACTGGGTAGGATCCTCATGTGAGGCGTTTGGTGTCGAGCCTAGAAGAGTGCGTTTATATGAGGCGGCATGGGTCTCCCAATTCCACATTTACCAACCAAAAAAACTGATGCCAGAGTTGCTGAGCAGATTGTCATCTAAGACCAATACCTTTCACCTGCACCACGGGGAGGTGGGAATCAGCCTGTGGGATGTCCACCAGATTTCGGGGGTTCCGATCTTGGGGGCCATGTATGATGATTTCCTCCCCGTCATGAGCACATGGGAGGATACAGAGCAAATTCCGCGACTGGCCTCGGTGCTAATGGTACTTATCCCTGGAGAGGACAAGGAGGTAGTGAGGGATGTCCACTTTAAGAAGTGGTTCAAGTGATTCATTAATTTCCCAGAAAATCGAGAGTTCCCTCCAAGGACTCGAACTTGTCTGAGGAAAGCCCAACGGGGTAAGGAGCACTTGTATTGGCGGGTCTTGGAAGACAGCCAATTGAAGACTTGGGGCTTCAGTGTCGGCACTGAACCGTAGCCGATAGTCAGGCTGGCGGCGTTCATTGCGGCTGTCATCTGCGGTTGGATCCTACCGGTGAGGGATACCATCATGGGGGTGCGGCCCTGCTCGTTTATCATGGTGTCCATACTAGCCATGGGGTAGCGGGTCAGTCTGGGGATCCCAATGCTCTCCAAGCTATACAGAATGTTGCGGCACGTTAGTGAGGGAACGAAGCCGCCAAGGATATACAGGCCCTTCTACCTCCTGTACAGGTGGATTGCAGCACACATCAGGGGGATCTATGAGTATCCAAACCCTATCTTGTCGCCGGTATCAAACTTCCTCCCCTCCATCCTGAATGCGGTCGGGAGCTTCTCGTTCAGACTAACCGTGCCTATGGTGTTGAACCGGGTGTGGAGGGCGGATGAGTTTAATTTCCACCCCTTCCCATTGCCGACGGGTATACTCGCTGACGATGGGTGGGGAACGGAAGAGCACTGGGCTTACCTCCTTGCCTTTCGAGGTGGATTTTTTGTGGCACGAGTGGATCGTGAGCCGCTCTGCGAACTGTACACCCTGCATCGGTTTGCGAGGCAGTTCTGGTGCCTCCAGCGGCTGACCCCGTAGGTCTACTGGGAGGTGCATCATGAGGAGCACTCATGTGTGATGAGGCAGTTGTGGCTCATGTTCACACGGGAAGATGGGAGGATGCGAATTTCATTTCTTCCATCCACCACCGCTTTCAGATTGGTGAGGGAGTATTCCATTAGTTGGGAGGCTGCTTACCCAGGGGAGATGCTGAAGTAGCCAACTGTTCGGGTTGGTGACGTTGGGCCTCCTCGATCCCGAGGTCAGGGTTGGAGGGCATCTAGGGCCTCTCGCGGTGGTGAGGCTGCAGTGGCGGTGAGACCCGCACCGGCCGAGGGTGTGGCAGCAGTGGTGGATCCGGTGATTCTGGAGGAGAAAGGTTATCCAGAGGGGCATCCATCGAGGGGATTTCGTAGGATATCCACTCAGGCTCCAGGGAAGCGACTGAGTCATATTGCCATGGTAGAGGATGTCGTCTTCCTGGAGTCCTGGGACATTTGGGACGTCAACCGGCAATTCCTCAGTCCACCCGAGATATGGGCGCACCTGAATCACCTCGGGATGGAATTACCGGGCATAGGCCCAGTCCGGGATGGTTTCATGGAATCTCCGGCAGAGGCAGAGAAATACTTGGACGAGCTGGAGGATTACGTTCACTCCAGTGGTGTCCCTCGCCCAATGACAGACCGGGTGAGGGTACTGCTGGATCGAACGGTCCCCCCACAGTTGCCAGCTGCCGATCTGAGGGAGTGCTTCCCCCTACTGGAAGAATCAGAGGACTCCTCTCGGGAGGATGAGGCTGGAGGAGGGAGCCCATTGGAGGAGGGCGAGGTCGGAGATCAAGGCTCATATTCCAACAATTTCCCAGAGGCTCTCGAGGTAGCATTCTGAACTTCTTTCCTTAGGGTCCGTTATCGGGTCATTATGGACCTCTCACTGATGTTTGAGCCATGCCGGAGGAACTTGTTCGCAGGCCTCGTTCTCACCCCTCGGTGGGTGATGATGCAGGGCCTTCAGAACCCACACCTATGGCTGCGTCCAGTTTCGCATCTGGTGGGACTAGAGCACCCGACATGGCTCCTCCGGAATCTCCAGACCTTCCAACAGTATACAGAGGGCATCGCCTCGGGGTCCCGTCAGTATCAGCTCAAGAGTAGCACCAGGAGGTCGATCTCCGTAAGTTTCCTTTACCAGTTTCCTTGTCGTCATATGTAGACTATGCCAACTAACATTTATATCCCTCTCTGTCGCACAGTCTCCGACTGGCGTGGGATGCTGCGGAAAGGCTAGTCGGGATGTCTGGTGGCGTCCCTCCTAGGGGCATGCTAGTGATGGTGGCGATAGTCCTCCCATCTCCCCGAGCTGCAACACACACCATCACTGGTAGGACCACCAGCAGGGTCGTGCCTAAGGTCATTGAGGTGGACTCTAATGAAGAGGATCGACCGGCTGGTCCCAGTCCTGTCGCGTCTGCTTCGGCGCCAGATGTCACGCCGGATTCAATGCCAGATGCAGATCCTGCTGAGGACTTTCTACGAGCGTATCCTGCGTACGAGCCTGCCAATCACGCAGACTGGGACAAGACGGCATCTGATGAGGAAGACAACAGCATAGTCCACCGCCGATCATGGAAGCTGATCATGCGCTTCATCAAGGACACCCCCCAAGCGCTATGGCTGGATGAAATGGATAGACTTCGCTCGCAGCTGCGCGAACTGTGCGCTGGGGGAGTGGATGCCCAACATCCTCACACGCTCGTCTGAGATCTTATGGATGAGAAGATCCGGGAGCATGATTGTGGTCTCAGTGTGGGCTGGCAGCAGAGGAAGGCGACAAACCTCAAGAAGCTCCAGGAGGCTGAAAGTGAGGTCCAACAGCTGCAGACCCGGGCGGATGAGCACTCAGTCTCTCTTAGTGCACAATATGAGCTGATCTCACGGTTGAGGGCACAGCTGGCAGAGGTAGAGAAGCATATGAGGCAGGCTTCTGGAAAGATGGCTGCCATTCAGGCTGGGGTAGAGAGGGCCAAAGCCAAGGCTGATGAACTGCGCCTCGCCGCTGCTGAGGAGGAGCGGGAGCTAAGTCAGTGACAGCAAGTCTTGGACGCTACAAGCCAAAGGGTGGCAGAGCTGCAACGCTCTTTTGATGGGGTCAACCCGTCCATGGGGGGAGTCGACCCCCAGGTACTGTAACAAACTAAAAACTTTTATTGGTACTCTCACGCTTCAATTTCTTCCTCTTTTGTTTTGAATTTCGTAGCATGCACGATTTCCACAATTTAAATCGGTTCATTACATCCCTACAATGTTTTCGGGACGTTCGACACTAATTCCCCAAGCTCACGTGGGTCAAGCCCGATGTGAGAAACAGGAGACAGTGGCCTTCTTGTCCCACCTAACATAGGAGTGGAGACTATGCTCCGGGCATCCAGGATTTGGATTACCAGTCTGGATTTCTGGAAGATGGGAGAGGTCCGGCCAGGGAAGGAGGTTCTCATACACGAATGGTGCAACGCCAGGGGCACTGAAATCGGTCCGAACAGACGGAAACGGGAAGCGTGAATTACGATGCCCAAGATTCGGAGCACTGTGGGGATGGCGTGACAATAAAGGACAGCTGTTAACCACGGAGGAGAAGCGGTATCCTTACTGCGTTAGCCTGAAATGGGGACAACAAATGAGGGTCGACCATTGACCATGTTCGAAACATGGGACCATGTCACAAATGTTGTCGATCAATCCTTCGGGACGTTGGCCCAGGATAGAAGGTGGACCCTAGGTCAAACATCCATACTGTTAGGGGGTCCTTCCAAACATGACCAGTCTTCCGGGATGTTGGCCCAGGACGGTAGGTGAGCCGATGCGGCATGAGACCAGGCCGTTAGGGGGTCCCTTCAGACATGAAAGGGGACGAGGGTCCGAATAAGGGGCATGCAAAGCGTGGAATATGGAGTGATGGTTTGTCTGAACAGAATCCGACACTTAGGTAGTTACACCACCGTGGTGGGAGTACGCCAGATGGATGCATTGGTTTGGTCATGGATCCTTCCTTCTTTGGGATAGGGCCTCTCTAGGGAGGGGTCCGACCAGGGGGCTAGAAAGGGGAAGAATGGGATTGATGATTTATATGGGTAGGGCCCTAGGAAAAATACCAGGGTGTCTCTACGTATCCCACGAGGATGGGAATCAAGCCATACGTAGTTCTGGAAGCGTAGTTTAACGTCATGCAGGACGATGAGAAGCCTGGCCGTGTTGGTACACATCCTGCCAAAACTACTAAGCCCATGTTAGTCATTCTCGGTGTGGGAAACAAGTAGTGGTGGGACATTCCCGACATAGAAAAGGGGAGGTTATGGTGGAGAGACGCTTGGTGAATACCGGCCCAATGACACTAACATGATCTTGTGGCGCACCTAGATGCGCGAAGAGATAGAGTCGAATATGATGGAATTCCACTTGAACGTGAGGAAGTGGAAATGTGTGAATCATGACGCTCGAGATTTGGATCACAATGATGGTGGCATGATGATAGAGGACAACTGTTAACCATGATGGAAACGCAGCGTCCATATCGCGTTAGCATAGAATGGGGACAAACAAATGAGGGTTGACCATTGACCATGTTTGAAACACGGGACCATGTCGAAAATGTTGTCAAAAATCCTTTAGGGACGTTGGCCCGAAAAGATTGGAGGGCCCTTAGGTCCAAAATCCATGGAGATCCCTTAAGCCTAGTATCCATGTCGCCCGAGGGTCCTTTTGGATGTGGAAGAGGATGAGGATCCAAATAGAGAGCTCATGAAGCTTGGTCATGGGACGAGGGGAATGTCCCCATGAAAATCCCACAGTTCGGGCTCTTTGTCAAAACACATCTGAATACGACAACGAGACATATTAGATAGAGGGAGCAGAGTCCTTTCCCATAGGGATATCTTAGTTTAGGGTCATAGAATTCGGACCAAAGGGCAGGAGGAAACATAAGAGGCACATGGTGGAGTAACTCAAACACCTGGATTAAATGGGAATAGGGGGTGTGTACGGTGTGGTGCACAACCCGATGTGAATGATGACATAATCCCATATCACATCACACAACCCCCTTGGGAGAGGTTTTAGGTCATCGGACCGAAAGTGAAGGTTAGGCTGGGACCGCGGGGAAGTGCCCGGGCGCTCCTACGTATCTCATGAGGATGAGAATCAAGCCATACATAGTTCTACATAGTGTCACGGTAAGGTACCGGTGCCAGGGAAAAAGGGGAGTGCGGGCGTGGCCCTTGCACTAAAAGGAAGCGGAATTTGATGAATCTTGTTTGTCCTTTAAGGTGAGTGGTTTTTTTTGTGAAGCGACAGGCCTAGGGTAGTAGGCCGTGGTGTCGCCACAAGAATCAAGTCGTGGTAGGCATTGACAAATGGCATGGCACATGACTAATACCCAACGTGATTTCCTCTACAACGAGGTCATCACAATGCAGTGCCGTTTTTCGTCATGCAGCCAGGACGATAATGTCATAGTTTAGGGTCGTGTGATAGGACCAAGCATGCATTTTAACGTCATGCAGCGCAGACATAGCAGAAGCGATGCTAGGCGGGGAATGTGTATGGTGTTGTGCGACATAACCGACGTGGATGGGGACATGATCCCTCATCACATCGTATACAGTCCCGAGAGAGGAAACTCAGGCCGAGGGGCCTATATACAGGTAAATGGTGAAAATAAGGGGGGAGAGACTAGCTCCCTAAATGGGTTGGACCTGAAGACAAGGCATCCGTGCGGTCCTACATATCCCATGAGGATGGGAATAAAGCTTAACGTAGTTCTGAAGGGTGCCTTTTACTGTCATGAGGGACAAGGAATAGGAGGTCTAACTCTTAGAATGGGGTGCGTGTGGTGAAACTATTGCAAACCTGACGTAAATGGGGACATAATCCCGCACTACGCCACACAGTCTCGTAGTCGGGGTCCTAAAGGCAAGACCAGAGAGGTGAATTAGCTTAACTCAAGCTGGACCCAAAGACAGGGGGTCTGGGAATTTCTGCGTGTCCCATTAGGATGGGAATCAAGATGAACGTAGCTCTAAGAGGATCTTAGTTTATGGTCATAGAGCTCGGACCATGGGTGGTGACAACTTCCCGAGTAAGCGCAGATGTCAACCCAATCCCTAATCCCACGTGAGTTAAACTCGGCGTGGGAAACAAGGGGGGAATCCTTGTCGCAATACTTGGGGTGTCCGTCAAAGGGGAGTTGGTAGAGAGCCCTGAAGGACACCTTTGACACGGCTTGTTCCTCCAACGCGTAGACGCACACTGAGGAGTAGTACCAAGATCTTCGAAACTCTACTTGGACATGATGAAGTGAAGAAGGATGTGAATTGTGTACCCGAAACTTTGGGCCTATTGGGGTTGGCATGGCGATAGAGGGAAAACTGTTAAACGTGGTGGAAAAACAGTCTTCATATCTCGTTAGCCTGAGGTGGGAACAACAAATGAGCATCGACTGCTGACCATATTTGCAATGGGAGATTTTATCGATTTTTTGTCCGAAACTCTCGGAGGCGTTGGCCCGTAACGGTAGGAGGGCCCTTGGGCTTAGTATCCAGGCCGTTCTTGGGGGTCCCTCCGGGTGTGAAAGATGGTGGAAGCCCTGATGTAGGGATACACAAAGCCTGGAAAGTGGGTTCAAACGTGTCTGAGTAAAGTTTGGCATTCCATTTAATAAACCAGAGTCCCTTTAGGCACATTGGTGAACCATCGAAAAGGGTTGATGAAACATCTCAAGAGTGAGAAGTACATGACGTGGTCATTGTAAGACTGATGTGAATGAGGACATAATCCCATATCACACCATATAATCCTGTCATAGAGGAAGGGTAGACCAAGGGGCCAAAGTGGGATGAAGATTACCGAGATATGGGGCTAGACCCGAATCCTAGACATTCAGGTGATCCTACATATCCCACGAGGATGGGAATCAAGCCACACGTAGTTCTCTAGATGTAGTTTAATGTCATGTGGGACGAGGAGGGGAGTAATGTACCCCCAAACAAGGGAGGTGTACGGTACAGAGGATAAACCGACGTGAATGAGGAAATAATCTCACAACACACCATGCACTCCTATAAGAGAGGACCTGGGCTGGGGCCCGAAAAGGACAAGGGGGCCTGATGGTTAGGCATTGATCAAGAAGGCCTGACCTGCTTTCAGTTTAATTTCTTTCAGTGAGGACAAGGGTCATAGGCCCAAAAAGGCCGAGAGGCCTGAGGTTGGGCCTCGTGAGGGAAAGTGTACGGCATGGTACATGATCCCGACATGAATTAGGACATAGTCCCACACCACACCGTACACTCCTTTATAAGAGATACAGGGCCATGGGCCCAACTGCTGAAACTACTCAGGGGAAGTTTTTCACTCCAGGATGGGGCAGAACGAATCACTGCACTCGATGTTTGGGACATCTCGGGGTGGACCCGAAGATCCAGGACACTGTTGACCATGTTCGAAACACAGCGTCCCTATGGTGACACAATATGAGAGCAACAAATGAGCGTCGACCGTTGACCAAATTCGCAACACGGGACTTGTATCAGCTTGTTGTTCGGAAACCCTTAGGGGCATTGGCCCATGTCAGTAGTAGATCCCTTGGGCGTAGTATCCAGTCCGTTCTTGGGGGTCCCTCTGGGTGTGAAAAAATGATGGAATCCCAGTCACGGAGTGGGTAAAGCATAGCTGTATCCATCCACGAAAGAGGAGAATGTCTCCAGGGGGGACGTGCATCCGGGTCGAGACTTTCTTGATGTAAGTTGGGGAAAATGTTTGCACCCTGCCATATATCTTGACCTGAGGGGAAGATTTTGGCATTTGGGCTGGGCCAACAGACGAAATGCCTGGGTGTTCCTACGTATCCCATTAGGATGGGAATGAAGCCATACGTAGTTCTTGAAGGCCATGCAATTTAACGTCATGTGGTGAGGACGTGGGAGAATAGAAGAACGGGAGTGGGCACATGGTGCAACCCTTACAATCCTTGTACGAGTGGGGTTGTATGAGCGGGGCTAAGAAAGCCTACTCCTCGCTACGCAAGGACTCTCCAAGGAAACTATTCCCAGGGGGAATAATGGAAGAGAAGAGCTAGGGGATGGGCTCAAGATGAGGCGTCCGAGAATTCCTACACATCCCATTAAGATGGGAATCAAGCCACATTTAGTTCTTGAAGCATAGTTTTAGCGTTATTCTGGACGAGAAATGTATCTCAACAGGGTGTATGTACGGTACGGCAAATAAACTGACATGAATGAGGATGTAATCCCACACCACACCACACAATCCCATAAGAGAGTCCGAGTCGACAAAGGCCAAGGGGCCTGAGGCTGCGCATTGTTCAAGAAGGCCTGACTAGCTTGCAGTTTAACATCTTACAGTAAGGACGGGGGCTGGGGGCCCGAGGAGGCCAAGGGGCCTGAGGCTGAGCCTCGGTCAGGAAGGCATGACTGGCTTTCAGTTTAACGTCTTACATTAAGGACGAGGGGAGATCTTAGTTTAAGGTCATAGAGCTCGGACCATTTTGCAGTTTATCATCCTACAGGATGGTGGTGCAGTTTAAGGTCATGCAGGAGCGTACAGTTTAAGGTCATGCAGGACCATAATGTGCATTTTAGGGTCATGCAGGACCGTAACATGCAGTTTAGGGTCGTGCGGGACCGTAACGTGCAGTTTAGGGTCCTGCAGGACCGTAACGTGCAGTTTAGGGTCATGGGGGACCGTAATGTGCAGTTTAGGGTCATGCAGGACCATAACGTGCAGTTTAGGGTCATGCCGGACCGTAACGTGCAGTTTAGGGTCATGCGGGACCGTAACATGCAGTTTAGGATCATGAGGGATCATACAGTTTAAGGTCATGCAGGACCATATAGGATCAGGCGAAGTACTGCTTGAGGAACCTGGCATTGGTGGGAGGAGTTACGCGCTCACCATCCATGGTCACCAAGGAGTACGCCCCATTGGGGTAAACCTTATGGATGATATAAGGCCCTTCCCATTTGGGTTCTAGCTTGGGCGGTTTCCTACCGGGGATCATTGGCGCTCGAAGGGCCAGCACTAGTTCGCCCTGTAGAAAAGAACGGAGGCGAACCTTCTTGTTGAAGGCCCTCAATATCTTATTCTGATGCCTTTACAGATTGTGCAGGGCACGAAGCCGGTTCTCATCCAGTGCTTCTAATTCAGCTAGACGGATTTCGGCCACCTCATCTGGCGCCTGCTGGTCATAGACTGCAGTGCGTAGCGATGGTAGCTGGATCTCAATGTGTAGGACGGCCTCAGACCCATACATCAGGGAATATGGGGTCACCTGGGTAGAGTTGCGAGTCGTCATCCGATAAGCCCAGAGGGCGTTGGGGAGCTTGTCCAGCCAACTTTTCTTGTTTTGACCAACCATCTTCTGCATAATGTTGGAGAGGGTTTTGTTGAATGCCTCGATCTGTCTGTTTGCCTGCGTGTGATAGTGGGAGGTATGGTTCGAGCGGATGTCGTACTTGGAATACAATTTCTTCAGCTCAGCTGCTCGGAAGTTGGTGTCATTATCGGTGAGGATGGCGTGAGGGACCCCAAATCGGTGGATGATATTGGAGCTCACAAAGTCGACGATGGAATGGGCCTTGACCTATTTGAGTGGAACTGCCTCTGCCCAATTGGAAAAGAAATCCGTAGTATTCAGGATGAACCTACACTGGCGAGCCGTTTCTGGTGGATATGGTCCCACTACATCAAGTCCCCATACCGCAAATGGCCAAGAGTACTTGGTGGGGTGGAGGGGCTCCGGCGGCCGATGTAGAAAGTTGGCATGAACTTGGAATGCATGGCAGCTCTTGGAATACCCGATACAATCATGGATCATAGAGGGCCAGAAGTACCCCAACCTCCGGATTTAATGGGACATCTTCGGCCCAGCTTGATGGGCACCACAGGAACCGGCGTGAACCTCTTGCATAACCTGAGAAATATCTACTCCTCGAATGCAACGGAGGAGAACGACATCGAATCTCTTCTTATAAAGGATCTGTTCAAGACTAGGGCCGCTCTGAAGGGTAAATTGCAGCACGTGGCATCAGGTTTGCTCGTGCTTGGCCCGGTTGTCCGGGAGGCGACCATTTTGGAGATACTCGACAAAAGGCGCCCTCCAGTTGAGAGTGGCTTCAACCATTGTGTCTGACGAACCCGGGACCCCTGACGTAGAGGGTCTGATGGTGAGATTACTTACCCGCAGGCCATCATTGTCCTCTTGGGTGACAGGGGCAATGACTCTTCGGTGTGCCACATGTATGATCAAATCATCTTGCTCGGGTTCTGCGAGCGACGCAGCTAAGCCATCCAAGGCGTCTGCTTGACCGTTCTGTGACCGCGGGACATGGGTAATCTATGGTCGAGAAGAGAACTGGTCTATTAGGCAGAGGGTGCACTCCAGAAATGGTAGAAGCTCCGGCTTCCTGACGACATAGTCACCATTGACCTGTTTGATTACCAGCTCAGAATCTCCTTTCACATGTAGATGGGGCACGTCGATCTCAAGAGCCAGCTCGAGGCCGGTGATGAGAGCCTAGTACTATGCCTCGTTGTTGGTACAGCCTTTCAAAAAAAGGAATGAGTATGGCAGGATGGCTTGCACCAGGGTAATGAAGATGATACCTAGGCCCACTATGTTGAGCTTAGGATCGTTGAGCCTCCTACCGGTGGGGCTCCGGGAGGCACTGTCGAAGTGCATTTTCCAACATGGGACGACATGATCGACTGAGAGGATCGCCTCATCAGGAAAATCCAGGTCCAGGGATTGATCCGCGGAGGTTGGATGGGCAGCTAAAAAGTCTGCCAACGCCTATCCCGTAATGGCCTTCTGAGGTACGAACCTAATATCAAACTGCTGGAGAATCACTGCCCACCGCGCTAGTCGGCTGGTCAACATGGGGTGGTTCAGGATGTACTTTAGTGGGTCTACCTGGGAGACCAATTGTACCTCATGGTGCTGCAGGTAATGCTGCAACTTCTGTATGGCAAAGACGATTGCAAGGCAGCTCTTTTTGATTGGGGAGCATCTGACCTCTGTATCGAGAAGCATGCGGCTGAGATAGTAGAGACTGTTCTCAGTACCCTAGTTATTCTTCTGGGTGAGCAGTGCACTGAGGGATCGTTCTAGGGCGGTCACGTAAAGGACCAGCGGATTTCTAGAGACGGGTGGCATCAAAACCGGAGGTTGGAGCAGATACTGCTTGATTTCCTGGAAAGCAGTCCGACACTCCTCATCCCATTCATAGGCGGCGCCCTTCTTCATGAGCCGGGAAAAGGTCTTACACTTGTCGGCCAGATTCGCGATGAATCGGCATATATTGGCTAATTGGCCTTGGAGGCCTCGAAGTTCCCGAATATTGCTCGGGGGAGGCATTTGGCTGATGGACTTGATCTTCTTTGGGTCTATCTCAATGCCTCGGTATCTAACAACAAAGCCTAGAACCTTCCCGGAGGTGACCCCAAAGGCACACTTCAACGGGTTCATCTTTAGGTGATGGGAACGGAGGAAACCGAACACTTTCTCAAGGTCCTTGATATGGTCCTGATGCTGAAATGATTTTACCACTAGGTCATCTACGTAGCATTCCACCAACGTCTCGATAATTGTCTTGAATATGCAATGCATGGCCCTCTGATAAGTGGAACCTGCATTTTTCAAGCCGAAGGGCATAACCTGGTAGAAAAAGGTACCTTGGAGAGCCCTGAAGGCAGTGGACTCCTCGTCCTCGGGGGCCATCTGAATCTGGTTGTACCCAGAATACCAATCCATGAAAGAGAGGGATTGGTACCCGGTCGGGGCATCAATCAACAACTCAGTCACCGGGAGGGGGAAGTCATCCTTTGGGCAGTGGCGATTAAGGTCGCGAAAGTCGATGTAGACTCTGATCTTCCCATTCTTCTTCCTGACTGGCACAATGTTAGCAAGCCACTTGGGGTACTGGAATTCCTTAATGAAGTTGGCTTTGATAATTTTGTCAAATTTAGCCTCAACCATAGCACCATGAGAAGGTTTCATCTTCCTGGGAGGCTGCTTAAACCCACGATGGTTTGCCGGGTGGTCCAGATGGTGAACGGATACCTGGGGATCTCGTCCTGGCATCTCGTTGTAACTCCAGGAAAACATGTCATGGTGTTGTTTGAGAAATTCTACATACTGTTGCCGCTCCTAGGGGGACATGGCTGCACTAATCAATGTGGGTTTTGGATCTGCCTCGCTACCAAGGTTCACCTGTACCAGTTCATCAACCGTGGTAGAGACGCCTTCCTCAAATGTGGGGGGAGCATCCTCCAGGTCTTCTTCTCCACCCGTGGGGGGATTTCCCACGGCGGGAGATACTTCTGGGCTATCAAAACCTGAGGGGTAGCTGGTGCCGGCTTGGGCAGCAATGGTCATCATATCAGGAGGCTCATTCTCCATTGATACCATAGCAATGAAGGCAGTCGACCCTATCCCATCTGGCCTTTGGCCTAAGGGGCCATGTTTGATGACATCAAAATAGTGGTGACGTGTCGGCCTGAGTCGGTTGATTCCAGCCCGGTGGAAGAGACACGTATGGCGTACCGCCGTTGTCATAAGCTTGACATTCCGGTATTGCATAGGGGTAGGAGGCTCTGGGATCACCTGAGCCTGGTTGGTGTAGGAGTATGAGGTGATTTTCCATCATCGCTTGGACATGGGAACATGCCTTCCTTGCGTAGCCAAAACAACAAAACACTGCCCCATGTCGGGGGTTGTGGCCTCCAATCGATGGATTAAGAATACGTAGGTGTCATCCATGCTTTGCCCAGGGATCACTTGTGACCGGGGTGGGTTCATCCTCACTTACTAGGATTTGCTTATCCTTACTCTTGTAATAATCACCATCCAGATAGTGGGCCTCACAAGAGGCGAAAGGAGACGCATCTCCTTGGAGCACGCCTACTTGACCATTGAGGGAGTATTTGAGGCACTGGTGATACGACGAAGGGACTACTTCATGCAGATGGATCCATGGCCTACCCATCAACACGTTGTAGGCGGTGTCCTGAGAGACGACCATGAACTCGGTGCTGGAAATTAAGCCACCGAACTGAGTCTTCAGGCGTATCTTGCCGACTGGGGTTTTCTCAGTCCTTTCATACCCCTAGATTCTGAGGTCAGAGGGAGTTAAATCATCTTCAGACAGACCCAGCTTTCGCAATGTCCGAGTCAGAATTAGGTTGATTCCGGAACCCGTGTCAATGAGGCAGTGGTGGACTTCCACAACATTGAAGTGGCCTGTGATGTAAAGCGGGCGAATATCACCCTGTATAAGAGGGTCCTCATCTTCACCGAAGAACGAGATAACTGCCTGACACTCGGCATTCACAATTGCCTCTGTGTGGGAGGCTTCTGTGGATGCTACCTCCGCCTCAAACTGTAGGGGGCTCCTTAGGGCCTCGGCAAGTTCCTCGCGCATTTTAGACGATAGGAGAAGGGTCTCAAGTATAGAAATCCTTGCTGGAATGCTAGACTGGTGCTTCAGGACATCGTACTTTCGTGCCAAGCACGAACCTCTTCTTACAAGAGGTCGTTCTGCAGTTGGAGGCACAACGGGTCCTGCCGGTTGAACCGATGGTCGACTAGTGCTGGGTACATCCTTCCGCCTACTAGTTGAAGCCTTGAGAGTAGTCGTCGGACTAGGATCGGACAACGGAGACTGGCCTGTAGCCGGGTAAGACTGGTTATGATACAAACGAGGCAGCTCTCCCTGATCTAGTAGCACAAACGGCGGTGGAGTTAAAGCTGAGGGCATCAGATGGGGTTGCACGTGCTGAGCTCTGCACTGAGCCTACTATCTGGTCTCATTAGCAAGCACGGCTTGGCTGAAAGTGCCTGCTAAAGTGCCTCGACGACCGGCATGGTTGTGGTTCCGCTGACGTTGACGTCGGCTGGGGACATTGGGGAGGCTCTCCTGGCATTCCCCTTTTTTGGGAGTTATATAGGGCTTTACCAGCTCCACGGTGTTAACCAAAGCGTACCCCAGGCTGTCGCTCGACGAGTAATCCACCACCGGGTAGATTCTGGGAGGAATCCCCATTTCAGGGGGCATAAAGTCGCCGAGAGTGCGGGATGACGACGGCACCGGCGAAGCACGTTGTTTCTTCTTGCGTCGTCGCTGCTTGCCCTTTTGGGAAGAGGTCGACTGTGAAGGCGATGCAGAGGTACTAGCTACCTCTTCTGAAGGTTCCGGCTGCTTCAGGAATGCCCGGATGATACCATGGGAACGGACGACAGTTTTTTGATCCATCCAGTCGTCGTATCTCTGGGACCCGCGGCTGGGAACCTGCTGCCACTCACCTTCGCTCTCTCTACCAATCTCTGACCCTGCAAAGACACCTGCAACTTGTGTTGGTGTCGGGCCCAACCTGACTATGTTGTTGTTGACCTGGTCTTGAAGCCAGTCTTTAAACACATAGCATTGCTTGAGGGTGTTCCCCAGAATCCGATGATAAGGGCAGTAGTTGGGGTGATTGGTGATATTCACCTCTGCCGGCCTTCTGCACTCGGGCAGGCGCACAATCCATTGCTCTAGAGCACTTCAGAAGTAGCCAGGGACCTGATTTTCGTTGAACGAATAAGTCTACTGCCTTATTTCCGGATAGGGGGCCCTGGGGTCCTGGCCCTGATGAGGGTCCGGAGGGGCCTGCCGAGGAGGCGGCGCCTGATTGTCTCGCCTAGGTGGAGGTGGCGCATTGCGCGAGGGAACCTGCCGATTCTGAGGCGGTCGCTGCTGGGTAGGAGCCTGTGCTTGAGGTGGAGGACCTTTGTGGGGTTTTAGGGATGGTGCTGCTGGCAATAATTCCAGTTTCCTGGGGGCTTCTATTTGGGCCACCGCGGTGGGTTCATCTCTGGCAGTCCTCCTGGCTGGGATCATAGGGGGAAGCGAACGTGCCTGACTAGCCTGTTGTAGAGCCTCCTCAAGGCGCTGAGCCTTATCTGAGAAATCCCTGAATCCTACAGGGTAGTTCTGGGTAATCAGGTAAGGTATCATCTCCGTTTTAACATTCCCCACACACATCGTTAGTAATTGCTCCTGAGTCAGTGGCATATCGAGGGAGTACGTAAGTCCCTTCCACCGGGCGATGAAATATGCGACTCGCTCATCAAGCCTTTGCTTGCACTTGAAGAGGTCTGCAATGTTGGTCTCCCACGTGGTGAAGCTGAAATGATATAGGAACTGTTGGCGGAGATCCTCCCAACCAGTCACTGATCCGATAGGGAGCTGGTTGTACCAGACGAATGTGGGACCTTCCAATGTCTGCACGAAACATCGGAGCTTGGAAGCTTCTTGCTGGGCCGGAGTCCCCAGCATGGGGCCACACCTGGAGGAAAAATGGGCCAAGTGCTACGACGGGTCCCCTGTCCCATTAAAGGGAGATAAAGTGGGGTTCCCAAAACCTGGGGTTGCAAGCATATCATCTACCCACGCGGAATACGGCTTGCCATCCAGTGGGACTGCCACCTGCCACATTTCCAACGCTTCGAGGCGGGCTATGAGTTCCGTTATAAGATCATCCGGGTGGGGGTCCTTGTCTTGACGGGGATCCCTAATCACAAGTGCGTTTCCAGGTTCTTCAACATGATAGATGGCTTTGGAGGCTCGTGGATCGACTGGCGGAACGGCCTGTGGGGCGACTGGGGGAACCCAGACCGGGTTCTTCAGATTGTGCCGTCGTTCAGGGGGGTTTGGCGAGACGTATCGCTCCCTCTTGTCGTATGTTCTGGCTTCTTCCCTTTCTTCGGAAGCAGCATGATCAGGGTTTCTTGGAGGCATCTCACCGGGGGGAATTGTTCCTGCCCCAGCTGCCCCGGCTTGGGATTACCATAGTCGGGTCGCCGCTCTGCAGCGCGCTCAGCCAAGAGTTCATCAACCAGCCTCTTCTGCTCAGAAATCTGCTGGCGTAACGTGGCCTTCTCGGGATCTTCATCCGTCTTCTGTACAGAGGAGGACAGGTCGGAGTTCTTGACAGTTCCGACATGCTCCTTACCCTTACCGGAATTTCGACTGAGTACCAACGACTCGGTAGGTACAGGGAGGCCAAGAAGGTTCCTCTACTGACGGGTAACCCTCCCTAATGGGTTCAGCAGTGGCGGTATGCCGTTAGGGGGTAATTCTCCATCGATAAACTCAAGCTCGTCTTCCTTGTCCACTATGTCAGTCATGTGGACTGTGAACCCTCTCGAGGGCATGTCCTCAATGTCGCATAACGAATCGGGCTGCCGTCGGATAGGGTCGAAGAGGAGAGCGGCATAGTGTCTCTAGCCACAGACTTGCACATGGGGGGTAGCTTCCCTGATGACTCTGCGGAGTACTTTGAAACTCTGAACACATTTTCGTTGAAGGGTGCTCTGACGGCCTGGTGACTCAGGGTGCTGGGCCATAGGGAGTGCGGCCAAATCGATTAGGCGGCATCGCTCGCCGATTTCTTCAAAGTGATCTCGACTTCTGGGTCACATCACCCGCTCGTAACGAAGGCGTAAGTGTGTCTCCCATAGGTTTCGGAAAAAGAACCCCACCTCTTCTGGGGTAAGGGACTCAGGTGCGTGAAAATTCGGCGCCACCGTTGGCCAGAACTTCTCCGGGAAGTGATCTACTGCGAGAATGCTCCAGAAGCTCCTGGGTTCGGACTCGGGGTCTGGCCCTTTATTTCTCCACTTGTCGACCGGGGGCGGCTGAGGGACCGGTAGTGGTACCGAGGCAGACCTTTGGGACAGTAAACATGGTGGTGGAGAATACGGCAAACGAGCTGACTGTCCACCAGATTCACGGGCATCCCCTGAAGAGTGAGGTGACCTGACCACGATATCACGATACGATGGGATGATAACCATAGCCTCAGGCGCAGGAGTCGTGGTCACCGGCGATGGGTTACGCCATTGCTCTGCCATCTTCGTTCCCCAAAACAACTCCCTGTAATATCTGGTAGAGGTAGAGGGCGATTCTGGTGACAACGGTGGTGATTGCATGGTCATGACCTGCGGAATTTCCACGACTTCTTCCTCCTGGATGTACCTGCGGAGAGAGGTGGGAATTTGGTGGACTTCGCATTCCGGGAGAATGAGGCCGACACGCCTGGTTCATGCCCCATTCTTTGATACGGAGGAGCGGGGAGAAAGTTCCATTGTTGAGTCACGTTCCGCTTTAGAATCTGAGAAACGGGCAGGTCTGATCTCCACTCGGGCCTTCCCAGGACTCTTCTTGTGGCAGCAACGACCCTCTCTTCTACCCCGGGGTGGCTCCTTGGGACAGGGTTGATTCCCACTATGTAGTCTGGGGGCGGTGCTGGCGTCGTGGCGGAGAGGGCTCCCGTTCGAGGTGGTCGGGGTGCGAGGGGCACCAGGACAAATGTTGAAGGGTACATCGGGAGGAATTCCATGGACAACACCCATGTGGGCAGATCCTCTGTTGGAATTGGCAGAAGCATGGGGAGGACCTCCATGGTCGATGCGGGTGGAGCGAGGCTGACCTTCACTCCTCGAGTTGTTGGGCGAGGAGGACCTTCGCCCATTGCAGAGAGGACGTAGGGAGGACCCCCATGTTGGAGAAGGACCGGATGGACAGTGCCTTCAGATCGATGGTCGGGGGTAGGAGGATGGACTCCATACCCTGTATAGTGGGTGCGGGAAAGGTTTCCACGCCGAGCTTCACCGCCGTGGGGCGGGTCTTCCTTCAGGATGGGGGTAGCATGAAGCATACCTCCATGATGAGCTTCGGAGCGGGGAAATCCCATGCTCTGTGGAATGGTGGTACGGAGAGGACCTCCGTATGGAGTGACGTTACCGTGGATTGGTTCACGACAATCATCACCCAGGCCTACAACCCTGATAGTCGACCCAGCCTGCCCGTGGGGCGGTTGAGGCCTCGATCCCGGTCGGGTGAAAGAGTGCCCCTCCTCAGCGTATGCAGGAACTCCATGATGTATGTCGGTGGTGGCTTGGGCCATAGTAGTTGTTTAAGTCGACGTATCTTGGTGAGTGTCCTCAGCCCGGGCCCGGCGCTGACGTCGGGTCAGACGAGCTGGCGCAGGTGGTGCAGGGACATAGCCTGCCTGCTCTTCCTGCAGAGTCGGATGGAGGGGTTGACGCGGCCGAATGGGAGCCCTCGCCTGAAGACCTTGGGCCGGGACCCTGAGCGGGCCGAGCCGGACTTCACCCGTCTCATCAGCATAAGGCGAGGAATCATCGAGGAATTCTGGTGACAGGCTCCCGAAACGATTGAACGTTGGGGTGGGGAGTAGGGGCTCCCTGCGCGACCTGTTAGGGCAGCGTTGATGGTGGGGCCTGGATGCCTCGAGGTCTAGGTGGGCCATATCCCGAGTTGGTATGACCCCTTCCTTATCGTACCTACGTACAAGGTTGTTGATCACCCTTCACTAGATGATCTCTGACGGGGAGAGGGGACGTGGGTGTTGCTTATTCACGGATGTAGAGGCCGTCATGGTGGCAGCGGAGCCACATGGGACGGCTGTGCCGGTATTGCCCCTACCCCTGTGTAGGCGAGCGGGCGGTGATCGCATCTCCATAGTAGCAGCCTGGTTCCTGGGAAACAGTGAGATCAACTCATTAGTGCTGCGAGTAAAAGAATTGACAGCCAGTGCCCCAGCGTCATTCCATTCCCCATGTTCTGTAAGAAGGATCCACGCTAACACGCTGTAGAACGGAATGCCCCATGTTCTACTGCCCCAATTTCCGGGGAGTTTTACACCAGGCCCACCATTTTCTTGGAGGGACCTGGCACCGGATATCTGGATCCGGTGACACGTCAATCTACTGGTGTCTCAAATGCTACTAATCTCCACATTTAGGAGAAGAACTTCACGTCGGGTTCACCATTTCTGTTTCCGACGCTTTCGTCGGGGTGCACGCGTCTGTCCGTCTGTGGAGGGGGACGCACTGCATTGTTTCCCCACATTCCCGCTTTCCAAAGGCGGGTGGCATTCACTCCTTATTCAGGGACGTCTGCTCCTTGATCAAAACGGGATGATGGGATGTCAGTTCTTCCTTCCATGGATTCCTCCTCGGAACTCGTCACCTAGTCCGGGTCTCCCTCATAGATTTAATATGTTGTTCCTGAAACTCTTCCCAGTGCCATGTTTCCATGGACACCGGTTAATTACACTGCTTTTCTCCGGACATTCCAAAGGTTCCGGTCAGGGCAGCAACCTGGAGTTGGGGGAGTAGTCACGTCGAGGCATCAGTAGCGTGTCTGGATGCTGGGGAACTGGCATGTCAGTCTTTTATCCCTTTTCCTAGGGCTTCTCGAGGGCGTGGAAGCCTGAGGAATCCCACATCGAGCGCGGGGAATTATATGCCATATACGCATATATGAGGTTTTCCTCAGCTTCCTGTGTTTAGCACAGGGTATACCGTAGGTTTAACGTCCAGCGGGGGACGGATCAGCCCGATCAGAGCATTAGCTAGAGTGGATCGGATCGAGGGATTTCCCTTGAGGGGGTGTCGATACCGAAACCAGCCCATGGGTGGCTGCGAAGAGGAGCGGAATGGTATGGTCTTGCTGGGACATGGCGGTCCGGGTGAGAATCAGGATGGGTGATGGAGAGTTGAATGAAATGGAGGGGGAATGAAATGGGACCATCGCAGGGGCGACAGTGAAGTTGGGCTTGAGCCTCGAAGAGACCTCCTACGTATCCCTGTGGCAGGGAATCAAAGTCTGCGTAGTTCGGAATGGTGCCGGCAAGCCGACTTGAAGGTGGACCTTGGTCCGATGGGCATCTTCAGCGAACCGACATGAAAGTGGACCTTGGTCCAATGGTGGTGGGCTTGAACCTCATAAGGCTTTCTACGTACCATGCCTTGACATGGATCAAAGATGTCATAGTTCAGGTGTGGACGTCGGAAGGCCGACGTGAATGAGGAGGACCAGGGGGTACCAGTGGTGGTGGGCTTGGACCTCGTGGAGGCTTCCTATGTACCATGCCTTAGCATGGATCAAAGACCACGTAGTTCAGGTTGGTCGCAACGACTTTCTACTGGACCGGGATGTAGTTTAGCATCGTGCGGGACGAAGATGAACCCTGGCGTGAAAATAATCATGGGGGTCCACTTGTGGTGGGTGTCGGTGAACCGATGTGAAGAAGGGACCTTGGTCCGATGGGAGATGGGCTTGAGCCTCAGGGAGGATTCCTACATACCATGCCTTGACCTGGATCAAAGTCCTCGTAGTTCGGATTGGTCAAAACGGTTTGCCGTCGGACTGGAATGCAGTTTAACGTCATGCGGGACGGGGATGAACTCGACGTGAATAAATGATGGGTGGGATTGAACCTCGGGAAGGATTACTACGTACCATGCCTTGACATGGATCAAAGACCTCGTAGTTCAAATAGTTTCATCGGTGAACCGATGTGAAAGTAGACACGGGGGTCCACTAGTGGTGGGCTTGAACCTCGTGAAGGCTTCCTACGTACCATGCCTTGACATGGATCAAAGTCATCGTAGTTCAAAGGGTGGAATATAGTTTAACATCATGCGAGACGGTTGTGAACCGACGTGAAAGAGGTCGGAACAACCGGGTGGTGGGCTTGAACCTCGTAGAGGCTTCCTACGTACCATGCCTTGACATGGATCAAAGTCCTCGTAGTTCGGTTGGGCATGCAGTTTAACGTCATGCTGGATGAGGGCATACAGTTTAACGTCATGCTGGATGAGGGTGGAACTCGACGTGAATAAACAACTGAGTAGTGGTCTTGGACCTCGTGGAGGCTTCCTACGTACCATGCCTTGACATGGATCAAAGTCCCCGTAGTTCGCAGGGGTGGGGGTCAGGGTCGGTGCTCACTCTAAGCCCACGTGAGTCATGCTCGGTGTGAGAAACAAGAGGTTGCAGGGACCTGACGATCACATCACGAAGGATGCATCTGTGAGAAGCGAAGAGGGGCTTACGTGTTAGGCGGCCCATGGTGTTGGGACTTACTCCAGTATGGAGGCCCAAAGAGCGGAAAAGCGCAGCGAAAGAGGTATTCGGGACCAATGATGGGAGGTGCCTCGTTCCCTATTACGCCCTCCACCGACCTTGGTAGTGGGGAAGTACGGAGATGCAGGGGTGCAGCCTTCCACAAGTGGGGCTAGGGGCTTATACCAAGGTGTTTGCCCTTCTCCCATGGACATACGCTACTCCAAGAAGGAGGATATCATCCCTTGTGGAGGGGGGTGACCCCGTCTCTGTGGAGACGGGTGGCGTAAAAAATGTCCGACCTGGGGGGACCCTTCGTGTGAAGCATGGGGCCGGATCACAGTTTAACGTCATGCGTTGAGGATGAGGTGCTTGGCAGTTTAACGTCCTGCATCTCGGACGAGGTGGGTTTACTCTGCACCCCTAGGACTTACATAATTGGTGCCCATTGCTCCTTGGGGGAGGGAAGGTACTAGTAAGGCCGTGATTAAGGGGGTTCGTAAAGCAACCCATCGAGGGGTCCACATTAGCATGGCTATGCAAAGACTCAATAGCCATTAGTGTGCCTATGTGAAGAAGCATTAGGCGAAGTAACGCTATGAGTGGTTTCGTCCATGGGACTTTGAAATCACATCGTCCAAGCCTGGAGGGTCGCATGGGAAGAGGAATTTCCAAGCAGAGGAGCGTGCTTCACGAAGTGGAGTGCCTTGGCCTTAGCATGGGGCAGAGGTGTGGATGGGGGGTGCTTCATGAAGTGGAATAGTGTTCGTGGAGCACTACCTCACGAAGCAGAGGTACCTCGCGAATCAGGGTGCTGCGAAGCAGTGTGCTTCGCGATGTGAAGCGATTCTGCCTTAGCATGGGAATAGCTAGTACAGGATGGGTCTTTCGCGAAGCATAAATGCTCTACAGCTTTCCGGGTTCCCTTGGGAATCCCCCTCCTTCGTAAATGCCCTTGAGCTTCGCGAAGGGAATCCCTCTTGGAATAAGGGCTCAAAACGAGACAAAGAGAAGGCGTCACGCGAAGTGGAAGTACCTCGCGAAGCTCATGATTCCCGAGGCAAAGGGTGCTTCACAATTCGGGAGAGGAGAAGCCGAAAGGTTGGATTGTCCGTCTCTTAGACTCAGGGAGAACCCAATATTTATAGGCAAGGGGCGCTGTGAAGTTAAACTCCCGCGCCGCCTCTGGTGCTTCACGGTGCGACCGCGAATGTCAAATTCGTTCGCGGAGAGGTACCGCCTCCGGGGCTTCGCGGCAGGATCGCGAACGTCAAATTCATTCGCGGAGAGGTACCGTCTCCTGTGCTTCGTGACAGGATCGCGAACGTCAAATTCGTTTGTGGAGAGGTACCACCTCCTGGGCTTCACGGTGGGATTGCAATGCTCGGGGGTTCTTCGCGTCGGTGCTTCGCGAGGCAGCGTGCGAGGCTTCTTTGGGGGCTCCTTCCTTTCATGCAATATTTTGGCGCCAACAAGTATCTAAATTAATAATAATGATTTTAAATAAATTGAAATTTTAAAATGGAATGTTTCCACTAGATGAAGATTAAAAATGCAAAGTAAAGGGTTATTTTTCCTATAATTATAACTTGCATTTGACACTCCATATACTGATACCTCTATTGCGATGTTTGAGACCTTGACCCTGAATCAACCTTAGTAGTGGGAAGTAAGCTATATCTTGTGAGAATTATGTGCCTTTATCATCACATATTCCTGGATTTGTGATTAGGTAGAGAGGTTTGATGTATTTATAAGAAGGTTTTTTCCATGTTCCTTTCATTATCATTTTCCCTATCTATTATAAATATTATCTAAGGAGTCTGCTTAGAAATTATAGTCCTAATCCACCGTGAAATCCTCACACCATAAAACTTTAAAGTGGTGAAAATAATTATCTATAGGTGGTGAGCCATGATCCACCCATAGTATCTCCTGTAGTGCCACCTGTGGCACCTCATGTTGATCTTCCACTAGGTTTTGATTCTCAGTTTCATGATAGTTTCTTATTCTTTATGGAGTTTTTATAGGGTACTCTATGACTTTCCCCTATTATAGCAGAGATGACTGTTGAGTTTTAGCAACATCATCCTCCCACCTTTTCAAGGGATAAAAATCCTCAATCCACTATGTCATGACTCGAGTCCATGTTTTCTATCTTTTAACATATCATGATTCCTACAAAGTGGAAGGTCATGGTTGCTACCTATATGCTACATGGCTCTACCAAGCATTGGTGGGATGTAATATCTTAGACTAATTTACATCAGGGTATGTTCTAGGTAAACTTCTATATATCCTTCTATGATCACTTATTTATGAAGATTATGAGAGTGAACTACTCCATGGAGGTTATGTATCTTCAGTATGGTTTTATAACTATGTTAGAGCATTCTTCTTACTTCATCGAGCTTCAAGATTTTACTCTGACTTTGAAAAATGCTGAGTTGATGATTGTGATACGATTTGAGAATGGTATTGTGCATGTTATCTAATAAAAGGTGGCTATATTATAATTGAATACCATTATAGAGGTAGGGAACCATTACCTTATTAAAAAATGGAACATGATGAAAGCTAACAATGTAAGTTAGTGTGGTTCAGTTCTAATGTAGGGTGATGGTTCATCTGGTAGTTGGAAGTGTGTTTTAGAGGGTTCATGAAGGATAGTTCCAGCTAGGTGACATGAACCAACATCTATGTGGTGTCCCACCAATGTGGAAGGTTGGTCCATAAAAAGCATCAGTGCATGAGGAACCCGATCGAGTGTTGATATATTGGAAAAATGGGTCACCTTCAGCACTTTTGATGATATTTTTCTCCATTCTCTAGTGATAGGGGGTATGTATCAATGCTTCTTTCAGGTACCAGAATAGAGACTCCCCATAAAGATGGAAGTTGGTCTTCTATCAGTTGATTCGGATGAGGTAGTGGTTGTGGACGAGGTATTCAGGCCTTAGAGATTCAGTGTTAGTAGAGTAGACCTGCCCAAACTATTCATTCAGCATCTCAAGGCCATGGTTCAGGCCATATCTATGAATTTAAACCTAATCCTAAGGATCATAGTCTATGGACTTATATAGTACTAGGTACTATTCTGGTATCCCTTACTTTAGTTTCTTCCCTTTTTTATACAGGTCCACCACACTCTTTTCAACCACCTATAAATGTGGAATGTATGGTCTTAGATTTAGATTATTATAGAGGGGTACTGAATCTTGATACACTTATAGGGTTCATATTAGAGGGGATACACTAGTGAAAGGAGTTACCCATTGAGATAGGTAGGTACCATTTTTTATGGTGTTTCTTCTTCCTCCAAACGATCAGCTTCATCATTATTATCAGTATGGACTGGCTAATGACTTATTGATGTCATGTTGATTGCTATTGTAAGTGGGATTCATTCAAATCACCTGAGGGAAGAAATTATATTCATAATTTTTAATGGGATATCCTGGAAACTCAATTTAGACCCGAGCACACTAGGATGGGTAAGGTGGCAGCCAAGATGGAAAGGCTCTTTTTATGCAATCAAATAATTCATCTTGTGGAATTCCCTCCAGTGGATCATTTCATGGATTTCTTCCTTGATGATTTATCTAGATAACCTCCTAAAGAGATAGGTGGAGTTAACCATCAAGCTAGTGATAGGTGCGACACTAGTGTCCATTCCTCCCTATAGGATGACACCTACTGATCCCATGGAACTTAACAAGAAAATTATAAGATATAAAGGTAAAGGGTTTTATCTGAACTAGTACTTCACCTTGGGGTTCACCAGTCCTTTTTTCAAGAAGGTGAATAGTATGTTCAGGTTGTTCTTGGATTACATATGGTTGAACCAGCTTATGGTGAGCACTCAGTATCCACTACCTCATATAAAAGACCTCTTAGACCATCTTTGAGGAGTGACAGTTTTATATAATATATAATTGAGGTTGGTATACCATGAGGTGTGTCTAAAAACTTTATATATACCATATATAGTGTTCAAGAGAAGGTACGGCTTGTATGAGTATTTGGTTATACCATTAACCCTGATGAACACATCGATGGTGTTCATGGATCTAATGAATCAGGTTTTCCACCCATACATAGATTCATTTTTGGTGGTCTTCATGGATGAAATAATAGTGTATTCTTTCACCAAACATAGAAATTTAAACTATCTGCGATCATGATGAATACCCTAAGAGAAAATCAGCTATATGTTAAGATCTGAAAATGAGACTTTGGATCGATAAGGTTCAATTCTTATGTCATGTCATTTCAAAGGTAAGAGCATATGTTGACCCGGAGAAGGTGAGAATCATGGTTTCTTTGGAGTATCCAAAGAATTTATTTTATATAGATAGTTTCTTGGTGATGGATGGCTATTATAGACAATTCATTCAGTATTTATCCGACTTATCAGTTCCTCTTATTGGATTGACTAAGAAGGGTGTAAAATTTTTCTGGTCTAAAGTTTGTGAGATAACCTTTTAGGAGTTTAAGGGAATAATAAC
Source organism: Viscum album (assembly GCA_963277665.1). Classification (NCBI taxonomy): domain Eukaryota; kingdom Viridiplantae; phylum Streptophyta; class Magnoliopsida; order Santalales; family Viscaceae; genus Viscum; species Viscum album. Next base: position 617,572,149 of record OY728162.1, read on the forward strand.
TTCATCACCTATCTTGATCCTATTAGAGTCGTACATGAGCAATACAGTCTATTATGATGTTTTATGGATCAAGATTAGAGCATTTTGATGCAGGGTGATCAGGGGTTAGTGTATGAGTCCCGCTAGCTAAGACCTCATGGGTGGAACTACCCTATGCATGATTTCAAACTAGTAGTCATGGTTCAGGCTCTATGCTATTGGAGAAATTATTTTTTGGGTGATAATTTCATTGTTTACATAGACCATAAAAGTCTCAAATAATTCTCCACATAGAGAGAATTGTATATGGGGGAGTGTAGGTGTGTTGAATACCATCAGTCATTTGACTTTAAGCTTTATTATACACTCGGTAAGGGTAATGTTGTGGCTGACACCCTAACCCAGAATACTTAAAAACAAGAAATCCAAGAGTCCAATGGTGGGAGGCATTTGATGGATTTTTTTCTAAGAAGAACCTGTAAGTACAAGAGCAGCATGAAAAACCTATTTAAGTTTCTCTAGCTATTATATTATCTCATCTAGAGTGGGTGTAGATGAGAAAACTTTATGATTCGAAGGGCCTCAATCAAAGTGAGAGCATCTCAGGTGAGAACCCAACTCTTGGATGGTTTTTTGATGAGATTTAGAACCTTCCCTTCCATGGTAGTCTTTGGGTGCCTTCTTATATATGGGAATAGTTGATGTGGGAATCTGATTCCTTGGTTTGGGAAGTTCATCTTAGGTATACCAAGATGCACTGAGACATACATTGTCAGTATTGGTGGTCATGTGTGATGAGGTAGATTATAGGTTTTATCACTCTGTGCTCCACCTTTCAACGGGTGAAGGCTGAGCACCAGTGTCTCTATGGACTTTTATAGCCTCTATCCATTCCCAAGTGGAAATGGAATGTTGTCAACAGGGATTTTGTGATGGTCTTACCGAGATCCCCTCGAGTTAATGATGTTGAATAGGTGATCGTAGATTGTTTGACCAATGGTGCACACTTTCTACCAATCCGGGATACCTTCTCAATTGATGATCTTGGTAGGATTTATATTTGGTTAATAGTGTGCCATCATGGTGTTCCTCAATCTATCGTATCGGGTTGAGATTCCCGATTTACATCACAGTTCTAGCAAGGGGTATAGAATGCACTGGGTTCATAGGTAATATTGAGTACAACATATCATCCTTAGAGAAACGGGTAGACTAATCATATGTTATGGGTGTTAGAGGACATGCTTTGGGAATGTTTCCTTGATTTTGGAGGTTCATGGGAAAATCATATACCTCTTATTGAGTTTTACTACAACAACAATTTACAGGAAATAATTTAACTGGCTCTGTACAAAGACCTATATGGTAGGTCATTTTATTCACCTTTGTGTCTTTTAAAGGTAGGTGAGACAATTCTACTGGGTCCTCATCTCATTTAGGAGACTTTAGATAAATTTATGTTGATTCATAAGCATATAGCTACAGCTCAGTCCAGGAAGAAATATTTTACCAATCGTTACCATAGGACTCTAGAGTTCGAGGTGGGACATCAGGTCTTTCTATGAGTATCATCAAGATTGGGTTATAGAAGGATTTAGAGATAGGGAAAGTTATCACTGCATTCTTTAGGGCCTTTCGAGGTAGTAAAGAGAGTTAATCCAGTAGCCTATTAGTTTTAGTTATGTCAGAGGTACCATTCCATGCATGAAGTCTTCCATGTATCAAGGTTTTACATATATCACATTGAAACATGTCATTTTTTTGACCCCAATGACATTGATCTGGAGGCAGATGCATCCTTTGATGAGAATTTGATATGTATTATTGATCGAGGCATGAAGTCTCTTCGAGGAAGTTCGGTTCCACTAGTTCAAGTGTTATAGAAACATAAACGCATATAGGATGAGACTTGGGATAAGGAGGATAATGTATGTGTAAAGTGGCCAAAACATTTCTCAGATGATGTTTTTTCACCCTAGGAAGGGAAAAATGGGGATGAGTTATCTAAAAGAGTGGAGGTTATAATATCTTAGCATTTCTTAAAGGTACATATTGTTGTTTTTAAACTTAAATTCCTTAGTTTGTCCCTATTAATGTTACTAAATAGATTCATGGAGTTCACAATGGTGTATGGGTCTTGTTTGAATCTCGGAGCCCAATGTTTTGAAAAATCGGACTAGGTCACACTATTAGGAGAGATCATCTAGCCTAGCCCGCACAGTTTCCCTAACCATGTGGGAGTGTGATAGATTGGATCATGGGGTCTCACAGTAGTCTACAACAGTTCAAGAAAAGGTGAAGGCCCATGTGAGGGGTAATATCATTTTTTATAGTGTCTTCCACACAACGTGTGCACGGTTATCCAAACTGTGCACTTAACCCATGTAGGGTCCCTCATTAAACAGAATTGGGAATACAGTTGGTGCATAGTTTGGCCAACCATGCATCCTGGTAAATGAAGGGAAAACGACCATTTTTTCCTTATTGTGTTTTTAATCTCTCAAATATATTTTCCCTAATTTGTTTCATTGGACCACACTCTTGAGCTTCTCCTTCCTCCAGCTTCTAAGAATTTCTATATCTCCCTCATCCGAACTCAAAATCCTTCATCACTGGGTGTTTTGTAAACCTTGAGGTAAACTCTACAATCTTATTACTTCTTCTCTTGGTTTCTCTTCTCTATTAATCTATTTGGATGAAAAATAATTTTTCCTATTTTCAAGGAATTGATAATTTCTCTGATATCACTTGTTATAACTCAATTTGATGGCCATTAATTGATGAGTAGTCTTCTATAAAACTAAGGTAGGTACTTTAGCTTCTTCCTGATTTTTTTTTCACTTTCTATATGGTGTATTGTTGTGTCAGGTGTCAGAATCTTCTAGTGATACCTATTTAATGTTGAATTGATTTAGTTAAATGGATTTCCTATGTATATATGATCTTAGTGAGCAATGAATCAATCGTTTGGTTTATCCCCTTGACTTAAGACACCAAAAAGGGTGTTTGGTCCCTTTAGAGGTCTAATGCCCCCCCTTTTGTTAACACCTTGTAAGGTGTGTTTCCCATTTTATAAATGTCTAAATTAATGAATTAAATTAAGATGAATGGTATTCCATGAGTTTTTCCTTAATCCTCATGCTTAATGATATATGCATTATGAAACTACCTTGTGATTATGCTTTATCCCTCATTTATTATGCCTTATTATTTATGCCTCACTACTTATGATTTATGCTTATGCCTTATTCCATGTTTCATATACTCCATTCTTGCTTCTTAGTGCCATGTGCTTATTGCCTTATGACATAGCTGTTTGGATTGGATAAAATTCTTTGGCTAACTTGTTTAGAATGTGATATTACAATGCCTTGTTGGTGACATGTGATTATGAAAGATATACATTTTCTACTTATAGGTCAAGAGCGAACATGGGTCCCAACTTAAGGACACTGTGAATAGACTCTTCATGCTTGGTATTAGTAGTATTGGATGTTCCAAGAGAGACACTTGGTTTTCCTTGTACATGATCTATGGGAGAATTATTTATACCCATGAGTGACACTAATTCCCTATGGGAGGGCACCAGGGATGGTCTCGTTGGAAAGATGGCTATACCATGCCTTGAGTTATACTCAGTCCCCTATGATAGATACCTGGGATAGTCTTAGAGTTTTATGATTACACCATGTTTAGAGTGATACAAGTGACCCCATTTATGGATCTCTTTGGATGGTCCCTATGGTATTGGGTATTTGGGGAGCTCCTACAGTAACCCATGGGGTTCTATTATGGATCGACTTAGATGAGATTAGGATACCACACTAAATTTAAAGGATAACTTTTCATGGTTTACATGTTATTCCTTGTCACTAAATTGTGAATTTTTGGACTGATGTTAATGGGATGTGTCCACCAAGACAAATCACATGTTTGGGGTCAATCCATACTTGATGCCTGATTTATGATGACCCATGTACACTTCTTATCACTATTGTATAGGTTCCTTTGGTTCATATATCTATATTAGAATAAAGAAGGTGGTATCAGTCGAGTATCCACTGAGGAACCTGAACCAATTTATTTATTTATTTATTTCCTTACATTTAATCTTGATGGAACACTGTTCATTTTATATTTCATAGACTAATTTGATCTAGACACTACTGGTGGTTTCATAATGAGTATATCCCATGGCCTAATTCGGATTCCTTTTTGTACACAAGAAAAATTTATGATTGTAGGTATATATAAATGGAAGTGTCTATCTTCTAATGCTTGATTAATGATTCTAGGATGGATCATGAGGGAAGAGGATAAAGCATATTCTCATGATTCTAGTAGCATCTAATTTTGATCTTTTTTATTTTTGTTATCATCTATTATATGTATGTATCCCATGTCATCCTCGTGTACTCATTTTTTAAAGTTACATGATCATCATAATCATTTTTTCTATGATTTATTCATATTTCGATTGTTTATTTTTATTTCCTGGTTTATTATTATTATATTGTTTTATGTTTGTTATTACTGATTCTACTACTTCTTATTTATTATATACTATTGTGTGCCACTCTAATCTATGACTAAATATTCAACCCATGGACACACCATAAGATCTCGCTGCTATTCAGTAACCTCTGGTATATGGTGATGCATGTTTGAGGTCTTATATCCACCATCTTGAGGCATCGCTAAGTGGATTCTAGTTCAAGAATGCTACACCAGTTATTCCCTTTGATCTTCAACACTTGTGGCTAACACCATGAAATCGAAGAATTTTCTTGGTGTATGTGGCAGTCTAAACTAGGTTGACAGAAGATCCAGGTCAAGTTGCTATAGAATAAATCCATATAAGAAAGGATCTCATATTGGATATGAAGGTAATTTATAACCTCATAAAATAAATTCAAAAAAATATGTACATGATTCACTGTTAAATTCTCATTCTAAAAAGAAATTTTCAACTCCTATGGAATCCTCTATCTTGAGATATATTAAACATATCCTCTATGTCAATTCATCAAATAGATGAATATATTGATATATTTTAGGTAAAAATATAGTTTATGAATAAAATATATTATTTATTTAAAAAACCATCACCATTATAAAAAAATTATATAGATGTCATGCCAATAGAAAAATCACACCCCATGGGAAACTTTATGTTTTAAACATAATGAAAAAGTATATTTCACAATCTGAATCTATGTTAAGTTCGAAATTATAGTTTTACCCTTTTTATTCAAAAATATTTTTTAAAAAAAACATCTAATTATGTTAAATTAAACAAGTAAAAATTATTATTTAATATAAATGAGTGCTTATAAATCTAATAAAATTGATACGCATTCTAAATTCCATGTACAAGTAAGGTTATTCTATAAAAAAACATATATTATTATAAATATCACCTTTTATGATATACAGAAAATTCTAAACCCATATTATCATCACTTTTGGTAGAAAATAAAAATGATATTTTTATTAAATTTTATTAGTCCCTTCTTATTGGTTAAAATGTATTATTTCCTAAAATAAGCACTAACATCTATAAAAATATTTGTAAATGATGATGAAATAAAAGATATTTTTACCATAGTAGGCATGGTTGAAACATTCGTGACCCAAATATAAAAATGGAACCAATTAGATGCCATAAAAACACCTTAGGTTAACCTCCTAGTCTCAAGATATTGGTATAAATATTGGGGGTTAATCATTAAATGTGTGTGAGGTGGTTTACTCCTTTAGAATATGTAACAATTAGCTAAGGTATGTGTCAATACTGGGAATAACCTATCTAGTTCTTGGTTAGTCATAGAATGAAACTAACCTACAATAAAAGTTGTAAAGAATATATAATAAGGCATAAATAGACATGGTAACATAGACATGTATCATATATACCAATGGTCCAAAATAAAAATAATGTACAATGTAATAGAGACTAATAAAAACCCTATATATACATAATTGTGTAGGAAAATAAAGGCCTAATAACCCAATGTAGTGCTCCCAGGTGAGAATCCTATCCAAGAAGGTGTTAGAGAAATACTAAATGTTTTCATCCTATTCATAAAAAAAGGGTCACCCCTACACCACACTCTGTGTATGCCATTGTCCCTCATTATCTGGTTCTGTCCCCTTACATAGATCATGCAAACAAGAGTCTGCACACATCCTGAGAGGGGCATGTACAGGTCGTGAGTATGAAAACTTATTCAGTGGTTACTACCCCACACCCAATAATATTTCATAATCTACAGTATATTTTATAAATATTATAAAGTTATAGAAACTTTAAAACAAAAAGCACATGGTATAACAAAATTCTAGGCATGGTTATTGAGACTCAAAAGTAACTATCTATAAAGAGATTATTTATACATATGTACTTTCTTTGACCCTCGATTTTGAATCTATGATGAAATATAGAGTCATTCCCTATATGAGGAAATTATGATACCTATGAATAGATTACACATGTACACATATTTACCCACACATATGTGTAAATTTGTGAAAATAAGTTCCGGTTTAAGTTACCCATATGAATAGAAGATAATTTGGTATATCCAGTAATGTAAATCTCATAGATTATCCTAGGGAATATGGGAATGGTTATAATGATTTTGGTTGGTGTGAGAATATCCCAAACTATCTACCTATATAATTAGTTGAGGGCTAGCACCCATCCCATGTTTTAACATGTACTCTGTCAAGAGGGAACCTATGCATGCTCATATACAATAATATATATATATATATATTAAGTCTAACATGTTTATTAACATTAATGTTGACCATCATAAAATATCTTAGAAAATATTGAAAGAGGATACATTAAGGGTTTGAATCCGTCACTTTTATGGACTTGTTGGTAAAATTATAGCCCACATTAAAAATTGGAAGAATAATTTCCTTTCTTTTTGGGGCGCATCACCTTGTTTAACTGTGTCATGTTCACGATTCCCATGAATGTGCTTTTAGTTCTCAAAGTTACAAATATTATGTTGAAAAATATTGAATTTTTTTTGATGAGTTTCATATGGGAATTTCACAATGAAGGAAGATTTCATTAGACTTAATGGGATAAGTTGGCTAGAAAGATTGATGATGGTGGTATTAATATTCGTAGTGTAAAAGGAGAAATGTAGGGTTTGTAAGATAAACTTTCTTGGGACTTTATAGAGAATAAATCACTATAGGAATGGTTCATCAACAAGAGATACGAGAACCAGGGTGTGAGCAGAAGAGGGACTATCTCTCAACTCTGGATCATGATTTATAAATACTTTTTAGTGCTTCACAAACACTCCAAATGGCTTGTGGGATGTGGACAAATTATTTTTTAGAATTATTACTTAGTTGGATCAATTATTCTATTACCCAAATGTCTGACCCCTGATATTTCCTTCTCCCATGATAGCAGATTCAATTCTTTTATTCAGGCCATCCTCATGCTAAAAAGGTTGTAAATTTTTTAGAACATTACTCTGAATGAGGAACCAGAAAATCTTATATTTATGGGTTTGGATTCAAGTGTGTTCTCTACTAAAGGATTCCATTAAGTGACCCAAGTGCATAGAATCCTGGATGGATGGAATGAAATTTCGGGATTTAATGACCTTCCCATGAAATACAACTTTAATGTATGGAGTCTTCAGAACCAATCCACATTTACTGATGAACAGGTGAGGAAAAAAGGGATCACAATGCCATCCAAGTGTTTGTGTTGTGTTAATCACAATGAGGAATTGACTGACCACCTCTTCTTTGTGAGTGACTAGGTGGATGCAGTCTAGAGATCTCTCGATGAGGCCTTTGGTGGGGTGGTCGAGTTGACGACCTTTCTTCCTTTCTTCATTCCTGGTTCTCAGGAACCAAAAATAGTGTTGCTGAATGGAATGTGACGGCAGTCCTATTTGTTGTTACCTATTGGAGTATCTGGAGTGCAAGAAACTATAGTCATCACGGGGGGGGGGGGGGATGTTCTATTCACGCCTAGCCATGATGGTTATAACCAGGGGTATCAAGTTTGATCTGGTCCCCCTCATCAAATACTAGGAGGCAGATACATCACTAAAATTATTCATGGTGGGTCTTTTCTTTACTATAGCCTTGAGGAATGTTATCATATAGGGGAGATGGGTCGGGTGGATCCGGTTGGGCAGCGTACTAAAACTCAATGTAGATAGCTCATGTGTCCTTGGGTTTATGAGAGAGGAAGTGGTATGCGACCATAAAGGAGCAGTGTTCCTATCCTTTATTTAGAGATTTGGGGTGGGAGATTCCCTCATGGTAGAGGATTCAGCAATGTTGAAAGGTCTCGAGGTATTTCATTTGCACAACATTATTTTGGAGTCTGTAGAAATAGAATTTTCTATTCTCCATGGTTTGATGAAGGTAATGCTTCAAACTCTTTATAATAATGCCTAAATTAATCTCAAATTCAAACATCTTCTTAATCTGTTGGCGGAACTTACTAATTCTTGGTGAGAGGGGAACAAGGTTGCTGACTTCCTAGATTATGAGATTACTAATGGTGATCAATTTTTTTCTAGGTTGGGGTCTCTTCCAATGGAATGTGGTAACTTCATTAGGGTATATTCACTAGGTCTCCATTACTTTAGACCTCCTTAATTTTCTATGTAGTACCCTACCCATAATGATTTAATAAAAATGTTAATTTTGGATGGATGATAACATGGGGTAATGGAAATATACGTATTATTATGACAGATATTCAAAACTCTTTATCTATGAAATATTTAAGAAAACCATTTATTATTTTAAATGATATATTTTTTATTGGGTTTTCACATCCACAGATCATTATCAAGATAAATCTCTATGAGTAGAAAAGAATAAGGGTTATGATTATTAAATATATTGAAAATAGTATCATTGAGGTCAAGATAAGAAAATTTATTCCACCTAATTACTAAATATACCACCTAGAAATGGATTGGAATTAGGTTAGCATCACTTAAATTTAAGGAGGATGGGTCTAGAAAGTGAAACCATGTGCTACCTTAGATTCACCCAAGTAAAGCCTTCGTGGCTATAAGACTAGAAGGAAGTGAAAGGATTTGATATATTTCCCAAGACCTTGATTAGGGATACATGATATTACATCCATTATTTCCATGAAACAATAATATAAGGGATATTTGGGATTATCTAAGGCCTTACATTGACAAAGAAAATCTCTGATGTCTAACAAAATCCACTTAGATCAAGATTGAGGAAGAAAGCACCTATGGTGGAAGATAGGGGAATGAGAGCTCTATATGGGTGAGAAAATGGATGGATATAAGTGAAATATTGATCCTAGAGTCATTTAGGTATAAATTAACGGGGTTTAAGGATGAAAATAATTAATCCACCACATACTTAGTGGCTCAAATAGAACCACCTAGAAATTTGAGGCCCCATCAAGTACTTGGTACTAAGCCATCGGGAACTCCGTGATTACTTCACCTCACCTGATTTCACTTTTTCCTCTAACTCTAACTAAAATATACTAAAACCTCCATCAACTAAAAATAAACCATAAATGAACTTAAATGAACTAAAATTAAGAATAATTACCTTTTATAAGGGGAAATATTTTTACAACTTCGAAACCATCAGGGTTCTCTTCCTTGAAAATATTTAATCAACTTCTTGAGAGAAAAATTCCTTCCACTTTACCTTTATTTCAGTTACATCCTCTTAAGTCTCATCTTGGTTCTTATCATGTTATCACCTGACTCAAACCAAGTGAATAACCATTACCCATAATACATTATGGATTTGATCAAAAATTATTATATAATTTTCTATATAGAATGCATCAGCCTAAATCTCAATGTCGATATACCAAATCACATGTGAAGGGTCAAGAATATACCACCTTAGTGGGGACATAGAAAAATTATTATTCATGGGACTAAATTTAGGAGGTAGATCCAAATAATAGGTTTATTCCTCATCCTTTCTCAATATCTTTAAAGGACCAGCATATCTCAATATTAGTTTCCCATACTTACCCATTCACCGGTGACCTAACCTTAGGGATATAGGAATAAATACATAGTAACCCACTTCAAATTCTAAGAGTTACCTTCAACTATCAATATAGTATTTTTATTAGCTTTTGGCCTATTTCTAATGAAAACATCATGTACCAACATCCAAATCCACAATTTTTTGATGTTAACATTGGTGTAGAACTATTTTTGAAAGGCAGTCGATAATTGGGGTTATTAGAAAATGATTCTTTAAAATACATGTTAATAGATAGGATGGGAGATCCTGATCCCCATAAACTTTTAAGGGCATTGTTTCATACTTCAGGACACTCTTGTAGATTCCGTTTGTATTCATGAATCATTCCCAAATCCATGTCTAGTACTGGTGACCCCTATGCTCGAAATGGATCAAAATCATGCATTAATGTAAACATATATATGAATTAAATGTTTTTTATCTTTAATTTACTAATTATTGGTGCTTAAATTAGGATGATATAGTTTTAATCCACATAGCTAGGCACTCTGGTGTTAATTACCATCCAGGAAGGTGATGATAATTGTGGAGTTGGGATTGTTCCCATGAGAGGGGGATTCCAAAATATCATTTTGATGTAAATAATAACCCATGGAGTTCAGTTACACATAATAATACATGTTTTACCCTTTATGTTTAGGTGGAAAGGAATAATTCTAAGCATTTTAGAGTCACACATAGTGGAATCATCGATGAAAGGTTCCCAAAAATGGTTAGTGTGGGACTTACACATGAGTGGATCTTTCCTAGTTGAATGGTACCTAGAAATGGTTAGTGTGGTACTTACACATGAGTAAATTGTTTTATTTTATTTCAAAGGGGACATATTCTAAAGAACATGGATTTCTTTCAAAGGGAATATGGTGATATGAGATATATGGTTGGTTGGGCTTGTGGGGATATACACTATCGAGTAGGATATAGTTTCAATAAGAGTATTGTCGGATGGGAATGGTTCATAGGGAATATAGATCCATGAATATGGAAATGTACCCATAGAAAATATAGCTTGGATGAAAAAGATATGGAAACACTTGGGCAGAATATGGCTCTTCAATCAGAAGGTGTATTTTCATAAAAAATATATCCCAATAAAGGGCGGGATTTAGATTTTGGGTTTACAATTATGAGAGGCATCATGAATATCCTAATTGTCAAGAATAATAACATGTAGTTTGATTGACACATTTTAAGTTCATATGATGCGAATGGTCTCTAAAATTTAACATCATGGGGTAAGTATGTTTATTATGCAGTTTAGAGCCATGAAGCTAGGACTAATAGGTGGTCCCTGTGACGTATCTTTATTTTTCTTAATGAAATGATTAGCTAAACCTCTAATACCATGTAAGTCATGATATGGGTGAGAAATAAGAGATAATATAAGAAAAATCATATTTCATGAGAGTGGAAAACATGGTGAATATGTGTGGATTATATATGTACTGCCCAAGTGGGATTCCTATGTCATAAAAAGGGTTACAAGAAGAGACTGGGTGAGGATTATGAATTGGTTTTACCCTTGGGTATACTTATCCAGAAATATGTCCCTTTAAAGGATGACTTGGGGATTACACATATTATAGGAGTTCTATATGGGTGACTTTATTGATAACCTGACACAAGATAGGTCCAACTATCCATTATATGATTACTTAATTAAGTGTCCATAGGGGGTTCAAATGTTATATGGAATTGACCCTTTGAGAATAGACTTCTGGAAATATTCATCAATTCCAAATTTTCATTTAACTGGGTACTACATGGTACAACATATGTGATATTAAAATTAAGGATGTACTTATAGGGAATTTAGTTTTCTAATGCTACTCCTCAAAGGAGCCTATGCGAAGCATCCCTCCGTGAACTAAGTTCATAGAATCTCTTTACTGGGTGCCTTCACAAAGTACCTCCATGAAGGAAACACTTCATGAGGTTGATTCATGAAGAGAATCAGTAGAGGAGATACTTTTTAGGGTTTATTTATGAAGTAATTCCCCTTTTGGAGTCTTCCCTTTACTTGTGAGGGATTTTTTGTGAAGATGCTTCAAAAAGGAAATGCTCTCACCCAGGTTTCCCAAAATGTTCAAGGATTTTACTGAGGGTATCTATATCTCCTCATGTATATTTTTTATATTCTATTTAGAGAATGATCTGGGTATTTATAGAAATTACTTGGTAATATATTTCTTGAAATGGATGTCCATGTGGTGCTTTGTGAAGAATATGTGTGACTGTATGAAATAATTATCCAACTACCATAAATGACTTTGAACTCGTAAAGGGTGTCGTGATTGAATAGGAATCCAACTCACCTTTATAAATAAATATCATTCACACGATATGTGTTACAAAAAATAAGTGTATAATGGTTTTATAACACTATTACTTAACTCCAAAAATGATAAGGCCTCTTACCTACCCTATTCAGTCATATAACACTCTACCTCGAATCCATAAATGATGATTCCTTGATTAAAAAAGGTAGGCTAATTGAATTTATATAGGACAATTCACATCATAGATAGTTTCTTTGTAATAGAGTCTAGCTTGTTTGTGGTAAATGAATCCTTATTTTTAGTAAATGAGGCATTCTTTGCAAGAAATATTCCTTTATCTATTTTTTATTCATTATTGATCTCTTCATCAGTCCTTGGTACTTAGGGATTTTTTTAAAAGGAATTATGGGCCATAATAAACTCACCCCCCCTCAGAATGGTTTTTTATAAGTAGAAATAATATGTTATTATAAGGAAGAAAATGTGGATAGAAAAGAACTTCATAGTTCCCTCATAGGGGGTCTTACCACATATAAATAGAGTCGGGGACCCCTATTTTTAACTATTTATTCAAGTTGATTCATAATCATTAAGAGATCTTATGATTTTGGATTTATCCCATATACGAGTCTTGATTTTCAATAATTTTCCTTCTCTAAGGCTCGACCATGTATTGGTATTTTGAGAAGCACTCCCTTCTGTGAACATAGTGCATCTTCATATAAATCATGTGGTTATCATATTTTTGTGAGGTTCACATAGCCACTTTTTCTAAATTACTTATATACATTCGAATATAATTATGAAATATAATACCTCTATAATTCATATAGAGTGAGGGTATCTCATATCACTTAGAGTGGGTGTTCTAGATACCAAGATCGATAAAGAACCGGCCTATGAGGGGTATTCAATTTATAGATTTGGGTGACAATTCATGCGCATTAAAAAGAGATTCCATAATCCTATTAATGTATATGGATCAAAAAAATCTATTGGTCTCAAACCAATTCTATCTCGTGCTTACACAATAGGAGATGGAAATATGAGTGGTTTTTTACCTACCGTGGATGTAATATTTCTTGAAAATACATACACAAAATATTGTATTCACTTATACCCATATGGGTAGTTGGATAAATTAGTTCCTCATATATAGATTCTTATATTAGTCAAGGATGAATATGAAAGGTAAGAAATAGAAATTGAAGTGGAGATACTGATAACTCTTATGTGATTGTGCCTAAGGAAGTTGTCGATTTCTCAGATGTCAAGGAAGTAAATTAGATGATTAAATCTTATTTCTTAGACAAACATGGTTCCTTATTCCACTAGATAGGTTCCTGTCCTTCCATTTATTCCTCCAATTACATTATTCTCTATTTCATGTGATGTTTGGATGAGTACATTATTTATGGAATAAGAATGGATAATTATCATGAAAGAGGATATTGAATTAACAAATTTTGGGCATGTGATTTCTCCTATCAACAACTCCTATGTAAACCATCCCAAGGAGGTGACAGACTTCCTTGAAAATAATAAATTCATTATACATTATCATAAAGGTATTAACTTAATCACAAATTGATTCCTTTAGAATATATCTTCTCGAGGATTTGTGGTTGATGATGAGGAGAGAACCTATTAGGGTAGGTAATATAAAACTCCTCTTTACACTGATCTACTATCATTTAGAGTTATTAACTAATACCTATTTTTTCATTGTAGAATTTTGATAAGGAAATACACCTATACCCTATATAGTTTATTCATTTGGAGTAACTACAGTTAATTTTGGAACTCTTATGAATAAGATATTTTAAAACAAAGGTTCCCCTTAAATAATTGAACACATGCGGGCAGCGATGGATGATCCTAAGGGGGTACTTATTCCACCACCACTACCAATTTTTCCTTCCTTAACATTACCTCAACTGGAGGCCAAAGCGGATTCTCTAGTAATGTGTATCCACTCATTGTTAATAAGTATGTTTTATACTTGGTTAAATATATTTTTGGGTCATTATTGTGAGTTTATTAATGTACTAATTTTGTGTAGATGTTGTCCTAAGATCCACATGTCTAAGGATACCAACCACCCAAAAAATCTAATATATCATACATTTAGAAAGAAAATCTAATGAAATGATAGTGGTGGAAGCTTAGAAATCATCAATCCCAATTGATAATCCAATCATACCACGCCCCCCCCCCCATACACACACACAAATATTGGGCTAATAGATAAGGCCTTGGAAGCACTAAATTTAGGGATACCAACTCTCTAAGAAAAATTAGTTTTTTTAAATAGAAGGGGCATCTGTGTGGGTAGTAATAGTTGGATTTCAAGAGAGGATAAATACAAGTGTTCCATACCCTACTCTTATTGATCCAATTCTAGTAGATGAACTACTAGGGCTCAAGATTTGGGAGTACCAATTCCTCAAGAACATATTTCTTATACCTATCTAAATGGGATTACTATTGGAACAAATGTAGTTAGAGACCTTGGTGGATTAGAATCATCCATTAATATAGTCATCCTTATGCATTTAATACTATTGGATGAGCTTATGGTGCTCTTGGATGTGATTGAATACTCAAAAGTCAATTATGATATAGTGCATGAATTCATGTAATAAGTTTTGTGCCCTTGAGATTTATATATTCACTTTTATACTATTTTGATCTCTTTTAAACTTCATGTGCATCCCTCGATGTTAAAAATTTGGGAAGGCTCAGGTTAGAAGTGCCTTCTGGGTCTATTTCCTCAACAAGGGATGTGGTTCCCTTAATTGCAGAAGTTATATCCCATGACCTACTTTTAGAATTTCCACAAGGTGGATGACCTATTATATCCTATGATAGAAAAATGATAGTCTTAGTGGTCAATGCCCCAATAGTTGAAGGAAAACACCTTTCTCTCTAACCATATTATTTCTTTTCCTATATTCCACTAATATATTTTGGGTGTTTATTTTTGTAATACTAGTATATAAAACTAGAACACAAAGTTTTACTGCCATGGAAACTCATCCAATAGAAATTGTAAAGACTTCAAATGACACGGGACCATCTCATTTAGGAGGTTTCAAGACTAGACCATCTCTGACTGAGTTAGTCCATGAATATATCCCTCCTTCAAACAGAAATATTTAAATTGACCAAGACACTCTTGAAATCTTGTGCATTACTCATTAAGTTGTATAGAGATACATATAGAAGATGATATCTTATACTCCTCTATAAGGATTTCCAAAAAAGCTTCCCAAGATTTATCTTATCTTCTAAAAAACATGGGTATAGTGGTTTTGACTACCGCATGATCCATAATATCATAAATCATTTCATTTAGAGATGGGAGTTAGAGGATATCATCATAGAAACTAATTCTTGGGGAGTGATTGATAACAAAAATTTCTAGTCATCAAATGTCAGCATCCCATGAATAATCTCATTATGCATAGGTGGAAATAGAATTGTGATGTATGGTCGAGGGAGTAGCTACTCAGGTGGAATTCCTTCAGTAAGAACTAGAAATCACTTAATGGGAGATGGATGTGAACCACCAGCTACTCGAAGAAGCTAAAAATATGGAAAAGAGTAATGTTGTCGAAGTGGAGGACTTTCATTCCACTAAATAAGTTTAGGTTGTTGAGATATCCAAACATTAACATGATATTAAAGAATCCTGATAATAAAATATTCAACACTGAGTCTATATATAAGGAATCATATGATTTTTCACAACTTCAAAGAAGACTCCATCTTATGGATGTAATTTTCATTTTTTTTATCACTGAATAAAAAAGCATCTTTTGATCAATTGTCTATGTAAAACCTTGATTTTTAGTCAAATTATTTTTTAAATAATTATAATTTTTTTATATTTCTCATTACATGAAATATAAAGTTTAGATTTCATTACATAGAACCCTGATTTTATCTTTCATTATTTGTAACACTGGGTGTGTTTTTCATTACACACAACACCAAGTTTAAACTAAACATAACTTACTATTAATAAATTATTATTTAATATGATATTTATCACCAATACATTGGAATGGAGGGTATGAATAGAATTAACTAAATTATGAAACTATATGTTTTACACATCAAATTATTTCTTTAATATCTTGTTAATTATAAATGAAAATAAAAACTATATGGAAATAAAAAAATCTTAATCCGAAAAACTATTTTTATACACACAAATAAGTTTTAACTCTATAAAATAAAAAATAAATTTTGGTGAATGATTCAATGAAATTTATATATTATACATCAAATAAAAAAATTAACATTCATCTTATGTATTTTCTAGATAATAGATAATAATAAATCCAGTTTTACACTTAACAACTATGTTTTTCTAAAAAAATGGTTATGTCACCTTTTTTGCACACTTATTCTAAAACTAATTTTTTTAAAATATTAAAAATATATTTGATTAATAATGTTCATTTTCTAAATTATAATTTCAAAATTATCTTACAGTAAATTTTGGGATTTTCTAAAAATACAAATTTTTTTTATTTATAGGGAAAAATACTAAATTTTAATTGAAAATTGTCTTTTTTATTTAAATTATTTATAAATTAAAATTATATTTTAATTTTTTTAGAAAATAATACTAGATCAATTATATATATTAATCAAATTTAGGTCATTTTAATCAATTTTATACTGAATTTGGATATAAAAACATTTTAAACCTTTGAATATTTTGTATTTGAAACCAACATTCTCATTACGTCTGTTGAATTAATTTTAAATTAAATTTTAACACTTATGTGAATTAAATTTGGAAAATGTATTCAATATTCAGAAAAAAAATTATATTATCAAATAATTTTAAATTAATTTTTTTTAAAAAATGAATATTGAAAAAAGTAAAAATTAATTATTGTGGTTAAGGTTAAAATGGGTTTACTTTGGGTTAAAATAAGAAGATAAGGTTTCAAATGACTATAAAACTTGTAAAATTTCTATTTTTTGGAAATACTTCAATACTATCCTTCCAAAGTTGTAATATATGGTGATTTGGAAGATTTTTTCTTTGGAATTACATTTTTATTTTGGAATATTTTGGGAAATTTTCAAGTAGTTTCCAAGTGGGTTCTTTTCCCCCATATAAAAAGTTTTCCACCACCCTCTAATTATTCACACCTATCAACTCATAAATTTATTAAAAACCTTATAAAATTTCCTCCCAAACATCTTTATCCATTTTCTAAAGCTTTTTTTCATCCCAAAATACCAACACAAGGGTCCTTAATAATTATCCAAATTAGGTGCTTCTAAGTGAAGGTAATTTTCTTCATTAATATTTTTCTTTTTATCTCTTATTTTTTCACCTTTAATTATTTATTAACACTTTTAATATAATAACACCAGTATATATTATATAATTATATTCTATTACGTCAATTTAATTACTTATATCCATCTCCAATTCCATAAAATGGAAAAAAAACTGTTGATCATGTGTACGGCGGACTACCACCTCTCAAACCAACAAAATTTGTTTTCCATCTCCAACTATCATGGTTGGATGTAATGATGGATTTAGTATATTTATATGATATTTTTTATATAATTTAACTTATTTAAATATAATATCACATGTATCATTTTTTTATTTTCCATTCTGTGGGAGATACGCTAACATCGCACATGTGTATAGCGGACTATTGTCTCGCTAAGCGATGTGATTCATTCTAATTAATGATTTACTTAGACGTAAGTAAATATTATTTTAAAGAAAATATTTTATAGATATGAAAACATAATTTTTCTATAATTTTCAATAATTAGCTACCCTTATTTCATTACATTCATCAAAATATGGAAACATCGTTCATGTATACGTACAACCTACCGTCTCCATGAATAGTGTATTTCATCTTTCTATCTCTAATTTCTTTTTGAATGAATATAAATATGTATATAATAATAATATATGATATTAATTTTAAATTTAACAATATTTATATTATGTAATTATAATAAAATTATGAGAACTAGAACTAATGAACCAAAAATCGCATGAAAAAACAAAACATTTAACACTAGAAATTGTGATTTTATAAAATGAATTATTAATAAATTGGTGATGAAACATTAAAGGGATTTGAGATTCAAATGGTAAGGGATAACTAGCCTCTATTTTATTTATAGGGTACTTATGAAAATTCACCACTAGTTTCTTTTGTGTGGTGTGTATACTACCCATTTGAAATATTATATAATTAATATTATAAATTTTATTGAAATTTAAAGTTTACTTTTATGTTATTATTTATTTTGGATTACTATTCAAAAGAATACTAAAGCGTTAAGGGATTTTTGTCTCACTTTTAAATTTTATTAGACACATTACATATTCACCACCTATTTAATTTATGTGGTTTATATACTACCCATGAATTTATTTTCTTATTATTATCTTGAATTTTTTTTTATTTATATATGCATTTTATGATCTCTCTTTAATGGGGTTTATGGTTTAAAAGTTACCAAATCGGTGAGGGATTTTTGTCTCAATTTTCCAAACTTGAGACATATGCTATGTAAGGTACCTATATTATTTCATGAGGTGAATATATAGTATATTTTACATGTAATGCCAATAATTTATTTATTATTGTGATATTTGATGTTTTATTTAATTTTATTACTTTTTCACTTTACAGTTCTGTTAGGTCCAAAAGGGGCCTAGATATCCTGAGAGAGAGGCGAATCAGGGTATAAATATTATTCTCAGACTTCTTCCTACCCCATAGAATATTTACCTCTTTATTACATGGGTCACTTCTTACGATATTTAATGTTAATGTTTATAATTTAAATTCTAATTTTATCTAAAAATAATGCATTGAAAGTAAAGAAATAAAGAAAGAAAAATGACACAATGATTTTTACTTGGTTTACCCTCACTGGGCTATATCCAAGGAGCATAAATTGGAAATGTGCCGATTGTACCAAATTCAATAAGGATTAATTTCAATAATGATGTTCGGGCTAGATCTCTTTTATAACTAAGATTACTTCCTTTACAAGGTTTAGGGTTTTCTCAATGCATTCCCAAGGTTCACTCCATATGTCTCTTACTCTGGCTCACTTTCGGTGGAAAGGATCATCGTCTTCCTATTATATTTCACACTGCTCTTGGTTGAGATCCACTCATAGTTTATAGACCTGTACATCCCTTCATTTTTACAAATTCTATATCATAAACTATAGATAGATTCTCTGTTGAAGTTCTACTTTCATCCACTGATGAATACCTCTTTACCACAGATATACTGGGCAACTTCACACCTTCACCCAACCATGGGTTGACTTGTGCACAACTTTAATACATAGCGTGCAAGTGTCACCTTTTTCATGGAAAACCAACTTGCAAACTACCCAATACTTTCATGACACACCCTTTTTATGCCCAACTCACTATTGGCATGCAACTCTCTTCTAGCACACAACTTCTGCATAACTTTCTACTTGCATACCACTTTCTACCACTTGTGTGACCAGAGCTCAAATTTTCTCTAAATGTTGAGCTTTATATATAATTAGGGGGTAGATAACTATTTATAGGAATTTTTTCAACCCTACACGTATGGCACACAAATTCTCCCTGAATGCCCATGTCTCACATTCGTGCAACCTCACCTTGCACAGAAAATCAATAAATTGTGTAAGCTTATTTTCTTTTCCATATTTTGATGTATTGATCAAGAAAAATGGTTGTAATGAAACTTTCCAAATTTCCTTAACAATTGTATGCAAATTCCTTTTCCAAATACACTTTTATACATTCTCTAATTTTTGGACCCAAAAATTTGGTAAACACTAGGAAATAACACCACCTTGAATATGATCTTTTTGTACCACCTCCAAATCATCCATTCTTTTTTCATGGATCCTTGTCTACTTAGTTTGTCAAAAATATCTCTGGAACTCCACAACTATCCATGGAAACCCACTTTTTCAATAAAAATAGTGAACCCAAAAATGAATCAATGTCACCTTGAGGGATTATTTCCCAACAAATTCAATGTAACCAAAGTGGTAAATATTTTATGATACAATCTCATCGTTTATGAGGATTGTTTATTATTATGTTTTCGATAATGAAATATTATAATACATCTATAAATAAACTCATTAATTTTATTTTATACTAGTTCTATCATGAGAATACATTTTTACTTCATTTTCATCACTTTATGTACTCAATATTTCAAAACAATGTTTTTAATAAAAAACATATTTAGTTCTCTATTCGACTAAAAACTAATTATTTTTTTCCCAAAATCATGTTTTCTAAAAAAATAAATTTTTTAGGATTCTTAAAATGATTTATTAAATAAATTTTGACCCATTTTGATTTTTTACAATATTTTTTAAACAAAATATTTCTATAATTTTCAAAACAATTCCATTTTGGCTTTTACCAAAACTATGAAATGAATTTTTATTTTAACATGTACAAAATGAATATAATTTTCCACCATCATGAACATTATTTTAATTGAATATTACTTTATAATTTTTTAATGTCAATTTTCAAATAAAATAATTTTCAAAATGATTTTTAAATTTTCAGTTTTTAAAACTAATTTTCAATGAAAATTTATTTTCCTCAAGAAATGTTCCAAGTGATATTTAAAAATCATTATCCATATAAGATGAAATACTCTAATGTAACTTATTATTTTATAGGTATATGAACCAAGGATTCCATTATTATTCTTTATATGAATGTTTTATCATGATAATATTCTTAAGAAACATGTTTCTCTTCCATGGGTTATACCATGATAAAATTCATATGATACCAACCTGCTTATTTTTTCATGGGTTATGTTATGATAAAATGATGAAATGATTATGTAACCTATCTATTTTCCATTGGTTTTGATATGATAAAATTTTTATGAAACCCATTTCATTTCATGGGTTATGATATGGTGAATGTCTTATAATCTTGTGGAACACATACGTATGATTTTTATTATGTGAGAGGTGGGACCTAAATCTCCCTCAAATGCATTGGGTAACGATAGATAACTTATGAGTAAATTTTTTATGTGTGATCCTGGTTAAATATTCACAATGATATACCTGGACTTTATTACATGTTCACAATGTTACTCATGAACCTAATTATATGTTCCCAATGTTATGTGTGAACCTGATTATATGTTCATAGTATTATTCATGGACTTGTCTTTCATATCCATAATGTTATGTGTGAACCAAGTTACATGTCCATAAGTTTATGTAATGTCTTGATTTCATTTCATTAACTTAATGAGTGAATGTTTATCTATTTATACATGTTCACAATGTTATAAACTAAATTTTACTTCACAATTCCTTGTATTATACCAATTTTATACTCTCTTGTATCATGTTATTTGTTTTCCATAAGATTCATGTCTTATAAACTACTAATATTTATGTCATGACTCAATATTATGATCGTTGATATGTAGTGTGTGGTTTTCAAATGTTATAATCATGCTATTATACCCTTATGTTCATGTTATGCTTATGTATCTCCCTTTTTACCCTTAATGAGCATTTGGCCTCACCCTTTCTTATGTTTCCTTTCTACAGGTTATGAAGAAAGGTTTTAAGTAGGGTATTTTTGTTAAGATTAATAAATGGGAATATATTTATGGGAGATTTTGAAGATCATTCCCCAAATTAAAATATTGTGTACCTAGTCCAAAAATAGACTAAACTATTATGGTCCTTTGGATTTTGTTTATGTAATCTATTAAATATTCATCTAAAAATATATAATATCTATGTATAAAAATTTTGGGTTTCTATAGTTGGTATTAGAAGAAATGTTTAGCTAACCTCTGGGAAGTAAGATGGTGAAAATTTAGTTATATCCCTAGGGATGTTTCTAAGGATATTTCTAGGTATGTATCTAAGGATAAGTATAAATATTAGTAAATTTATAGTAAAATGTCCTTGAATTTTGGTAGTGAAAAAATCAAGTGGTTTCTGAGAAATTAAATCCTTATATGGATAATACAAGTGGATTTGGATCTAGAAAATAGGTGCCTAGGGGTAATAACTTTGAAAGGTAAAATCCATCTAGACTCGACTTTCACCTAGTACATGACAAGGGCCTTATTGTACACCTTGTTTGACACTCTTGGGGGATTTACTTTGGAAATTCACAAACTATTTATGAACCATCATGAAGGATTTAAATAGATGATGACTATGAATGAGAAAATATAAATCTACAGTTTTATAGATTAAAAATATAATGTAATGATTTATAAATCCTTGAAGTGATTTTTTCCATGATTATGTGGTTTCCACTATGATTATTGTTTCTCACACTATGATTTTTGGTTTTAGTTGATGGTGGTAACTAGAAGGAACTAGGTTAACATTGAATGTGATGGAAAATTTGATGATGGGAAATTAAATGGATGATAACTGGAGTGAAGGATATTGTGATTAATTATAATTAGTTATCATGGAACATGATTAACAATATGCATCTTAACCAACTCTCAGGCTCACCAAAGAAGAGAATATGGATTTCACTAAGCGTTTGAGTAGTGGAGACCATAGAAGGAATAATATTCAATTTCCTATATTTCAAAAATATAGGAAGAAACACTCAAGATAATGTCGCAAATAAATGAGAATATTTTTTTAGTGTAGAAAACAATGACACAAAAAAAGTAATTAATGAGGGAAAAAGAAAAGTCCAGTTAACATAATGGATGAGAATAATGTTATCCCTTAGGTATCATAGATTTTAGAATATTTTAAATGTGGAAAGTATGGGAAATGTGAAAAATCGATGTCCTTAGGGTAAATCACATGATGATAATCTGGAATGTTGTATGAGTATTGATTTTATTGTTCACTATGAAGAGAATAAAAATGACATATGAAAGGAATGAGGTTTTAAGGAATAAGATAATGAATCATAGTTAATGGATTAAGGATAAGGTGGATTGATTTAAGTGTTTGAGTATAGAAATTAAATAATTATGTTATATGTGTAACACCCCAAGCTTCCACGATACGCTTCTCTTTGAATAATATAGTAGCGTGTGTTGTACGCAACTTCGAGTTCTAACACACACCACAACCAATAAAACTAGCCATTATGAATATTAAGACCCACTTTTTGAAATTTTATTCATTTTATCTTTCAAAATGGACTTCATTTTTGGATTCGGAATATCGAAATTAGCTTGATGAATAGTGAAATTTACTAAATTTTAATTAAAAACAACTTTTTTAATCCAAATAATTAATAGTGATAAATTATGAATTTTAGTGGTTTTAAATTATATTTAGAATATATTTTTATAATTTAATCCAATTTTGGTTATTGGACATAATTCCAAATTTAAACCGGACATAAACAAGTGTCAATCTTTTGATAGTTATTGTTTCTTAAAACACGCTTTTTGTTTTGACAGCAAGAATTAATTTTAAATTAATAAATGTAACTTCTATATTTTAAATTTGGTAAAATATACTTCATTATTTAATTTGGAATATCAAAATTATCTTAGGGTAAATTTTTGGTATTTTTCTTAAAACTTTTAATTTTTGATAAATAGTAAAAAACACTGAGTTATAGCTTAAAACCAAATTTTTATTTAAATAATTATTTATTTTATTTAAATAATTTAATGTAAAAATAGATACATAATACCTATATAATTTCAATGTAATTCATTAGAGTCGGTTTATAATAATTTTGTATATATATAAATTTTATTGAACTTTTCACTGTCTTTTACCCACCTCCTAGGAGCTTTTGCAAATTCACATAAAACTTAATTTCACCGTTTCTGTGAGCTGAATTTCAAAAATCCGAGAGACACGGTTAATGTCAAGGAGTAAAATGTGGTTTGATGAGATGAAAATAATTTTTGGTGAATAGTAACTTTTTACTTTTATTTACCACGGTTAAAAGTAAATAGGGTAATTAAGGGTAAAAATGATATTAATATTACCCTCACACATGTCCTAATTCTATTGGACAAGTTTATCTCGGCCAAAAACAACCTTAGGAATAAAATATTATCATTTAGGTCCACTTGGATTAGATTAGAACATTTATTATTATTTAATTCAAAGAATAGTTAAAAGAGTTAAAATCAAAGTTCAATAACTAAATCATTTTTAATATGTTGTTTTACATAAGATAAATTCGATTAAAAATATTCATTAGAAATCTAAAAATATTTCCTACATAATGGTATTTTATTTATAATTTTTATAAGTTATATAAATAAATTTATTTGTGACACAATGATGATACAGTAATTAACTTATTCATGAAAGAATAAAATAAATGGTATTATAAATAATAAAATAAATATAATTTCAAAGTTTTTATGACATCCATGAATTTTATAGGTGAATATGACATGTTATTATTGATTCAATGTGTTTTTTATTAATCATGTTTTTATTATTTTAACAAAAAACAAATACCAAATAGTGTCAAAATTGACATAAAATAGTTTTTAAAACAAATATTATATTATTAATTGATATAATGGTCCTAAAAATCTAAGGTTCGGCCAAAAGACTTATATAATAATATATATCACATTAATGAACCAATTGGGGTTCGATTGGTAGTATATAGTCAGTTTATTAACCATATAGTGTAAGAATACAAGAAGACACGGTAAAAGTTAAATTATTTAACTTAGAGCTAAATCTAAATGGTAACCTAAACTTTTCTAAAACCTTTTTGTTGAGTTGTTTTCGACCTATCCCCACATTATATTTTAAATAATCAACTTTGGAGCCATTAGAAACCGAATATGAATTTATTATAAAATAATATTTTAAGTTTTTTCTAAGGTGCCCTCACCCCTCTTATAAAAGGGCACTCCCCCTTCTCTCTAATTCACACCTTCTAAGCCATTTGGCTCGGCCAAACCCTACCCAAATACCCTATCAAATATCCTCAATTCATCCTAGAGGCCTTAGTTTGATCAGAAATCCAACCTAAGGATCCCTTTTGATCAAATCAAAAGGAATAACCCAAAGAAGAGGAGGCTAAACGTACCCTCGACTAAAAGAAAGTGCAAGGTAAGGGGTTTTCATCTCACTCCTTATTCCTGTGAGATTCATTCCATATTGCCACTATTACCTTTTGTGTGGTGTATGTACAGCCCATAATTGTATTCTTTGTGTAATACACTTTAATTTATATGTATTTACATATTCATTGTATGATACCTCTTTCATGGGTTGTATGTTTCTTAAGTTACCAAATTGGTAATGGTTAATTTCACAATCTCTTTATTATCCGAGGTTGTTTTTACGTAAGTATCTACTGGGACATATTTATTATCCATGTCCATGTTTTATGAAATAGTTTTCAAAGGGATTATTTTAAGGGACTTTTTTACTAAAACATCATTTCAAATGTTTTAAATATTCATTCTTTTAAATCTTTCTCATTAATTTCCATGTCTTCAAAATGGTTTTTAAGGATTTATTTATATAGAAATTAATGTTTTTAAAGTGTTAATTCCATTCAAAAGTTTCAAAGTGGTAATGGACACTTTGATTCAAAAATTTCTTTAAATGACTTCTTTTCTAAATTCTGTGACTTTTAAATGTTTTCATGAATAAGGGGTATTTCTCTCAAAGAGTTTTACAAATAATTTTATTCTATGTCAACATCCTTTGATAAATTTTACACTTGTTTGAAGTTGATTTATTATGATACAAATAATCCATATTGTATTTAAGGTTTTGTGATATGTTTGACTATGGATGAGTTATTTTTATGCCATTGATGGTTTATAATTAATGATTTGAAATTTCGTATGCTAGTTTTAATACGAATGTTTATGTTATATTTCATCCTCTTCTTAAGATTAATGTGTTGGACTAGTATGTTCTAGGTTGGGGATAGGTAAAAGTAATCCCTCCATGTTGGGGTCCGGTTACAGCAGACCCTCCGGGTTGGTGTCCAGTTATTAGAGGCACTCCGAGTTGGTGTTGGTTATTAGAGGCATTTTGGGTTGGTGTCCAGTTATTAGAGGCACTCTGGGTTGGATTACGGTTACAGAGGCTCTCCAGGTTGGGTTCTAGTTACAGTTATCCCTTATTTCTTGGCACGAGGCCTTGACACAGAAATTAAAGTTTGGCATTATGAATTCCATCATTCTGAAAGTGGTTATTGATATTTCATGTTATTATTCAATTAGTAGAATATGCATGTGAATAAGTAAATGGAATTACTTTATATTAGTTCTACCATATTATGCTGAAGTTCAAGTTTAAAAGTATTTTTTTTATAGTTTTATACATCGCCTTAAATGTTTATGCTTATTTTTGTAAGTTTCTGCTATATTTCTTACCCTTACTGAGTGTTTCATCTCACCCCTTTCTAGGTTTTATTTTCCCAGGATTCCAAGAAGTGTATTATGATTGATATTCAGGGTTAAGCCAAGGGAATAATGGAGTTCATAAAGGATTATTTATGTTGTTTTTTATGTAATGTAACATTCATGTATGTAATATATTTTCACAGACTTCTAAATCGATCGGTCCTTCAGGACATGATTCCTTGTAATCATGCCAATGTATTAAAATAATGCACTGACTCTGGGTAACTGGGCTCGGGGTGTTACAATATGAATCAAAAAATATATAAGGATTGTTCTGTATAATTTTTTCATAATGGATTTTAAATAAAATATTGAAGGGTATTGATGACCATGAAAAGTTATTTCAAGGAAAGTTTATATTTTATGAAAAAAAAATGTGACTAAGGGAATGTGACCATTAACGTGTTCTTGATGTTGAGAAAATTGTTTTTAGTTTGGATAAAGAGATTATTAACATGGATTATGTAAATTGTATATTACTAATTACCTTGGAACCGATTAATGATTTGTTGAAAAAATGTTTTATGTTATCACTGATGGAATTTATTTCATTTTTTGATTTAAGGAATATCTATAATCATATTTTTTAAATTTAGAGAATAAGAAAGCATGTTTTTTTCAATAAGGTTTTATGGTAATTCAATTTATTACCACATTTCAAGAGAATTCATGATAAAGGTATTCATATATTTGGTATGTGATAATTAAGATTTACTTCATATTGTTTGGGGGTTAATGATAAGTTTATTTTTGAAATTTAGTGACCTTATTTCTAAAGATTTGGATTTTAATATTTTTGGAAGTCTTATATGGTTAACCATTAATAAAATGGTTTAATTTTAAATTTAGATGAGGATATTAATGTATTATAGTACCAAATACATATTTATTTATATTGGATAACTTGTACTAAGCTTTTTTTAACAAGAGATAGAGATGTCTCTCCATTTTCCCAACTCCTGATCTCAACATCACCTTATTTACTTCAATATTTTGGCCCTCCTCTGTGGAAATGGGTCTCCTGATTCTTCAAAAAAAATTATTACATATTCTCCTTATTTTTGTCTTTTCTTCCATCCTAGGATTTTCTTCTTCATTTTTCTCATTCTCGCTACCACGGGTTCTCTTCCTTTGCTCTTTTTGTCTATCCCAATATGCCTAAACCCATTCATGGTCAGGAAAAATGGTGATACGGGCCTCTTGGGATGTGTTGGTGGTAGTTCATAGTTTCTAAAACTCCAAGGAATTTCCCTTGATTTATCCATTTTATTAATTTTTTGTCCAATATCTTTGTAGTTGTCTCGTTTCATCCTCTTTCACCCCTACTCTACTGGCCTAGCCTGACACACATGACCCCATATTTTTTGGTTGTCTTTGTTTTTCATGTTGATTTGGGATTATGGTGGTGGGAGTAGTGGGAAGGTAGGTTTCTCTGTTCAGAAGTTTCTCCCCTTAAGTTGGTTATTATTTGCTTGGTGTTGGTTCCTTCGACGAGATTGGGGGACATGTAGATGGTCATATATCGAGGCCTTTTTCCACTCTGTTCCCTACTCTTGTTTCGGGACTCCATTACTATTCTCCCAGTTGGACTTGCATGGTGGACTTTAAGGTGTTTGGGGATGTGCAGATCAAGTAGTCCAAGGATATTTATGAGGCATCCCATGGTGTCCTGATCTTTCTCCTTCATTCCCCTTTGTTATTATCTTTGTGGTGGTTATGAAGATGTTATTCAGTGGTTCTTTCTATGTTGGTTCTTAGAGATGATATTGGATTTCGATGGGTGGTTCTCGCTAGTGAGATGGGGTCGAAGAAGGGTTCATTCTATGTCATGGTTCACATCACAAGGTGGTACGTGGCCCAAGGCATGATGATGTTCTCTTTTTAAAATCTGAAATTATGGTACATGATCAGTTTTTGGATTGAATAGGTGATGCAGGTAATGATTATATTTGTTTGAAGTTAAAATTAGTGCATGTGATTAGTTCGGGGTCCACGACAGTGATGATTGTTTTTTTTTGAACTTTAAATTTTGTATTTTGAAGTTTGAAATTTCTATTTTGATGTTTGGAATTTTTTGTGGGGGTTTGTATGTCTTGTTGTAGGGATGTTTCTGTATGGTTCCCACTTATCCTTAAAGTGGATTTTTATAATTTAAAATATATATATTGTCGTAAAAACTATAGATAGAAAGAAGGACTTGTCATTCTATTATGGATCTTGTGATCTACTATTTATTTAGAAAAAAATCTTCATCATTTCTTGTAGTAAGAGATGGTGTGGAAATTGATCAAACCTCAACCAAAGTATGAAATTATTCTTTTGATATAAAGGAAAGAGAATCCCTTTGTATATCGGTCCTATTAAAAGTATTGATCATATTAGGAGGGTATCCTATCGATTGGTTCTCCACTGAACCTCTCTCAAGTTCAAGATCTATTATATGTATCCCTCTTGGAGAAGTACATACATGTTTCATCGCATGCACTGAACTCAGAGGTTTTACTGTAGGAGAATGATATTCCTTATAAGAAATAACCAATAGATATTTTGGATTAGTGAGAATTTTACAAAACAAGACAACTCACCTGGTTAATGTTTTTATGGAGAAACCACTAACTTGAGAATATAATGTGGGAACCTGAGTATGTAATTATTCATAGGTATCCTTTTTTGTTGGTACCAAAGTGAGGAATTTTGAGGGATAAATTCATTCTAAGGTGATTAGAATGTAACACTCTGATATTTTTCGAAATATTTTTTTCAAATAAATTTAATATTTTTCATATTTTTCATTACAAGCAATTCCAATTTTAGCTTGTGTTACATTTAACACTAACTTTATCTTGTGTTACACGTAGCACTGGGTGTAGTTTTCATTACACACAACACCAAGTTTAAATAAAATATAACTTACTATTATGAAATTATTATTTAGTATGATAGTTATCACCTATCTATTTGAATGGAGGTTATTA
The DNA here is from genome assembly GCA_963277665.1 of Viscum album. Lineage (NCBI taxonomy): Eukaryota > Viridiplantae > Streptophyta > Magnoliopsida > Santalales > Viscaceae > Viscum > Viscum album. Next base: position 617,601,876 of record OY728162.1, read on the forward strand.
ATAGGATTAACTAAATTGTGAAAATATATTATTTACATATAAAATAATTTCTTTGGTGACTAATTAATTAAAAATTAAAATAAAAACTATTTTTAAATAAAGTAAACTTATTTCTGAAAAAAAATACACACAAACATGTTTTACATAAATAAATTAAACAAATTTATTTAGTTAAATAATATTAATAAAATTTATATATTATATATTCCATAAAATTTTTATCATTAATCTCATTTGTTCTCTATATAATATGAAAGAATAAATCCAATTTTATTCTTAAAAACTATATTTTTCTAAAAAGTGGTTTTGTGAAATTTTATGCACTTATTTTAAAAAACTTTTTTTGAAAATTTAAGAAAATATATTTCATTTTTTAAATCAAATTTTCAAAATTATCTTATGGTGAATTTTTGAAAATTTTATGAAAAGATTAATGTTTTTATGAATAGTGAAAATACTTAATGTTAATTGAAACTGCATTTTCATTTAAACTATTTATAAAATAAACATATAATTTAATTTGGTTTTAAATTAAAATTATTATAATTTTATATCTATTAATAAAATTTATTTCATTAGAATAAATTTCATATTGAATTTGGATATAAAAACATTTTTAACTTTTGAACATTTTCTCTTTGAAAACTCTCTTCCGCATCGCATCTGTGAGATTAATTTTAAATTAAATTTTTTAAAATATATGAATTGAATTTTAAAAAATGGATTCCAAATTTTGAATTATCATAATTTATATTATCTAATAATGTCAGATTAATTTTTTACAATGATGAATATTGAGAACAATAAAATTTACTTACTACAGTTGAGGTAAAAATGGGATTACCGGGGATTAAAATAAGAAGTGTTAAATTGACCATAACACATGTAAAATTCCTATTGAATGAAAATATTTCAATATTATACTTCCCAAATTTCAAATATATGGTCATTCAGCTTCTTTTTTCTTCATAATGAACTTTTTATTTAGGATTCTTTTGGAAACTTTCCAACTAGTTTCCAAGTGGGTTTCTCTCGCCCACTTATAAAAGGCCCCCACCACCATATATGTCATCACACCTCTCAAGACATATAGTTCAACCAAAACCTACAAAAATACCCCCCAAAAATCCTTATCCATGTTCTATATCTTTTTTCTCCCAAAATACCAACATTAGGGTCCTTAATAAGAGATCCAATGGAGGTTCTTCTAAGAGAAGGTATTGTCTTCATTAATATCCTTATTTTTATTTCTTATTTTTTCACATTTATTTATGTCTTAATAATATATAATATAATAAAACCATTATCTACTAACTACTGATATGTTTATATGTTAATGTGATAACATATATCTATCTCCACTTCCATCAAATGGGAAACAAAACCTTTGATCGTGTGTACATAGGATTACCGCCTCACGAACCAACATTATTTTCATTCCATAAAAACCTCTCATGATTGGGTTTAAGGATGGATTTAATATATTTATATGATATTTATAACTTAATTTAACTTATATAAATTAAATATCACATATACCCTTTTTTACTTTCCATTCCATGGGAGATACACTAATGTCACTCAGGTGTACAACGAACTACCCCCTTGCGAACTGATGGGATTCATTCTCACTAATGATTTAAATGGAATGTGATAATGATTATTTTAATGTGAATATGTCATATATATATAATCATAATGGTTATTTAAACGTTAATAATTATTTACTCTTCTTTCATTCTATTTGTCGAAAGATGGGAACAATGTTCATACGTACGTACGACCTTCCATCTCTATGAGTGGTGCATTTCATCTTTCTATCTATAAATTTTGTGAATGAATATAAATATGTATATAATGAAAATATATGTTATTAATGTATCATTTGAAATTATTTATTTGATGTAATGATGATCAAAGTACAATAACCAGAACTATTAAACCAAAACTCTCATGAAAAAAAACAAAATAGTTAACATCCAGAAAGAGAGATTTTATAAAGGAATTATTAATAAATTAGGTTTAAACATTATAAGGGGATAATATATGATATTATAATTATTTGAATTATTATTTAATATATTTATAAAAAACCAATATTTATTATACATGAGGTTCAAATGTGTAAGAAGGAAGTCAAGATTCAAGTTGTATGGGATTTCTAGTCTTCTTTTTATTTCTAGGAGACGTGAAAATTCACCACTAATTTATTTTTTGGGGTGTATATACTTTCTATTTGACATTTTATACCCTAAATCACTTCCTTTTTTATGATATTTAATGTTTCAGTTGATTTTATGCTTCATTTGGGGATTAAAATTCAAAATCTTACTAAAGTGGTAATGGATTTTTGTCTCACTTTTTTATTCTATGAGACACATGTCATATTCAACACCTTTTTATTTTATGTTGTGTATATAATACCAATAAATGTATTTTATTATTATTATCCTAAAAAATATTGGTATTTACATATACATTTTAGGATATCTCTTTCATTGGGTTTAAGATCCAAAAGTTCCCAAATCAGTAAGGGGTTTTTGTCTCAATTTTCCTTTCTTGAGACATATGTTATGTTAAGAACTATTATTCTTTTATGTGGTGTATAAAAATACATTTTAAATGTCATATAATGAGTTTAGTTATTCACATGATATTTTAAATTTCATTTAATGTTATTCCTTCAGGTGGATTATAATTCAATTTTACCATAGTGGTAAAGATTTTATATTACAATCTCATAATTTATTGGAATTATATATATATATATATAGTAGGTGAATTGGGGTAAACTTACAGTGGACATGAAGAAACCACACACATAGGCTAGAAAGGTAGGATATATCCCCCTCAAGGTATATTCATCCCATCAAGCCTAATTTATTTAGTACGTGGCCTGAAGGCCCAATGGGCATGAAGCCCATTACATAGCCCAAAGGCCCACAAACTAGCCCGAAGACCCAGTGCAGCATCATGCCTGTATCATATAGCCTATGCCACAACCTTCCTACATCTGGTGTAATTCATGAATCACCACCTGCATGTGGAAATTTTCTCCTACCCGGATTTGAGCTCAATCTGATGTAGGATTAAGGGGAGCCTTTACCACTATGGTAAGCCCACAACTGTTTGATATTATTTATGATTATATTTCTAATAATAAAATATTATGATATTTTTCTAAAGAAACTCATGAATTATATTATCCTATGTTTATTTCATGAGGATAAATTTTTACCTTTATTTTCCTCTCTTTATGTACTCAAGAGTTCAGAATAATTTTTTTAAGAAAATTTGTCTTTATTTCTCTCTTCAGTTGAAAACCTATTTTTCTTCTAAAACCATGTTTTATAAAAATTATTTCAAAAATTATTTTAAAATTATTCAAATGATTTTTTAATTATAATTTTACCCTTGTTTTACATATTAGAAAATATTTTGATAGGAATCTTCATATTATTTTCTAAACAATGCATGTTTGAATTTTACTAAAAATGTGAAAGAAATATTTATTTTAATGTATAAAATATGAAAATAATTTTCCACCACTCTTAACATTATTTTCCTTAAATATGACATTATAATTTTTAAAATTTATTTTCATATAAAAGTATTATCAAAATTTTTTATGAATTTATTCGTTTTAAAAAGAAACTTTCAAAGAAAAATTATTTTCCTTAATAAATTTTACAAGTGATCTTTCAAAAACATTCTCCATCTAAGATGATATACTTTGATGAAAATTATACTTTTATGGGGATATAAAATAAATATATCAATATTATTATTTCTCTGAATGGTTTATCATGAAAAGATGATTATAAAACCCATTTCTCTTCCACATGTTGTACCATGATAAAATTCTTATGAAACCCGCTTCTTTTTCTATGGGTTATGGTATGATTAAATTATGAAGTGATTTTGAAACCGATATCCTTTCTATAGGTTATGATATGATGAAATATTTATGAAACACATTTCTTTTCATGGGTTTTGATATGAGTAATGTTTTATGATCTTGTGGAACACATATGTATGATTTTCATTAGGTGATGAGTGGGACCTACATCTCCCTCCAATGCATTGGGTAAATATGGATAACTCTTGAGTAAATTTGTTATAAGGGAATTTTATTACATGTTCACAATGTTATGTGTGAACCTTATTTCATGTTTATATTATTATATGTGAATCTGATTAAATGTTTATAATGTTATGCATAAACCTGATTAAATGTTCATAGTGTTATTCATGGAATTTTCTTTCATGTTCATAATATATGTCTGGAACTAGTTTAATGTCTATATGTTTATGATAGGGTTTTATTTTTTTTCCTTAACTTAATGAGTGAATGTATCTCTATTTATACATGTTCATAATGTTATAAGCTGATGTGTATGCCACAATTCCATGTCTTATGCCAATATTATGCTCTCTTGTCTCATGTTCTTTGATTTTCTTGTAATTCATGTCTTATGAACTACAAATGTTTATGTTATGACTCAACATTATGATTTTTTATATGAATGGTATGGTTTTCAAATATTATGATCATGTTCTCATACCCTTTTGTTCATTTTAGGCTGATGTATCTCCCTTTTACCCTTACTAAGCAACTAATCTCACCCTTTCTTATGTTTCATTTCCCCATGTTATAAATAAAGGTTTTAAGTAGGGTATATTTATAAAGAGAACGAAAGGGGGATATCTTTATGGGATATATTTAAAATAATTCACTAAATATTTAGATTTTGTACCTATTATCCAAAGAAAATAAACTATCATGGTCCTTGGATATTTTTTATGTAATGTATAGAATATTAATCTAAAAATATGTAAAATCTATGTATGAAATGCATGGGTTGTTATAGTTTACCCCTTGCTACCTTCCTAATATCATTTAATAATAACCTAAAAAACCCAAGAAGGCAACATTAAAATAACTTGAAGCCATATGAAGATTGAATTTTAAATGGAAAAAGTCAATCATGGTTCCCAATTCATGAGTCAAAAAGGTTTTCTCCACAGCATGGATCACGGGTGGGTATTGGCATGGGTTTCTTCATCACACACTAGTGTTTCTCCACTTTGATATAGAACATGGTTTTCTTCTTGGAATCTCTTGAATATTGGTATAGGCCTAGGTTCCATCCCTATAAACAAGACTCAATACATTTGGATATGGAAAAGAGATGACTAAAAGTGATAACGATCAAAAGGGGGAATTTATAATGAAGATTCCATTTTTCAAGAGGGACGGAGTACCCTAAAGTTACATTATTATGTATTTAACACAACTCCATTGAATGGATATGCTAGGGATGATGGGATGATTTAACGCTTTCTTAAGCTAAATGGCCTAGAAAGTGTATCTGAACTTTTATTGGGATTGTATAGTGGACCTCAAAAACTTTGTGCCTTTCTCTTTATTGCCCTAATTTTTTCTAAGACTTATATTGGGTGACATGGAAGGTTAAAACTCATATTTTTATTAGTTAACCCTTTAAATATTTTTAACATAATATATTTTATTCTATTTTTATTTTAAATTCCAATTTTTACCTAGATCATGTGGGATGCATGTCCAGTGAGAGGATACTCGCCCTTTTCTTAGGCTGAATTTTGTGGGTTTTAAACCTGGTGAGATATATGTCCCTTTTATTAGGTAATTTAAGGTCATGAATTTCACACCATTTAAGGCTAGATTTTAAGGTCAAATATATTTCACTAGAAGTGTGTATTTTATGTTTGTATAACTTTGACCAAGAGGTACTGGGTTTAACGTTGAACACCTTTGACTAAATACTTTGAGATAGTCTTAGTCGATATGATCTAGAAAAGTTACAATTTGAATAAAGGGATGATTTTCAACATACACCATATTAGGGATAATGAAAATCTTTTAAGGTCTTTATGATTTAACCAATGTTCCATGTAGTTTAGGGTTGCATTACAAGGACTGTCAAAGGTTCAAGAATTAAATGTCACACCCTGACTCTAAAAGAGAGTATGATATAAGAAGGAATAACATCAAGGATATAAAAAAACTTGAATAAATATATTATTGATTTTTTAAATAATTACTATACCACCCAAATAATTTAAAATATATTTCCTTGATAATAAATTTAATTTTTTCAATTGCTTGTGATGCCCGCAACACCAGGTTTAAGAAAAACACAACATATTCACGCTTTGTGCACTTAATATAAAATTAATTTTTTACCACTTTTAGAAAATTTATTTTAAAAAATAAAACTCTTTTTTGAGAATAAAATACCATTATTATATTAGGGGTATTTTTTGGGACTTTTTTGAGAAGTTTAATTTTTGATGAATAGCTAAAAATACTGAATTTAAATTGAAAACTATGTTTTCATTTAAATAATTTATAACATTAAATTATATTTTTAATTGGTTTTTAAGTAAAATTAGTTCAATATTATATCAATTAATACAATTTAGTTCATTGGAATCATTTTCATATTGAATTTTGATATAAAACCTTAGTAAACTTTTGAACATTTCCACTTTAAAAACATGTGTTCTCGTCACAACTATGAGATTAAATCTAAATTATAATTTTCCACTTCTATGAAATGAATTTATAAAAATGTATTCCAAATTTTTAATCATAATAATTTCTAGTTTCTAACAATTTTAACTTAATTTTTTACTAAAATTAATAGTGGATGCTGTAAACAATAATTACTATGATTAAGGTAAAATGGGTTTACTGAGGGTTAAACTTGAATGATAAGAGTGAAATGACATAAAATATTATATTAATTTTATTTCATGAGTTTATTCAGAAATTTTACAACAAATTATCTGAAATATTTCAATTTATTTTCACTTTCCTTTGAACATGACCCATATAATAAGTAAAAAAAAAGTAAAAAAATGTTTTCCTTCCTTTTAATTTCTTTAAAGCTTTGTTATTGGGAAAAACTAGCATAGGTTTGGTTATATATATTATTTTAAAATATAAATCTGTTTTATATCATAATATTCTATATTTAATTTATATATATGAAATAAGTTCTTAAAATTCTTATGAAATTCCAATACATTTGTTATTTAGTTAATAATTAACTAAAATAAATGGTACTAAAAATATTAAAAATGAACTAAATTGGGTGAATTATAGTGTTAAATTAATTTTTAAGATTTATATATCATGTTACATAGTTTTTATCAGAATATATTCTAGTTCTATCATTTTATTTATATTTTGTAAATTCAAATTAAATGAATAACGTCTAAATTAATATTCATGTTATTTTATAATAAATTATATTATATTAAATGATTCAAAATTACTTAAAATATAATAATCAACCAAATTATTTTTTAAATTTTAATAAATATAAAATATTCCCCATTAATGGACCAATTTTTCTTTTATAATGAATATATTGACCCCAAATTAGTAAAAAACTCTATTAGTGTGGTTAAGGTAAAAGCGGTGTTTTTGTATGTTACATGTGCTTGTGTTAAAAATAATTTTCAACACACATAGGATTTTAGTTTAATAAATATTATTTAATATTTAGAATAATTGTTTCCAAATTATCTAATAATTCACAATTTAATTTAGTCATAAATAATAAATTACCTTGATTAGAAAACTAGTTAACATAGTGAAAAACAAAAATAGTAAAAATAAGGAAACTTAGAAGCTAAGAAAAAAAATGTTTAAAAAGGTATTAATGTGTGTATTTTAGGTTTTTATTAACCATATAATCCTTTGAAATATTTAATTATTAATTTTGGAGACATTTTAGGTAATATTTACCTTCAAATAGTGAATACTTTTGAGTATTTACAAGAATGTCACTCCTCAACTATAAATGGTCAATCACTCCCCTCACTTCTTCACACCTCTCAATACATTAGGATCATATGAACCCTGCCCAAATAACCTCAAAAATTACCTCCCCTAATCTTATAATCCTTATCTTGGTAATAAATCCAATATAAGAAGGATTTGGTGAAAACTTAAGGAATATACCCAAAGAAGAGGTAATGTTTTTCAATGAAAACCTTTATTTTATTCCTTTCTTCACCTCCTTAAATTTTTATTAAACCATGATGATATAATAACATAATTATATCACATATAATGGGTTGTTTTTATAACAATTTCATGACCTAAAATAACCTAATCATTAATCAAATGGGTTACAAAATTATTGTTTGTGTGTATAGCGGACTACCACCTTTTGAACCGATATCATTCTTTTTTCCATTTCCACATCTCATGGTTGGGTATAATAATGAATATAAAGTAAATATATGATATTTATAACATAGTTATACATATTTAGTCACTATATCATGTATATAATTTTACCTTCCATTATGTAGGAGATACGATAATGTCACTCGTGTGTACGTCAGACTACCATCTCACGAAGTGATGTGATTCGTCATTCATTAAGGATTCAAATGGAAGGTGATAAAGATAAAGTTAATTATTATATTTTATGTAAATTAAATAATTATTATTTTCATGAAATATTTTTTATTCTATAAATATAATATACATCTTTTTATTTCTTTCCATTTCACTAATGTAAAGATGATAACATTTTTCGTGTACGCGTGGACTACCGCCTTCACGAAGCGATGTGACTCTCTTTTAATCACTAAACCACATGGATGATATATATATAAGTATATAATAAGTTATTTATGACATTATTATTTTTATTTAAAGGTTAAATATTACATAACTTTTTTCCATAATTATCATAGAAAATTGGAAACATTACTCATGCATACATATGGACTACCATCTCCATGATCATAACATACTTCATTTTTAATAACCAACATTAATGATTTATTTTAAAGGTATAATTGATGTAAAATATTATAATTTTTTCATTTTTATTATTCTATAGATGATAATACTATATAATATTTTCAAAAACTAGATCTTTCATGATGAAAAACACATGAGAAAACAAGGCAATTAACACCCAAAATAATGAAAATAATGAAATATTATTAATGAATGGGTAATAAGATTTTATAAAAAGATCATAAAATATATTTTAAATATTAATATAGTTATTTTATAAGTTAATAAAATATTTTACTCCATTATACATGAGGTTACCATACATTCTCCAAAAAAGGAAACTTTGGGTAAGGGATTTCGTCCCAATTTCATTTCATCAAGGCATATTGTAATGTTATGTAGCTAGTTTATTTTATATAGTGTATATACTTCCCATTTGACCTGAAATATAATGAATACTTAATTATTTATGGTATTTTAAGTTTCAATTTGTATTATTTCATCTAAGTGGATTTGACTCAAAATTTACCAATTGGTAAAAGTTATTGTGTAATCTTACTTTCTTTTGTGACTATTAACTTTGTCTTAAAACCATCACTTTCTTGTAATCATTTATCATTGGAAATTACATATCCAATAAATATAAATATTCTATAATTATGTATATGATTATTTCCTAAATTTTATACTATTTTTACATGCAGTTTTTACTTTAAAATTTAGGTGATTAATTGGGTAAATGTTGATAAATATGTACCCTTTAATCAATATGGATATTTAATGATAAGGTATATTTTTTATGATTTAAATTGATTATTTTATATATAAGTAATTTTTTTTAGGGATGACATTTGTTGGGGATATTTTATAGAAATATCCTTGATTAATTGGTAGTCTTGTGAGATGAAATAGTTGTCCAAATTAGATGGGTTTTCACGTAGTATATTTTAAACCGTCATCTAAAAGGTCTTGATGGTAAAGGTATCATGTACATGGGAAATATAAAGTCCTTAAATTAATCATTTTATCATTAATAATTCATTTATTATTATTATCCATGATATTTTTCCTATTACATTATCTATGGATGCCTTTCATTCTTATTTTATTGATTAAATGGCACGTGTTTCAGTTATTTACCTTGTCATATTGATTATACCTTATCTTAGCATGATATTAGAGTTATTAAAAAGAAATTTTTGTTTAGTTATCTACCTTACCATGTTTATTGTGATTATTGATTCATTATAGGTTATGTGGTACTTAACCTATACTGAGAATTTGAGCTCACCCTCTATTTCCTTTCCCCAATATATGAAGATGAAATCTTGGAATGGGTTTCAAGGATTTTTAGCAATTACTTTTCTTATGATTTATTTTCAAAATATAGAATATGTATCATTTATGTAATTTGGTTCTACAAAAATACTAAATTTTTTGGATTTTTTTATGTGATTCCTTGTATCTAAGTCGATGTAAAAACATAAGGCATCAGATCTGGCCTACTAGGTTCATAGTCATTATAATTACCCAAGGAGGTTGAATTAAGTAATACGTGATGGGTCACGTGTGACATGGATGAAGTATAACCGAATTAAAATGACTAGTTCCATTAAAATGGTTTCAGGGTGTATGGAGATTATAGTAATTCATCATTAAGGTGAAATGATCCACTAGTTCATAGGTCATATTGGGGAATATATACAAAGTCATATGAAGGGATTGTATGCATATCCAAAAAGATGTTCCCCTTAGAGTTTAATACACTCAACACTGATATCCATTGGATATTTTTAGGTATTCAAACACTTGGTAAATAAAGTAGGTTAATGTAAAATAGGGTATTCAATAAGGGTTCTGTTACACTAAATATTATGTCACCATGTACTAGAAACTATATCGGGACAAAAAGATAAAATATTTCATTATGATAAAAATTTTATATAATAGTGGGTCTAGAGAGAATATATCATATTTTTATAGGGCTATATGGTGGTCCCCATAAGCTTTTCACCATTTCTAGGTTTATGCTCTAACTTTTTACTAATCTCTAAAAGTAGAGAGATTACAGAGAGAAGACTTGACTTTTGATTAGGTTACCCTTTATGAGGTTTCATCCTGAAAAGTTTTACATATTTTTTATTAGTATTTTTAGGATCCTATGATCTAAACCATTGTAGATAGAGTTTAATGTCACACATCTTTGACTAGAAGTATCGAGTTTGAGTTTTTATATCTTTGATAAAAAGTTATGCAATCTATATAGAAAGAGAAAGATAGAACCCATTGTGAATAAAGGGATCATTACTAACATGAACAATCTTATGGGGTATTTATATAGTTTAAGGTCATGATATATGAACCATTATGTGAAGGAGATATAGGAAGTGGCAACCCTAATCTGATAAAAGTTTTAAAACCATAAAATATATTTTATAAAAGGATATGTGACAATTTAAAACATAACTTAATGTTTTTGGATTAGGAGTAATGATATGGGAAAGGTGTGCATAGGATGACCCTTGAACCTATTTGAATGACTGGTTACATTATGATGTTGTGAGGATATAAGGATATTAGATGATATTCTCTTTAGAAAAAACATGCCTTTACTTGGTATGAAATATTAGGGACTTTATATGTTGAGGTATATAAGGGACATGTATACATATCAAAATAGTGGTGTTCCTTATATCTGAATACACACTTTATTGACTTCCATGGAATATTTGTTTCAATTTGAGACACTCAATAGGCTGATCATAGTTTATGAAAAGGGGATGTCTAGACAAGGTCATAGTGGAATTCTAGTCTTGAGCTTACCATGTATAGACTATCACAGCTCTTTTGAAATGAGTGAGAATGGATGATGGTTGTTGGAGACCTAAAAACTATGGTTTTTAGCATAAATAAGTGTTTTCCATAATGTGTGATCCCATATACCATGTTATCTAATGTATATTTAGATCTAATATAGTGTAGTTGAGTTATGTGGAATGGGTAACGTTGATATTTTAAGGGTCATTCAAGATGGATATTATGTTTTTCAGTTTAATGTCAGGTGATAAGGACTTAGATGTTGTGGAATGTATTGTTTTGTTATAAGGACTCGGATGTCATACATCTTCATGCATGAGATGAAATGTCCTTTTATCGATGCATGATTTATATGGTCTTGGAACTAAGACAAAACATCCAAAGGTAGGGTAATTTTGAACTTACATATGGGATTAGGATATAACATCCAAGTGTCACTATGTATCCTAATGGAATAGAAATGAAGTCACATATAGTTCTTGAGACATCCTAGTGTTAGAGGTTATTGGGAAAGACCCGACATGGATGAATAGTACTCTAACACTAGGATGAGGTAACTATTTTATTTCTCAATGTAGGTTCATAGACGAATCTATATTGGAAGGTCTTAGATGGATCTATCTAATATATAGGATAGGGGTCATTTTGTTTGGTTGAATTTTTTATTGGGCCTACTATGGGAGATCCGGGCATCACAACATATCATGTAATGATAGGAATAAAGAGACAAATAGTTCTTGAAGGTAAAGATAAATTTCAATAAATGTAAATTAATGTGTAAACATCACTTACATATATCTAGATCTCATTAAAGGAATGGGTTTTATAGACAGATTATCCTAAATGTTTTGAGAAGTTATGTTTGGTGTACTTTATGTTGCATGGTTTATTGTCATGCGACCAAGACATAACTCTTTATGTTTTGAATATGGTGCACCTTAGTCATAATAACTAAAGAGATTCACCAGGGCCTTTAAGATCATGTGATTCATGCTCATTGTGATAAATAACAGATTACTATGATATCACCCATTTTAGCTAAGAGTTCTTGATGGGGGAGAAATGAAAATTACAAGAAGCATTTTAATTCTACATTTTTCATTTTCAATAACGAATACATACACTAATTTGGAACACGTGTAGGGATAAATGGGTTATGGATGAATAATTTGGCACATGTTGATCGGCATTTCTGTAGCGGTGGCAGGATACTGTAGCGGTGGCAGGGTACTGTAGCAGTGGCGGGCACTATGCAGTCGGGTTACTATTCACAGAATGGGCCTTAGGCAAAAAATTTGGGCCTATGGGCTATGTAATGGGCTACAAGACCACTGGGCCTTCGGGATATGTAATGGGTCTCTCTCTACCTAGTTAAAAGAGTTCTTTTCTTTTCTTCAATAATAAAATGAGGCTTCAACCCCAACCTTTAAAAAAATCATGTCATAGGATAATCAGAGTTGGAATCCATATGCTAATATTTCTTATATAGATATAGGTATCATGTAATGTATTCATACTATAAAATTTATACTTACATGATTAGTTTAAGGTCTTGTAGGGTAGACCTAATATTGTGAAATTTAATGTCATATCTTTAAGACTACGTAATTAATTTTAATATCACATCGCAAGGTTAAAATGAAGCACAATTTAAAGTTATGAGGCTAATAATGGGGTGTTCCCAAATGGAGTTATTAGTGTGTGGGGAAATTTTCACTATTCAAGGTTATATGAGGTAGGTTCATTTGTACCATGTTCCCAATAAAAATATTTTGGTGTGTGGAGACCAATGGTTGGGTCCAAGATATGTGATCCTGGACATCACTACATATCCTGGAAGCATATGAATAATTCCATGTGTGGTTCTTAAAGAATAACTACATAGATCTAGATCATATATAGATGAAAATGTAATTTTCATAATAATATGTTTATGGATAAAGAACCCTAATATAGAGTCTCTTATATTTATTTGGATCATTCATGGGAGAGGTGAAATTTAATTCTTTGGGATCCTACACTAAAATGATTCAAGTCCATAAGGAGTGGCCCCAATATTAAAATGGTTTTGAGAGTGGTGAAACTATGTTTTAGACCAAGATAAGGGGTTTTAGTGTTAATATATATTCCAATAGAGTGGAAATAAATAAAAAAATAGATCATAAGATAAACATGGAAGGATTACAATGTTGGGAATGTATTTATCCAACAATTTCTTTAATTTCTTATTGATATTAATTCTCACAAATACCCACATTTGTGTTACTAATGATGTTATATTAAGTGAATTTCAGGATAATGATTATTGAAAGATTTATTTTTATTATGGAATCTTTTTTTGGATTTCAATCTAGTATATTTTTTTAGATTTATTAAGTATAATTATTTTGGACATGATTTTAAAGAGGTTTAGAAACACTGTTTATACCCTACGTTTTCATGGAATGTATGGTTTGTGAACCCAACATTTTGTAAGGAAACATAGTTTTATACCCTATATTTAGAGTGAATGTATGGATTAGTAACTCTATGTTGTGGTAAAATTATAAATTATAAACCCAACTTTTTTAATCAACCATACATTTTCAACCATACTTTTTAATTTCATCACCACACAGAGAAACCCTATGTTTGACTTGGTCAAACTGTGGGTTCTTAATTACGGATTATTTCCACATTTCCTATCTCAATGGAATTATTGTATCATTAAAATCTATTAAATATCGATCCAAATTCTTTTTTACAACAAATTAAACTATTCATATTTTTAAAGAACGATATAATTTTCTCTGAGTATTCAAATTCAAATTCAAATCAAGATTATTGGTTTTATTATCTCATTTTATCTAGCAATATTAATGGATCTATTTAACTATAAGGGATTCAAATATTTTTTTAAAACTAGGAGTTTCCTCTTCTCAATATAAAAATGAGTATTATAAAATAATATTTTTATGTCATCTCCAGTTCTCTAAAGAGGTACACTTTAGAGGCATACATGTTTTTATCCTTTTATGCTTGATTAATGGGATTTTTAATGTATCTTTTTATTAATCTTTTTTTATTGTTTAAAAAATAATATATCAGTGTTATACTTTGGAGATACACATTTTTGATCATCTACCAAGTGTTTTCTCTTCTACTATTTAAAGTAATAATGTTTTGTCATTGAATATTCTTTTTTTATGTGTTTTATTGAAGATCATTTCATTTATCAGTTTTTACTGCAACAATATATTGAAACAGTATTCAACTTCTACATCACTATAAATCTATTTTCTATTGAAGTTTTGACTACTCATACTTAGTCATGGTAGAGTGTTAGTTTCTCATACTAATATGTGGTTATCTTTGTTCCCAATAAAATAACAAAAAGTCCCTATAAAATCCCTTTTTTACGATTTTAACTATTTATACTCAGTTTTAGAGGTCCCTGAGAAAAGGACCCAGTAGTGAAAATCACAAATCTCATTGAGAGACAATTTTTGGAGTAGACTAGGATATTTCTAGTCCATGAACAACTATATATCACTATGTGATATTTTTTACATTATTTTTATTTTATTTTTTTTTGTTTACACATATTTGAGAGAGAAGAAAGGGATCACATTAAATCAATAGGGAATTATTCTTTTGTCAAAAAAATTAAAGGGATATAATCCCCCGTCTCGTGACTTCATCTTTAAATTATGACTTAACCATTGGTATTAAAGGAAGTTCTCTATTAGATATATTTATTTTTTTAAATCATAAACATTATTCTATTTCTAACTAATACTATCATTTGGTATCAGATCTTGGACTCTTTTGGAAATCCTATTGTTTCTACTCGATAACATCAACGAGTATCAAAATTAATACTCTAGTGGTTATAATTATTTTGACTCTAATAAATCAGATTTAAAGATCTATATGAAGATAAATCTCAATGGATAATCTTAAAGATGGTATGTCAATGATCTGTGAAGATTATTTTAATGGATATAATTATAGATGTTGGAAAAAATGCATGATTATTTATTTAAAGAATATTAGGATAAAGGTATATTTATAAAATTTAAATTATTATGAAATTACTAAAGAGGAACCAGAAAATTTTAATGATTATAAAGAGAAATATTATGATCTTAGCTCAAAATATATGAATGCTATTATTTTTAGATTAGGATTGGATTAATTCAGTCGACTATCTCATTGTGGAAATGAATATAAGATGTGGAAAACTATTTATTCTTCTTATTAAGTAATTGTAAATATTCTAAAATTAAGGTAAAGCATTATAAAATTAAAATTTTATACTTTAAATATTCATGAATAATAAAGCATTACTCAGATAAATGGCATATTCAATGAAATAGACCATAGTGTATCTCCTTTTGGAAAACCTATTCCAAAAACCATATCATCCATTAAAAGTAATTATAGTTATAAATTATAAGTGGAATTTAATATCTAATTTTATTCATTAATACACACCAGTTAAAAATTTGAAGGTGAAATAATTGATTGGAACATTGATGGTGTATAAAGTTGAGATGTAAGAAGAAGATAAAATTATATTTCTATAAAAACTATATTCAAAGTTTTTATGGATTAATCTTATTATTCAAGTTATTTTGATTAAACTGAAGAGATATCAAATCTTACTAAAAATTGAAAGCTACATAATAAGATAAAATAAAATTTAAATAATAATGAAGAAAAATAAGTCATATGTTATGAATATAAGAAGAAAGTCTATATGAGATCTAACTATTTTATACTTAAATCTCAAATAAAATATATTTATTAATGAAAAGGAAAGAAATTCATGAAGGCTAACTGAAGTGATTCAAATTATTTAATTGATTAATCTACTATAAACTCAAATGTTAAGAATGAAAATCAATAGGAAATGTCGTATGGATCATGCTGATAACATACAATCTTCTTACTCTCAAAGCTCAAATTCTAAAAAACTTTCTTATAATGAAAAAAATAAATATTTCTTTATACTTCAAGATAAATTTAAAATTTTAATCAAATATCATAGAAAACTTATAAAATCTTATGATGATGTTTTTATTGATGAAGAGAGTTTGTCAAAATAGATTTTAGATTACGATGTAATCATTCCAAAAATTCCTATACTTTTCATGAAAATAAAATTAAGGAACTACTAGCTGAAATAAATACTTTAAAGTAATCGTATAGTATTTTTATCAAGGGATAAAACAATTTGAATCAATTTTATGGTAAAAATAAAGATAATAATTAAGGTGTGCTTGGGATTGGTAGTAAGGGGGAAAACCAAAATTTTATAGGAATTATTTTGTTCCTTGTTCAAAAATAAAATATTTATCTACAGTTAAATATTTTCATTATGATACAAATAGAAATTATAATAATGAATTTTATTTTAGATAACATAATTTTGTGTAGTGTCGTGTATTTTCATTATTTTAAATCAATATATATATTTAATTATGGATTATTTTCTCCAATAAAAATAGATTTCATTACCTAAATATTTAGTTGTCAACACTACTAGATCCAAAATCATATAGGTACCAAAATTCACCTATGTTTTATATTTTTCATGTATGAACCACTAGGCTTCAATGTTATGTCATTGATTAGTTACCTGAAAATATGGATATTTATTATTTTTTCTATAATTTATTCTACAATGGTTGATCAACTCTAAAGTAGTTACTTATCTAAAACAGAAATATATTTAATACGGGAGATGTTAAAATCCAAGAAGTATCTCATTTTATTTTTAAATGCATTAAATTTTTTATATAGGGGGAAAACATTTAAATGTTTTACCTTTTCCCTTTATTTTTTTATCCATGTTCTTAAACTGTTAATTCTTTTCTCACTCTATTATTTTATATGATGAATCAATTTTTTGAATTATTTTGATAAAAATATGCATACTTCTTAAAATTTTATAATCTATTTTTCTAATTATAATTTAATTTAATTGCATGTTCAAAAATGATATATTAAGATTTGTGATAAAATTGATAAAATATTTTAATATGTGAAAAAACATTAAAAACCTTTTATTCATTGAAAATATCTTATTATTTCATTGAATAATGTTTTAGGAATATATTTTTTGGGAAAAGATATAATTGAGGGGGAGTTTAAAATATTACTTATATTGAAAATAGTATATGTAAAATAAGCCTTATTTAACTTTAATGTAAATCTATTTCCATAATTAATATTTTATTTCATTAAAATAGTTTTATTTGAAAATTTATTTTTCCTATAAGTATTATTAGATTACTTAAATTTATTCTTAGTAAATCATTTTATTGTATAAAATATTCTTTTCAAATGAAAAATATGAAATTATTAGACTATAATTTTGACTTGAGAAACTGAAACACCACCTAAAAACCATCAGAATAAAACCCTTATTCATTCTTCTATCCCTCATCCTAAATCTTTCTCAAACCTTTCCAAACATTAATTTTCCTTTCTTATAATGGAAAATTCAAATACCTATAATGAATCCAGTCTAAGCTGCACGAAGAGAGCTAGGCCCTCAAACTCATAAAATATTTATGCTCAAATGCTAAGTGTTAAATGTTTATATTGTTTATTTCTTTATCATTATTCAAAATGTATTGATAAAGAGTTAAAAGATATTTGTAAACAAGATGGTTATTTTCCTAATTCATTTAATGGTCTATTTAGAGAATACTAATTTTCTTTTGTTAAGGATTCTCAGTAAAAATCCTGTAGAAAAGATACAGAAATCTTTATTTTTGATGAACTAGAAGTGTAATATATTCACATAGATAAAGGTGGAATGACCTCTATAGAATTGGATTCTATGTTTAATATTATAAAAGGATAAGTAATGAGGATACATAAATATCCTAAAAGATAAAT
Organism: Viscum album; assembly: GCA_963277665.1. NCBI lineage: Eukaryota > Viridiplantae > Streptophyta > Magnoliopsida > Santalales > Viscaceae > Viscum > Viscum album. The sequence continues at coordinate 617,620,393 of OY728162.1, forward strand.
AAGATCTTTTTAGGATATTAAAAACTCTTCTACTTCAAAAATAGAATTTAAATCTCTTCATAGGAAGTATCAAAGTCTATAAGAAAGATCAATTTCAAGAGAAGATTGTGATTTTTTAAAATTTTAAAGGATAAATCAAATCCAAAATATTAGTCAAGAAATGTTTTTTAAATTTGATCTTAATGAGTTGAATTTTTTTTAGTAAGTCAATTTTCTTCTTATTATTCAGAAGAAAAAAGATCCAAAAATATTCAAAGGAGAATAGAACTATTGTGAGGAGTTATAGATATTGTAATTATAAGAGTTTAAAGTTTATAGTGTGAAGAGGTATTGTTTAACCTTATAAAACTAATTTATTATTTTTCTCTATCTTATCCTTTCTAAAATAAAAGACAAAATATGTTTTAAAGTCAAGGATGTTTTAAAATAACAAAATTTCATGTTGTTTTATTTTTCCCATTACTATTTTTCTCAATTTAATTTAATTCTTTGTATATTTTACTATGTTTAATGTGTATTAATATATTTCTTAATTTCTCTTTGATGTTACAAAAATGGTGATAAATATTGAAGAAAATATTGGGGAGAAATGTCTTTTTATGATTCTTTTTTGTGGAAGAAATATCGCAGAAACATGGTGTATAATAAAAACATTTCTATATTTTTGTATACTATTTAAAAATTATTATATGTTAAAGAATTGGGGAGAAATTTTACATAAATTTATTCATTCTCATGCTTATAAAATTTTATTTCTTAAATTTGGATAAAATTTTGAAACACTATTTTTACCCTACATAAAAGAGAGAAACACTATTTATTCTAGTGTGAAACAGAAAAGGGGGAGATTGATGGGCATGGGTTGATCAAACAATTTAATTAATTTCTTATTCATTTTGATGCTCACAAACACCCACATTTGTGTTACTAATGAAGTTACTTTAAGTGAATTTCAGAATAATTATTATTGGAATAATTTTTTTTATTCTGGAATCTTTTTAAATATCAATCCAATGAATTTTTTTGATTTCTTAAGTAAAATTATTTTATATGTTCTTTTAAATAAGTCTAAAAACAATATTTATACCCTTCATTTTTTATAAAATGTATGGTTTGTTAGAACTACTTTAGATAAGGAACCGTACTTTTATACCCTATGTTTGGAGTGAACATAGGGACCAGGAACCATACAATATGGTAAAATTATGGATTAGGAACCCTACTTTTGTAATAAATGATATTTTTTTACCATATTTTTTAATTTTATCACTACATAGAGAAACCCTATGATTAAATTGTTCAAAATTCAAGTTATTAATTATGGATTATTTCTATGTTTTCTACAATGGTCATAAAAGAATTATTATCTCGTTAAAAGTTTTTAAATATTAATTCTAAGGCTCTTTTTTAATAGATTAAATTGTTCATATTTCTATGTAATGTTACAATTTTCTATGAGCATTCGAATTAAAATTAATATCATGATGAGTGGTTTTATTATCACGATTTTCTAGTGATATTTATAGATCTTTTTTACTATAATAGAATCAATCTCTTTGTTAAATAATTATAGTTTATTCTTCTCAATATATATATAATTATTCAAAAATAATATTGTGATTTCATCTCTATTTCTTTGGAGAGATACACTTTGGAGGCATATATATTTTGATACTTTTTTTATCAACATTTTTTTTCTATTGTTGTATCTATTTTTTAATCCTTTTTTGCATTTCAAAAAAGCTTCTATCGGAGATACACTCTAGAGATATATATGTTTAATCATATTCCAAGTGTTTTTTACTACTTTTTAAAGGAATATTGTTTGTCGTTGAAGATTATTTTCCTACTACTATGTTTTATTGAAGATCATTTCATTTTTTAGTTGCTTCTAAACTGTGAACTAAACCAGTATTAAACATCTACATCTTTATCAGTCTATTTTTTATTGAAGTTTCGATAACTCGTAATCATTCATGGTAGAGTTTCATCTTATTGTACTAAGATTTTGTTATCTAATTTCCCTATAAACGAACCATAAGGCCTTATAAAATCCCTATTGTAAGCCTTTAATGTCTACACTTTGTTTATAGGTCCCTAGGAAAAGGGAATTCTAGTGAAAATCACCAAACTCACTACAAGAGAATTAGTGGAGTGGATTATGGGTTTTATATTCCCCAAATCACTATATATCATTATGTTTTATTCTTTCATTAATTTATTTTTCTTCCTGCTTACTTATCTTTGGGAGAGAAGGAAATTATCTCCTTAAATCAAGTGGGAATTATTGTTTCTGTAAACATTTTTAAAGGGACATAATCCCCCCTCTTGTGTCTTCATCGTATCATTCCATTCTAATAGCCAATGCCTAGGGGAGAATATCCTTTTGAATGAGGATGATGGTTTTATAGACTAATGTTATATGAAATGGATGTTGACTTGTAGTTTAATATCATGCGACTAGAAAATTGTCATGAAATTTTATGTCATGTGATAAGTAAATAATGATTTATAGTTTAAATTAATTCATCTAGGACTTTAACAACATATTTTAACATCTTATAGCGAGGATGATGGGGGAAATGATATACAATTTATAGTCTTATAATCCAAACTATGTCTTTAGTTTTTATCTCTTGTGATAAGAAAATAATAAACTAATGTAAAAATTATAAAAAGTACCTTTTTAAGAACCTTTCATTGGTGGGAGGTGTGATGCAGTCACCATCCATGGTGATCAAAGAGTAGGTTCCATTATAATAGACATGTTATGTGGATTAAGGACCTTCCCAATTTAGTTTATGTTTTGGTGACTTTCTCATAGGTATCATTAGAGTTATGAGAGATAAATTCAGCTCTCCTTAGAGAAATGAGTTGAGGTAAAATTTCTTATTGAAGGCTCTCATAATCTAATTCTGATATATTTCCAAGTTGCGTAATGTGTGAATAATTTTATTATTGAGCCTCTCTAACTCGTCAAGTCACTTCTAGGATTGTTCATATTTTGAGAGACGACTGTAAATATCAATCTAAATTTTGGGAAATTAAACCTCAAGGGGTAACACCACCTATATCACATGGATAACCAAATATAGGGTCTCTTGTGTGGTAGTATGGTTTGTGGTGTGATAATCCCAAAAGGCATGATAATGTTTTTTCATCTGGGGTTTTTTTCTTATCCACCATCTTCTGTAGGATATTTCATATAGTCTTGGTAAAGGCTCTATATATCCATTTTCTACATTATAGTAGTGGGATTAGTAGTTGTATAATATTTTATATTCTTTATACATCCTTTTAAACTTGTAAAAATAGAAATTGGTGTTGTTTTCCATCAATATTGTCTAAGGTTCGCCAAATCTAGTGATGATGTTAGACTTAAAAAAGTTAACGATGGTCATTATTTCAAATTAATTAAGGGGTATAGCTTCAACCTATTTATATAAGAAATTGGTGGCAGTGAAGATAATAATGAAATTTTTATCTATATTTGGGGTAAATATCCCCATAAAATCCATTCCTCATATCGAAAATGGCCACAAATGTCTAGAGACATGCAAAAACTATGGGGATTGATGGATGAAATTAAAATGTATTTTTAAGCATATAAATTGTTTATAAATTAAATTAAATATTGCATCATCATTTTTAAAAAATATCCAATCATCCTAATTTTATGGGAGAGCTTAGTCCCTAACTAATGAGCTCCAAAGAGACTACATGAACATCATGCATAATTTTGAGGGTTTATCTTCCTTCAATGCCTCTGAGGAGAACTCTATCAAACAATTATTTATTGAGAACTTTCTATTCATTCAGGCCATCACATAGGAAGAAGTTTTCTTCCAAATGTAAGATATATTTCTTATTGGTTCGGTCCAATAGAATGGTCCTACTTTGGAGATGGTCCATTATATGGGACATCGATCAAGTAGTGACATTAGTTGATGTGTATATTATCTTGTTATGTTCTAAGTACTTTTTGATTTCATTTATTTTCTCTATGTCATTAATAGTTATTGGGGATACCACCCTACTATGTATTATGAAAATGATTATCACATCTTGGTTAGAGTTATCCAAGGTTGTGGCTGTAATGGCCAAAACATCATCACAAGCCTTATGTGAGTAAAGGATATGATTTAGTATTGGTTTTAAGAGGAATTCATACATCAACCCTCTTATGATATCAAAAGGGGGTCCATTTTTTCTTCTTAATGGTATATTCAACATTAATCTTATTAATTACCAACTATAAATCACCCTTTACATTATAATGGGATACATTCAACTACATGGTTAAGTCTAATCCAATGATAAGATCTTGTTTCTCTTACTCATCATTGTTGCATCCTTTATATAATTAGAAATAGTAAGGTAGAACATCCTTGACTTGGAAGATAAAGACAATACCCAGACTAACTCTATTAAGCTTCAGGTTTTCACTTCTTTTCACGATTAGGCTTCAAGAGGAACTATCAAAGTACAACTCACATATTTGGTGAATTTAATGTATAATAAAAACCTCATTATCCAGGAGCTCTATATTCACCAATATACAATCTGGGTTAGGGTGTTCTATGATAAAATTATCTAGTTTCTTCCCTTTGATTTATTTTGGTGACATGAACTAAATATTGAATTATTATAGGATAACTTCCCATATAGCCAAGAATATATAAATATCAGATGGTTAAGTATGTACTTTAGTAGATTAATGTGAGAGACTAAGTAGACCATGTGGTGCTTCAAGTATTTCCTCGTCTTTTTTACTAGAAAAAATAGTGTGAGTAGTTCTTCTCAGTGACAAAATTTTGAGTCTCATTATCTAGAATTGTCTTAATCTTGTAGTAGATACTATTTTTCTTCCATTTTCCATTTTTATATGTGAGAAAGGTGTTAGGAAAACAATCCATGGTGACTACATATTGAATACACAATTTCACTTCTTCCAGTGGAAGCATTACTGGTTATTGTTGTAAATATTTCTTGAGACTTACAAAGGCTTCGTGACAGTCGTCATACCATCACTAGGAAACTCCTTTATTTACAATATCCAAAAATAGAAGGCCTTTACTGGTAAGATTCTATATGAAATTCCTAATGTAATAAAGGCATCCATAAATCCTTCTCAAATCATCAAGGTTTTGAGAAGGTGTAATTTCAAGGATCTCCATAATTTTTTTGAGGTTGACTTCGATGCCATGATTTCATACTATGAGGTTGAGGAATTTCCATGAAATCACCTCAAAATCACACTTCATGGGGTTCATATTCAATATGTGGTGCTGTAATTTTTTGAAAATTATTTCAAGGTTGGAAATATGATCACAACGTTGCTAGTTGAATGAGTAGTTTCCCTTATACCAATGGAATCAAGACTGGTGGGTGCAGTAGATATTTCTTTAGATTTTTTAATTCTTCTTAACAATAATTGTATCATCAGTATGTGACCCATTTCATCATTAGATTCATAAAGTGGATTCAATTTCTGAAAATATTGAATATGAAATTCTTAATTTATGTAAGGAATCCATGAATCCCTGTCAACTCTTTTAGGTTTATAGGAGGTTCCATTTCACAGATCACCCTAGTCTTTTCTGATTTGACTCTGATAAAAAATTATACTCTAAATCCAAGTAATTTCTATGATATCTCCTCAAAATCACACTTAAATGGGTTTATATTCAATCTGTTTTACTACATTTTTTGTAAAACTATTTCATGTTTGGAAATATGATCACAATATTAATAGGATTTGACTACAAAATATTCAATAAATAATTCCAAAATATTTCCCAGAAAGTGATTGAAGATGTGATGCATAGCACATTGATATATTGTACATTTATTTTTTAAACCAAAAGGAATAACATGATACAAAATAACCCTTGGGGTATTCTAAAAGTGTAGAATTCTTTTTCCATGGAGACCATTCTGATCTGGTTGTACCTAGAGTATTCATCCTTAAAGGATCGGGCCTAAAATACTATAATTAAATCTATTAGTATTTCTATAATCAAGATTGTAAAATCATATTTTTGGAAGTGATACTTGAGATCCTTAAAATCATTACAAACTCTGATCTATCCATTATTTTTATTAATGGGGATGATGGATGAATGTCATTTTAGATATTGAAATTCCTAGATGAAGTTATATTTAATGATCTTGTCAACATAATTTTTGACCTTAGTAGTGTGGTATGAATGCATTCTCTTGGATTTCTTTTTGAAACCACAATGGCCCTTTGGTAGGCCCATGTGGTGAATTTCTAAATTAGGATCCAATTGAGCCATTTTTTTAATTCTAGGAAAATATATCATATTTCTATTTCAAAAATGTTATATACATTTACTACTATTTTAGAGGGATGAAGACACCAATTAATGTGGGTCACAAGTCCTCCTATATATCCATGTTTACTTATTTAATCTCATTGTTCATTGTAGATACCTTCCTCAAATACTGGAGGGGTATCTATGAGAATTTATTCCTCCACTTAATTTATCTTAGTGTCATTAAAATTGGGAGGTGAGAGGACATTTTCATTTCTTTAGATTGATAAAGAAATTTAATTAGGTTATGAAGAGGCTGGTGTGGATACCTCTTCACTAGGGTAATCCTAACCAATTTCTTTCTCCACCTCACTATCATCAGGTGCAAAGGATGCACTAAAATCCTAAGATTTAGAGAATGAAGTGATGTGATTTTTATCTCCTTGAGATGATGGAGAAATATCATTAGGTCCTACACATGATGATGTGATAACATCTCTAGAATCTGAAAACAATGGGGAAGAACCTTTATCATGGGAATTTTCATTCTTATAGGAATTTCACCCCTGTTTTATCTATAAATATTTAGTAGGAATAGGTTATATCATGAAAATTGGGATAGATTTATTATCAAGATAACTTTCTATATCTATAATGATTATTATGACCTGATTGATGGGAAATAATTACTCATCACCGTGTATATTAAATGGGTTGATGGGATCTATTTCTATGTTTTTGGGGTGGTAATCTGAATATTGTTTTCTATCATTGATTTAATCCCTTCCATTTTATAGATTTATATAATAGATGAGACTCAAAGGGGGGATTATCACCATATAGAACACTAGATTATCCATTAGTAAAACACTTGGGGCATTAATGGTTGAATAAGAAACTACTATATATAGATGAAGTCATGGAATTACTAGTTTAGAATTGAAATCCATGTCTTGGTGAATGACCAATTATTCAAGTTCAGAGACAAGGTCCCTAAACCGGGATCTGATATTGATTTGACCAAGTGGTTTTTTTTTCATTCTTACCTTGTCCTTTGTTCTCTATATATGATGGAGACAGTTCAACCTCACTATATCCCAAACGTTAAAGGGTTGAGATGGATATGGGGTTGATCTAAGATTTTTTATTAGTGAGGGATCGATGGATGTCAATACCAAAAATATTTCTTGAAATATATAAGGGTATGATGCATTTCTATAAGGAAACCTCTCTATATTGATTATTAAAGGAGATAATTGTGCGGAACTCCAAGGGATCGATCTCTATATAGTTAACCTCATCTACTACTATCTTATTATCAAAACAATGAGGGATTAAAAGGTCCTAAATGGGTGATTCTTAGATATTATTTTAATATTTAAGGGTTTCCAAGATTGAGAACTTATCTAATACAAAAACAATCCATTTCAAGATATTGAAATTTTGGACCAGGGACCTTCATTTTCTACCAAGATTTTTTCCCTAGTCTGAGGCTTAGGGATCAATGAAGGCTATGTTGATGACCCATTTCTCTAGAAAATATTTAATTTCATTCCTATTTTTCATGGATTAGGATGAGATAATATATATATATACTTTAATGATGATCGGATGGGTGAATTTTCCAATATTTCTTCAAATATGATGGGAATTTACCAGGATCTAGATAAATTAGGAGTAGATCAAATATTATATTGAGATTTCTGAAGTGATTATCACTATGTTTATATAGAATTTATGGATTTCAGGAAAAAAAAATTATTTTAATATTCCCTTCAAGATTCTTACTAACCCCTTCTTCTCTGGCCACCTTAGCCATTACGTCCTCTTTCTTGTTATCCCAAATTCTGGTTAGGGGCTTCAATTCCATATTCAAGTTATTCATTAGATAATGGTTCTACCAAATAGATGATATTAATCAAAATATATAGTGACTCTTTATTTTATTAGGGTTACGTTTAGCATGGAATTTCGCATCCTTGAAATGTTGGGGGTAGGAAGTCTTGAAGTGTCTAGACTAGATTAGGCACCATTATGAGTTACTTCTCCTATTCCATTAACTTCTTGAACTAGATGTGCCACATCTTGAAAGACTATGATAATAAAGGGTGAGTTTAAGCTATTTATGGGTGGATTAGGTCTTTAAAAAATTATTTCATTTAGGCCCTAATGATCACACGTGCTTAGTAAAATGATTTTCTAGTTATCCAATCATCAAACATCCATGTGTTCTAACTTGTGACTTCCTTCCATTCTCCTTCCTCATCTTTTGAATTGGAAGAAACATATACTACCTACATTGGGAATTTTCTCAACATAAAATACCCCTAATCAACTATCCTATAGAGGATGTATTTGAATAAAAATCACTCTTATATGTTATTCCACAACATCCAATGGAAGGGTTGGTAGAATGGATGGTTAGTTAGACTAAAATCATCAGTTTTTCTAGGCTTTGGTAACTTTATGATGTTATTATCCATAACTTTAATGAATTATCCTAACAAATTATCCTTTTACAAATTATAATTTTTTTCCTTATGATCCTAAAATAGTGGACATCGTTGGTCATTCCACTCATCCTAAGGGGGATTTTTCCATTGTATCTACAATTATAGGGGTGGAGAAAAACTATATAGGCTTAGGTGTTGGAGTCGGTGTTGGCATGGGTAATTTTTATAGTCACTATTTCTCCTTTGTCGATCATCCTTCCCTGATCTATTTTTTTAACCCAAATGATGACCCTCGTGCATTTAATAACATATTCCATACTTTGTGTAATGGTTTACAGCTCTCATAATCCATCAAGATATTTTAGTGGGATCATTAGTGTCTATAACTCATCACATAGATTTTATATACCAATCTAGAGTAGATTTTACTACGGTAATTTTATGTTTAAGAAGTAGGTTAGATGAATCTATCTAAAAATAAATTCTATGACACTCTAATTCATACATTTTTTTCAATTTGATAGATCAAGGGCCACCAATTTTTTTAGTTTTGAGATAAATTGATGGAGAAACTAGTGATTAAGATATTCTCAATCAGGGATGGATCCATCTATAAATATCTTATACCAGACAAAAACTGTTCCTTTTAGACTCTACACAAAGAATCTAAGATTGGTTGCCTCTTATTTATCTAGTGTTCCTATCATGGATCTATATCTAGATACAAAATGTGAGAGGTGCTTCTCTGGGTATTCAGTGTAATTAAATATTGAAAATTCTGTATTTTCTTAAATTTAGTGGAGGATGAGTCACATCCACCCACTAAGGATACATATTCCTTTCTCGTTTTACTAGAACTATTCATCTTCTCATTACCTCCAATCAGGTAGTTAGAGACTCAATGGAGTCAATCAATTCTAAAGGGATAGTTGTTTGCAAGGATTCTTGAGTAGAGGCTATGAGTGGGGCCTGATATGGTCAGCCCATTATGTGTATTCTATTAACATATAGTATGCACCAATCGAGAGTAGTTTTCATAAAACGGATTTGGTTGACACACCAAAGGATATAATTATTGTTAATTTTTTTATATCATGATTAGGTACACCAGCAACCAAGATTCAGAGCTTTCCAAGTGGTTAATAATTAGCTAATCAATTTATCTTATTAGGTATGTATTGTAAGGGATCCATTGATATTCACTTGATATTTTTACTCAGTAACAATATTTCCTCTAAATAAATAAATTTTTATTTATTTTAGTCATTCCAACTTGGCCTCATATTGAGAAAAATTTCCTTGATAGTGATATTTTAGGTATTCTTGAGTGGTGAGTGTGATATGGACACACCATTTCCATTTCTTTGGATAAATATATATGAGAGGGTGGAAATTGTTCATTTAAAGGAGACCCCATATTCTAAGTATATATTGAGTTCCAAGTAGACACACATTATCCAAATGTTTTGGTATGTATAATATTCTAATTAGTAGCTTCTTTTTCATGATCTCATAATTGAAAATTATGTTCTGATCCATCCACATGGGTGACACTGATGCAATTTACTGATATGTAATATGCTATAGGATTCATGTCTTTTTATGAAATATTGGAAGATCTATCATCCTCCAAATATTTTTCAAGGGATAGGATACAGTCTTTCTTTATGTTTTCCATATTGTTTAGCATTTTAGACTTGCGACCTCTACGGGGATTCACCTTTCCTATTGAGTTCTACCCTATGAGTAATATATAGAGAGTGATTCTAAGGAAATGTCTAACGATATGCATTGAACCTGTTGCTTGTGAAGAGGGTGTATCACACATTGTAAGAAACTTTGAGGGAGGTGCATGTCATGGTTCTCCCAATCTAGAGAAGATTAAATTCCTTGGTGTAGGAGGAGTGATATTATAAATTCCACTAACCCTATAGTCTAGGGTTGTATTGAATCTACCACCATTATGTATTGAACTCATTGGGGTTTTGATTCCCCTAGAGTTAGTGGTGGTGATAAAAATGATGAAAATTCCCTCTAGCCCTATGGGTTGGGGTCACTCCTATATTTTTATGGTGGTAGCTGTTACAACTACCCTTTTAATATTTTGAGATTTTTTCTTATCATGATCTTGATACAGGGATTATTCTATGTAAGAACCACTATTCATTGATGGATTCTCTACATTTGGATGTTTATATGTCCATGGATGTCAAGACTGTTACACATTTTTTAAATTATAGAGTATAAATTTCTCAATTTTCTACTCACATTGGGTATATTGTTTTTTCTATTTAGAGGTAGTGGGATTCTATTTAAGTGATAAGTCATTATATGCAGACCGCAGGCATGAAACTCGTCTTGAAGTGAGTACATTTCAAGAAAGACTTCCAGAATGACTCTACTGGCCAGGGAGTGGAGTGAAATAAAACACTCTATTTTTAAACCATCATTTTATATACATATTGGAAGAAGCATTAGTGACTAGTTGGCATGGAGATTTCAATTCATTGAGGTAGGCATGATAGAGGTCATTGTAATGCCTTTCTAAATTTGGGTGTTTTGAAACTAAAAGGGAATCCAATTCAATCCGATGGTACAGTTCTGTAATTATATTAACATTGTTGATGTACTTATTGTAAGATAGATTTATTTATTTAAAGTGGAAATGAGACATAAATATATTCATATGAAGATAATTTATTCATTATTCTATCAAATATCACAAAATGTCATACTTGGAAGTGACTTTGGTATAGAATATAACTGATATGATGTTTTTGGGTAGTTATGTTATCATGACCATATAATTATTCTCATCTTTGGAAAGAGATTCATCCACATAATTTGACCACTATTTTCATTTCCTATCTTCTATATTGAGGGGAGTGTGACTATTTGGGATCGCTTCCATTTCATTAAGGGATAAAAATTCTAAAACTGGCATAGATAACAGTCATTTACTTGCACTATCCCTTGGTCGAGATATAGTATCACTGGTTAATAAAGAAGTATCTGATGTGATAGACCTTTAACTTTAAAGAATATATTGATACGAGGTCTTACATAGGGTAACATTAACAATGGGAGTACATTATTGTCCGAGAGAGATTCCACTACATAGGATAAACTTCACACGGATTCCATGGGGAGGACCTCTATTATGAGCAGTTTTTTCTTCTCTTTCAAAGGTAGGATATTATTATTGAATTATATTCTATCCATGAGGATTATTTTCATAGATATATCCATTATAATAGTTTCCATTATTGATCTATATGTCCTTAAAAGGAGGAGCTTCATAACGGGTGCTCTAGGGAGGACCTCTAGAATTGTTGGTTATAGTACCATGGGGAGGACCTCACAATTGTAGTTAATTTCCTTTTAAATGGTTATTTATTATATTCTAGGGTAAATATCAATTTATTCTTCAAATCATTAAGAAAATTTGTGTTATTCAGGGTAGGGATATGTTCTGGCTCTTGAGTTGTGTGTTTCCCTTAGAGAGATTTCCTTCTGGACATTCTTTGTCAGGTGGTTAAAGACTATCACGGTGCAATGTTTCCTTCATATAAAGGATACTTCCTAGAATATTCTTATGTTGTTTTCAAAATATTCAAAAAATAATCCTACATATGGGTAAGGATATAATCCCACCCTTTTATGGCTATCAGAATATGTCGGTGGGTCTCCTCAGAGTGAGAAGGGGTATGGCCCTTACTTTTGGATATTATTAGGATATATCATTGTACCTACTTAGACTAAAGGGTATTAGGTATATATGCCTGAACCTAATAAAATTATAGAGTATACTAGATATTTATAGTATTGGTATCAGGAATACGATCCTTCCCTAGAGTGCTTGTTGAAATATGTTAATAAACTCTAGTTAGAATGGGAATATGATCCAAATCCTTATCTTTGTTCTTCATTAAAGTACACCAAAGATCATCCAAAATGGGAGTGGGAATATGATCCCACTCTTGGGTATCCTCTAGAATATTCCAATAAGCTGGTTCAACATTGAAAGGGGAAAGAATATGGGCTTCTACCCAGTCAGCCATCAGAATATACAGGTGGGAGTCTTTTTTCTGATACTAACACTACCTAAATATACTAGAAACTCTAAAAGGTGTGAGTATGAATATGATCCTACCCCCTAGATGGATGTTAGGTTTTGTCAGCTTGTTTCTCCAGTTACTTCCAAGGTACTGTGGGAAAATTTCTAATAAATAGCAGAGATATAGTCTTTCTCTTCAGTTGTTTCCATAGTGTGTTAATGGACTTATTCTATGAATGAGGGATATGAACTCCTTAATTTTATCTGATATCACACCATCCATAAAAAATATTCTAGGTATCCAATCCTATGTGACTATAGTTGAGACCTCCTAGGTAGAATCCTCAGTGGGTTTTAAAGTTTTTGGGTTTCCCATCATTGGTAGTGGTGACAATCAATAGGATCCCTCCAAGAAGACTCCTGAGTTAGGGTAAGGTTGTGATTAACCTCCTCTTTTATATTCCGAAGATAAGGGAGGAATTCATTATCATTCTTTTAGTAGAGTATTTTGAATTAGTTTATAATGGTCACAGTAACCATGGATTTATTGTAGTCCTCTTATGTTGATCATGTGACAAGTGGGGTTTGATGGCCTAGAGGCCCACTTACTTGTCCTCCAAAGTAGACATAGCACCATTGAGGTTCTACTATCTCATGAGAACACTCGTGACTTTTCAGTGGAGATACTATAAGGGAGATAGAATACTCTTGGTAATGGATTACATGGGTTGTGTAGAAATCGTGGTGTTTTATTTTATCTTGGATGGTTCCATTGATTTCGATCGAAAAGGGGTCCTATCTATGGACTTATGTGGGAGAAAAAAATATAAACAAGGAAACCCATTAATTAAGCATCACTAAAAAGAAAATGTTTTACCAACTACTTTCATGGGAGAAGGATAACTCAATTATGTTTTGTTATTAATTTATTCATTTCAAGTTCTCCATTTTTTTTCTAATGGAAATGTCACCAATTCAATTCTGAATCTCTGACAGTTCAATTTTAATATCGATGTGGATCTACATTATAAAGGTAGGCGGTCACTAGGGTTATTAGCCTACGATGATTTGGAATACACAATGGTCAATAGGAATGATGTTCTGGCTCACTATACCCTTTTTAGGGGGATTTCTTCATACTTCTAGACGCTCTTATAGATTTAATTCATATTCATGAATCCTTCCCAAAACAGAGTGTTGGACAGTTACAACCATGCCAAAAATGAATGAAAAACATGCATCAATGAGAAAATTTGGGTGTATTAAAGGATTAATATCTTTAATTTACTAATTAGAGATGATTAATTTTATATATTATGGTTTAAATCCACATAGTAGATCACTCTATAGTTTATTTTCATCTGGGAAGGTGATGATTGTTGTGGAGTTGGGATTAGAACCATGAGAGTGTGGATTCCTCTATATCCATGTATAGTGAATAAAAACCCACATATTTCGTTTCCACATAATGGGAACCTCTTAAAATTTAATTTCAAGTGGAAAGTACCAATTCCAAACTTTTTAGAGTCATGTGGAGTGAAATCCTAGGTGAAATGTTCCCAAAAATGGTTAGTGTGGGACTTACCATGAGTAGCCATTTCCTGGGTGAATGGTTCCCAAAAATGGTTGGTGTGGGACTTAAACATGATTATCCCTTTTTAATTGGTTTTAGATGACATATAGCCCAATGAATGTGGATTTTTTTCATAGATAATATGTCCCTGTGAATTATATGCTTGATTGGGATCTTGGGGATATGGCTCACCAAGCATGATATGGTTTCACCAAGAGTATGGATTGATAAGGATAGTTCCTTAGAGATATAGACCCACAGTTATGGATGTGGCCTCATAGGGAATATTTTCTCTATGATAAATATATAGAAACACTTGGAGATAATATGGATCTTAAAATAAGAGGCATATTTTCATTGGGTGTATGGCTTGAAGAAGGTATACATTTGGATGTTGGGTTTAGACTTCTAAGAGGAATACTATGTATTATGATTAATAGGAATCATAGCCTGTGTATTTCAAGTGACATAGGTTAAGTTTATATGAAAGGACTGATCCAAGAAGTTTAATATCATGCAATAAATATCTGTTCTATATATTTTAGAATCATATAGCTAGGACTAAAAGGTGATCACCACAATGCATCTCAATTTTGATTAATGAAATAATTGACTAAAACTATAAACCCACATGAGTCATGATTTATGTTAGAAACAAAATATAATATAATATCAACCATATTGTGTGAGATTACACAGTATGGGAAATGTGTGGGGATTATGCATATGCTTCACAGGTGAGATTCATGTGTCGTAAAAAGGGTGAAAACATGAGACTAAGTGGGGATTATACATTGGTGCTTCCCTTGGATATACATATTTAGGAATATAGCCCTTGAAGGATGATTTGGGTATTATAACTATTAGGATGAGGCCCATATGTATGACTTCAACAAGACATGACATAAGAGTGGTAACCTTTTCCCTTATTTAATTGATTAGAAAATGGACATGGGGGGTCCAAATGCTACATAGAATGAACCCATTGAGAATAGACTTATGGGAATATTCATTAATTCCATATTCACATAGCATTTGATACTACATGGGATAACATATGTTTCATGTAAATAAAGGAGGGCCTTGTAGGGAATTGCATTTTTTGAGGCTGATCTGCAAAGGAGCTTATGCGAAGTATCCCTCTGTAAACTAAGTTCACAAAGTCACATTATGGGGTTTCTTCATGAAGAACCTCTATGAATGAGATTCTTTAAGGAGTTTATCCATTAAGTAATTCCACTATCATCAAGTATTCCCATTACATATGATGAATTTTCTATGATGCTTCTTCATGAAAGAAGTTCTCTCGCCAAGGATTCCTAAAATGTTCAAGGATTTCATGAGGTGACCAATTTTCTGAAATGAATGGATACAAGGAAGTCTAATAAGGGAGTTATTGATCATATGAAATAAATATATAAATGATGAAAATTAATTTGTCCTCATGAAGGGAATTTTGGATCCATAGGACACCACAACATCTAATGAGGTACACGAGCCTGTCAGGACAACGTGTGATTACCAGGCCACCAAGATTCCTGACCATGATTAATTTGGAGCCATGTTAGAATACATTTACCATCTTATTCCACACATACCATCCCATACCCAAAAACTCAAGATTTGTAATCAACTATGTTTGGACTGCTAATCCCTCGTAGAAAGGTCTCATACCAAGCACCCTGACCAACCCTCTTATAAGGAAGTTCACATGCCCAAGGATTGACCTCTACCTTCTCACACAAGGTAGTTTTTTAATAATCTATATAATATTCTTACAAAGACCCCATATCATTCATGATAGAACTTTAGTCTAATCTCTTATCGTATCACATCAAGGGATCTATCTCACTCATGGAATCCCACTATAAAATCTAACATCACATTGTGCCTTGAACCCAACTCACTTATGGTGTTTCAACTTCTATTACTCATATCTAACCACCTCCCTCATAAATATCCCATCACACTCAAGTTAACTATCTCATTGACAGAATACCCAAACTCATCCCAGCATAACCAACTCACTAATGGTCTTCCAACATTACTTGAGTCAACCATATCACTCATGGATGACCCATATTCATGATCAAATAGTTTTTACATCTAACTTATTACAATACCACCACCACCATATCACTCATGGAGAGGCCAGGTCTTAATACATTTCACCCCTCGGGATGAATCTATCTCTTATCATAATCATATTTATATAGGGCTTGCATCCCATCACATAACTCTTCAGATAATAACATCCATGCCCAGCCTCCATATTTCCTCTCATAACATAAAATAACTCATATTTAACAATAGGGTGTCTTCTAGGGTCCTCCATAACCTTAATGGTCTCTAGTTGTTGATTCCAATCCATACCTATCACCCCTCAATGATACCATGGTCTGAAGGATCACTCCGACCCCAACCTCATCATGTGGGATCTCATTCCTATCCTAGTCCCCATTAGTATCCTCATTCCAAAATCTGAAAAACTCTCTTAACCCACTCTAAGGATCCATCTCAGATCTTCTAAGAGAGACTTATTATCCCAACGCATGGAAGAAACCAATATCTTCCAAATACATCAAGTCCAGGAGGACTTCTTCTACTTCAAGAACATACCAAGACTCTCCTTTATCCTTAGGAGGGAGTTCCTCACCATGTGTGAGATGTGCGACCATCTCACCCATAGTCACTCGACCCCAAGGCTCTCATGCCTTCCTAAAATCCCTATAAACCCAACCTAGGTTATGTATATCTCATATCACAGCCTATGACCTAGAGGTCTCCAGTTAACTAAACCAAAGCCCCCATGCCTTGAAGTCAAGGTCTTCAAGTAGTCCAAAATTACCCAAGGTGTTAAATAGCACTTGGTCCTATCCTGGGTGGTTAAATTCAACCTCATCATCACATATATGGACTCTACCATTCCATATCCTCCATTCTTAAACACATTCAATTTTTTAGTCATGCACACCCATGTATAAATAAATATATGAAATTTTATAATAGGGGCCACATACCTCCATACCAAAGTTAACCCCTCATTATGTTCCACCAAACCTCCTCTAATCTCTTTAAGTACCATCCACACACCCAATAACCTATATCATACCAAGAATAACACATAATTATTTAAATAAATTTATAATTAATTTATTAATTAACTTTTAAATAGGAATAATCTCATAAATACTCATTGTGAATCCCCATTTCATCAAAACTAAAACTATTCTCCTGCAAAAGGTCTGTAGAAAACCCCATACACTATCCTGGACAAAATCCCTATCACAAAACACCCGGTTACACTCCAAATTAATTTAATATACTCCAAATCCCTAAATAAATTTTCCAAGAAACATAACTATAATGAAATAGTGATAAAATACTTGCATACATCACCTCAGGATTCCATATAGCTATCATGCAGGAAATACCCATCATACTCTGATGATTTTACAATGATCCAGCGAAATAATTAGTGAAACCCTAGGCAAAATCAAACAAAAAATCTATAGAAACCAAAATAAAAAAAATAGAGGAAAGAATGAATGAACTTACCTCAAACCATGCTTGGATATCACCAAAAACCATTATGGATAAATAGGAAATAAGGAGAGTATATAATTAGTTGATTTAGATCTTCTATACACATATCTTGAACTAGGTATCAAAATAGGGTTAAACCCCTTTTTATTTTGAAAAGTCACATTCACAACTTTCAGAGTTTGAACCTTTAGTTTATGTCATGAACTATTTTAGGTAAAGGGGTCATCCCCTCAACCAAAATTATTCATGGTGTGAACAATGGTTTAGAACATGAAATATTTTGGGTATAAGATTCCATATCTCAATTTTCCCCAATCACAGTGTGAATGGATACATTCTACTAAATTTCAGCCTCCATGTCACTGGTCCCTTCTCTGATGTTCACTCAAACACCCATACCACCAACTAGATCTCAAACCATGCTCAAATCCTTCAATTTGATATTTCGGAATGCTTAGATTCCCAATATAATCATAAATTCAAGATCTTACCCCAACTTCATTTCCAAAAATTTAAATTCTATCTCAAAATGACAACCCAAAAATATGTAGGTCATTATATGAGTCTTATGGACCCAAATTAATTATCTTAGGTTAGAATAATCTCCAAAAATTAATTAGGGATATCCAAAATTATATCATTCCATTAATATAGAAAAAACCACATAAATTATGCCCCATGCTTCATGATATATTTGTATAACTATCTCTCATATTATGATGTCATTCCCTTACCTAGATCACTCATAAAAGAGTCTGAACACATCCTGAGAAGGGCCCATGCAAGAAATGGGTTTTAAAACATAGTAGGTGGTCACCACCCCACCCCCAAAAATACATCATAATATATATTATAAGTTATAAATATTATAAATCTAGAGAAATATAAAAAACACACACATGGTATAAAAAAATCTAGGCATGATCATTGACACTGAAAATTAACTCTTTGGGAAGGGAGGGTTCATACCTACATACCTACATACCTACTTTGAGCATCAGTTTAAGAATTGAGAAGATATCAAAATTTATCGCCTACATGGGGAAAAGGTAATAAAAGTGAATATATCATACATATAAAAATATGCACTCACATATATGAGTGTGTGGAAAGAATTTAGGTTCCATGCGACATTTTTTAGTAGATAATAATCAGACCTAGCTAGTTAAGGAAATCTTGTATCCTTTCTCTATGAATAATGTAATTGGCATAATGAGTTAGGGCTATATGAGCCTATCCAAAGACATATAACTCTATAATTATTCAAGTCCTAGTGTTCATCTAATTATTAAATTATACATTTTCAGGGGGTTTCATATGCAAGATCATATACAAAAACATATAAATATTATATAAGTATAACATTTTAGTTAACATAAATGGTGGCTAGTATTAGATGTCTTTAAGATATTATAAGATGAACAACTAAGATTACACTTTAATTAATGATATATAGTAGCCAATGAAAATCTTAACCACTAGCATGATTCAAAAATTTCAATTTGAGAAAAAGGTACTCCAATCAAAACAAATAATGAAATGTGTATACTCAAAGTATAAATGGAATAATGGAAAGCAATTTACTACCAAGAAATTCATAAAAATACTCTTTATCAATGAAATATCTAATAAAAATACATTATCATTTTAAAATATTTATTTTTAATTAGGTTCAATCAACCCTGATAGTTATTATACTAAAAATTTATGAGTATGAAAGGAATAAGGGGTATTCCTACCAAATAGATTACAAATAGTCTTTTTGAGATTCCATGAAGAATATTAATGCCACATAATGACCAAATAGACCACCTAATAAGGGAGTGAAATTAGTTCAACATCACTGTAATTTAAGGAGAATGAATCTGAAAAGAAAAACCATGTGCTTACCTTAGATTCACCCAAGTAGAGCCTCTATTTATATAACCACAAAAGGAAATGAAAGTATTTGATTTATTTCTTAAGACCTAGATTAGGGATACCTTATATTACATCCAATACTACCATGAAACTAGATGATAAGTAAAATTTTGGATGATCTAAGGGCTTACCATGATGAAGGATAGCTCTGAAATTCAAATGAAGCTACTTGGATCAAGCTTGACTAAAGAAACACCTAAGATAGAGGAAAAGGGAATGAGAGTTCCATGGGGTGAGAAAATGTTTGTATGTAATTAAAATCCCAAATGATTGATCATTTAGGTATAAATTCAGGGTGTGAAAGGATGAAAATGACCTTTATTAAGGGTATTTTACATAAGATTATATCAAGTATTGGGTGACTCAAATAGAACCACTTGGACACCTAGTGCCCCTCCTAGTACTTGATACTAGGCCACTATGTACCTTGTGCTTACTGCACCTCACTCGCTTCCCTTTTTCCCTCCAACTCCTCCTAAAATTGCTTCAAACCTACTTCAAATAAATATAAAATATAAATTAACTAAAATGTCCATATATTAGAAAATTTTACTTTTCCACATAATTGGGGTCTTTATAGTGGTGGATAGTGTGGATGAGGACATGACTGTAACTAGGGGTGTGGTATAAATGATTATCAAAATAAAAGGAATATTTATTCAAGAAATCCATATAATCCTAAAGAATTATACTATAGGTGTGGTTCCAAGGTAACTTGATCTTATGTTTTTTATCTCAAAAGTACCTCTGATAACTATACAAGGCATTAATCAAAGTAATAAAAAGTGAATAAAATTTCATTTATACATTCTATAAATAGAAAGAAAAGGATTTGAATTTTCAGCAAGAACCATAAACCCTAAAATAATGATTTCAAGTACATTTGGGGAATTTATTTCACATATGATTTTGATGAGATAATATCTAAAAAAAATTAAGAATATTTTCCATGATTTTTTTTTTGAAAAGACAGATTCATTAATGCCAAAGATCAGAGAGCGTATAAATACAAATCCATGAGGGGATATGGTCCAGCCAGAGCTGGTTAACATCATAGGGGCCAGAGGCCACCAACTGATGGGCAGCATTGTTTCCTTCCCTTTTAGTAAAGGAGAAAGTGTAGATTGAGAAGCCTTGACAGAGAGGAAGGATTATACTTATGTTTTATGAGATTTCATTCAAATGTAATAAAGTGAAGTTTTGTGGTTTTTAATCTATGATTTTTAATTTTTATTAGAATGTTATTATTTTTTTATTAATGTTCTTGTTTTACATAGAGACAATAAAATGGTTTATAAAAATAAAAATCAAATTGGGGATATTTTCATATCAAATAGTGGCATAACACATGAAATCCGTAAAATTTTAAAAAAATTATGATATAAAATCAACAAAACTGATTCTT
Source organism: Viscum album (assembly GCA_963277665.1). NCBI lineage: Eukaryota > Viridiplantae > Streptophyta > Magnoliopsida > Santalales > Viscaceae > Viscum > Viscum album. Next base: position 617,641,625 of record OY728162.1, read on the forward strand.
AATACTATATCAGGTTGTGTATATTTGAAAAAATGGACATGTAAAAAGGTTTTATTTTACAAAATGGGATCAATTTATTTGTAACATGTTCTCTATATTTTCTAAATTCAAATAAATACTTATTAAAATTCAATGATATATACTAGCATGGGTATGATACTCAGTTTGTTACTAAGGGGAATGAAAAATACATATTCCTTATCGTTAATAAAATGAGTAAGAGTCATATATTAGAAAACCTACCAAATTTATCATTTGAATTGTATCATATTTATATAAATATAGTAGAAATTCATATTATATTAAAGAATAAACTACAAAATGTGAATTTATGGCATGATAAAGTAGGTTATCCTCATTTAGGAATGATGTGAAGAGTAAATAAAAATATCCATATACATTAAATAAGGGGTCAGGGGATAATTCCAGTAAGTTAAATTCCATGTGAGCCTTTCTCTATTATACATCAAATTAGGATACCATTACCAACTAAGATTAAGCTATAAATTCCTACTTTTCTTGAATAAATTAAAGGGAATGTATGTGGTCCAATTCATTATAAATGATGAACATTTATGTATTATTGTTATTTATAAATTTATCTAATATACAGTCACACATATGTTTTATCTAAATGAAAAATATAATGCTTGTGTTATTTATTACTCAAATAGTAAAATTGATATCATAGTCACCTACCCATGTCATTAAGAATGTAAATATTGAAAATTTTAGTGAATTTGAATCTCAAGCATTCAATGATTATTATATAGAAATTGGAATTATAGTATAGAATTCATTTTTTTTTTGTGCATGCTCAAGATAGCTTATCTAATTTTTTGATAAAATTCGTCCATATTATTGTTATACTATTAATAATGAGAACAAAGTTATTGATATCTACATTAGGTCATGGAATATTATATTCTTTGGCTTTAATTATCACTGAACCAAGTACATAACATAATTATTCTTTACTCCAACTGAAATTTTTTAAAGATTATGATATCTCTCAATTAAAATTTGTTGGTTGTACATCATATGATTTGATTTATCTATGATAATTTTAAAAAATATGACCTCAAAGGAGGTTTAAAATATATATATGATAGGAATCCCAATATATTATCAAATATATTAAACCCTAAACTAATTATGTTTTTGAAACATATTTTTTTGTTTTAACTTCAAAGAATAATTGTTCCCATTATTAGGGAAGAAAATAAACAAAGGGATAAGATTTGTAAGAGTGTGCAGTCATTATCTTTTTTTGATCCTTTTACTCGACAACATGAGATGGAGTTATGAACGATTTTACATTTTAAAGAACTAGAAAATCAATTTCCTAATGCATTCACTAATATAAAAGGAGTAACTAAATTACTTACACTTTTTCACAATAAAAGGACTAGAATTTTTGTCTCAAAAACTCAATCAAACAATGACATTACATATATAAAAAATACATCAGAAGTATGGAAGATTTATTTTATATAAGGATAAAAGAATTCAAAAAAGAGAATGAGTGAGTATAATTGATAACCCTAATATAGTGTCATGTATTATAGAAGAAACAAATATTTTAAATATTCTTGAATAAACACATGAATAAGTTTATAAAGATAATTCAGATGATATTGAAAACTAAAAAGGTTTCAAATACAATGAAATCACTTTTAAATTTTCCACTACATAGGAATAACATAATTTAAATGAAATATTAAATATTAATGAAATATTATCATATTTAGCGAAACATGATATCAAAAATAAAGATCTCCAAGAAAGGTTAGTTATGGAATGCAAAAAATGACCGAATTGAGATAAATAAAAACAAATAATGAATTTTGAATTAAAATTACTTAGTTAGAGAAACATATTTGGAACCATAATTCTCACTCCAAAAGTTACAAATCTATTTGTTATAAATTGATTTTTATATAAAAGAGTAATGAGAAAAGTGATATTGTTAAATTCAAAGATTATCTCAACACATAAGGTTCCCAAATACCTAAAATTAATTATAAGGAGACATGTTCTCTTATTATGGAAGAAACATATTATGGATGTTATAAAAATTTATTTATATGAACCTCGTGATGGTAGATTGTGTGTGTTTCTATGTGTGTGTAAATCTATAAAATATTCCTAAATCCTAACTCGTTAAAATCAATTAAAAGGACCTATTTTATGATTAAATTGAAAAAAAACTATGTGTTTATTAATTCAATCTAGACATATATAGTATAATATCGTAATAAATTAGTTATTAGATAAATGATTTTTAAGTGATATTATTTTCCCATGTGTTTTCATTAAGAAGTCAATATCCAAATATATAATTATTGTCATATATATTGATGATCTGGATATCATTGAGACTCTTGAAGAGGTCTACGAAGCAATAAAGTACTTAAATGAAGAATTTCAAATAAAGGGTATAGGAAAAACTAAATATTGTTATTTATTTAAAATTAATCATATGTGAAATAATATATATTTATTTTAAAAAAATTATGCTGAGAAAGTCCTAAAATTATTTAATTTGGATAAAATGAATCCTTTAAGTATGAATAATGTTTTTATAAAACTAAATATAAAAAATCCATTTAGTCTTTTTGAATAAAATAAAGTGTAGGTTGATCTTATAGTATCATACCCCAATGAAATATGATATCTTATGTATATTTTTAATTATATTCATTTATATATAACATTTTTTAATAATATATGGGAAAGATTTTGTCTATATTCAACATAAATACATTTAAATAAAACCAAACATATTTATAGTTATCTTTTTAGAACTAGTGATTTGGGTTTGTTTTATTCTAATAAAATGGTTTTCATAAGTGTTATTTATTATATTTTTATATTGTAAGACCACATACTAGATATGTGTTCATTATTTAAGGTATTATAGTCTCATGGTGATTCCAAAAGTTAATTTTTATTATAATATCCTCTAATCATGCATATTTTATGGAATTAAATAAAGAATACAGAGGATGTGTATAGTTATAGTCAATAACCCAACACATTCAAATAGAAAGTGAATTGACTATTGAAAAGTTTTTATGGTGTTTCTTGAATATAATGATGCATGCACCACTCAAATAAATAAATGTTTCATTAAAAATGATTAAATGAAATATATCTCACAAAAAATATTATCATTCATTCAGGAGTTGATAAAAATGGATACATTATCATAAAATATATTAAATAAAGTGAAAAAGTGAGAGATATATTCATGAAAACCCTATCTATTATAATTTTCAAACAAAATCTTACATAATTATGTATTGATTATAAACTTTTTAGTTTATTATAATTTAATTTCAATTGGGAGTCTAACATGGTTGTGATGTTTTCCTTATTATAGTTTTTCTCCCACTGATTTTTTTGGGGAAAGGGTTTCAAAAAGTCTAAATATAAGCATGAATTAATATATATACCATAATGGATGGTGAATATCAACATGGAAGTATTAAAATGAGCTCACGTTTTTGGGTATCACCTATTTTTATTCCATGAAATTTTAAAATAAAATATGAGTGAATGTGGGGTTGATGTTCATAATCTATGTCTGAAATTGTATATTAAAGGTGAGGAACCCTACTTTTTCAAGAACATAGAAACCCAAGAACACAAGATAAATATACTAATGATATGTATGATTCATTTTTTATATATTTTTTACATTAAATATTTTTTATTTTATTTTTATATCATTTTCCTATAATTTTTAATTCCATAATAATTAGATGTGCATAAGAACACATGGAATATCTATCCCCTTAGAAAAGTCAGGTAGGATAAGAGAACTGTTATCATAGAGTTCCAAATTTTGAATCCCAAATGAAGAAAAAAATATCAGTTGCAATATAAGGTATTGTAGCAATGTAATGTGGGAGGTACTATAGTGCCATATCATGGTAAACATTGTAGTAGGTCATTATAGTAAGTACTTCCATGGAGCACTATAGTGGGTACTATTGTAACACCCAAAATTTTTATAAATGTTATTTTCAAATAAATTAAATTTCTCTAATATATTTTGTTACACTCGACACCGAGTTTGGATTGTGTCACACACAACACCGAGTTTAAACGAAACGTGACATACTATTATAATATTATTATTTAACATTATAGTTATCACCTAGTCTTCAGAATGGTGAATATGGATATGATTAAATATATTATTAAAATATATGGTTTTAAAATGTATATATGATTAATTTTTTATTTAAAATTAAAACCTTTTGAAAATAAAGGAAATCATTTTCTGAAAAAATTATTTTTGTGCACATAAATGTATTTTAGCTCAATAAATTAAAATAATAAATTTTGGTGAATTATTTTAATTTAATGTATATTTTTATATTTAATACAATTTTTAACATTCATCTTATGTATTTTATATATAATAGATAAGAATAAATCCAATTTTATTCTTAAAACAATATTTTCTTAAAATGGTTTTGTCACCTTTGGAACACTTGTTTTAAAATTAAATTTTACCAATTTAAGAAAATTTATTTGAAAAAATAAAATTATTTTTTGAAATCATAATATGAAAATTATCATAGGATTAATTTTTGATAATTTTCTGAAAAGATTCATTTTTTGATGAATAGTGAAAAATACTAAATTTTAACTGAAAATTGACTTTTCATTTAATTTATTAATAAAGATAAATTATATTTTAAATTTTTTTGAAGTAAAATTAGTTCAATTATACATCCATTAATACAATTTAGGTAATAGGAATCAATTTTATATTTAATTTTGGTATAGAAACTTTGTAAAATTTTGAACATTTTCTCTATAAAAACATGTTTTCTCGTCATGTCTACAAGATTAATTTTAAATTAAAATTTACCCCTTATGAGAATTAAATTTAGAAAAATGGATAAAATATTTTGAATCGTCGTATTTTATATTATATAATAAGGCCAACTTAATTTTTTACCAAAATGAATAGTAAAAATTATAAAAAAAAATACCATGGTTAAGGTGAAAATTGGTTTACCGGAGGGTTAAATTAAAAAGATAAGGGTTAAAAATTACCCAAAACTTTTAAAAATAAAATTTTATGGCCATATATAGACCTTAAAACATATATTATATATAATTTGTTATTATTTTATCATTGTGACATGAAAAAAAAACATGGGTGGAATTCTCTCCTTTCAAAAATTACAAGTGTTCCACTGACATTGCTTATAAAAGGCCAGCCCCTATCCTATATTTTTCAAACATTAAAACAATTTTGGTTCATGAAATCCCTAGAAAAATAAATTAATAACATCTATACTCTCATCCTAAAAGCATTATTTTGTACATAAATCCAATCAAGTAAAGCTTTGGGTGCAGACCTAAGGAGGAAACCCAAAAAAGAGGTAACGTTCATCAATGAGAATTTTTTGTTTTATTTCTTCATCAACCTACTTAAATTATTATTAAAACATTATTATATAATAACCTCGGTATCTTATATATAATTATATGTTTTTATTTTAATTTCATGTCCTTTGACCCTCTCTACTTCCATCAAAAGTGGTATGAAATCATTGTTCGTGTGTATGGCGGACTACCACCTTGTGAACCGATGTCATTTTTTTTCCATTAACACCTATCACAGTTGGGTATGATGATGGATATAAAGTATATATATTTTATTTATAAAATAATTATATTTATTGATTCATTATACCATATATAACTTTTTTTCTTTCCATTCTATAGTGGATATAATAATGTCACTTGTGTGTATGGTGGGCTATCACCTCACGAAGTGATGTGATTCATTTTTCACTAACGCTTTACATGGATGATAAAAAGGATAAATATGTATGATATACATAAATTATTTATTATATTAGTGAAATTTTATCATTTTAAAATTTTAATATATCATTTTTTATTACCTTTTCTCTCACTGAAAGATGATAACATTGTTCGTGTATGTGTGGACTACTGCCCTCATGAAGCGATGTGATTCTCTCTTTACATAACCATGCCACATGGATGATATATATAAGTATATAATATATTATTTGTGATATTATTATCATTATGTAAATACAATATATTACTTACCTTCTTTTCATAATGATTGTTGAAAAATTGACATGTTACTCATGTGTATGTATGGCATATTGTCTTCATGATCGTAACGTACTTAATTTCTCAAAAACATCTTTCATTATTTGTCTTAAAAGTATAATTGAATTATAAATATGATAATTATTCAATTATTATTACTCTACATATTATTTATCTATGATCAAAGTAATATGATGAAAATATAAAATCAATACATATAAGAAAAACATAGCGGTTATTACTGAAAATGTGACTTTAACATAGAATTTTCAGTTAATGGGTAATAAAAGTAAATAAGTAAATAAAATATGGTATGATATCTATAATTATAGTTATATAATATATTCATAATAAAGCTATATTTATTATATATTATGTTTTAATGAGTGTGAAATAAGTCAAAACTTATGGTAAGGGATTTCTAGTCTCACTTTAATTTCTAAGAGACATATGCAAATTCACCACTTGTTTCATTTTTGTGGTGTATGTACTGCCCCTTTGAGATTATATATGGTGAATATATTTATTTTCATGATATTTAAAGTTTCATTTGATGTTATTATTTATTGGGAATGACTATTCTAAATATTACTAAAGTGGTAAGGATTTTTTGTCTCAACATTCCTTCTTTGATACTTATGTCATATTTTTCACATACCTTCTTTTATGAGGTGTATATAGAGCCTCTTTTAATTTTAATATCATAAATTTATTTATTCTCATTATATTTTAAGTTTAAATTAATTGCATCCTTTCATTATGATTATGATTTAAAGTTTCCGAAGTGGTCAGGTTTTTATGTTACAATCTCATCATTTATTGGGATTATGTATGATTATACTTACAATGATGAAATATTATGATATATCTCTCATGAAACTTATAAATTATATTCTCCTATGGTTATTTCAATAGAATAAATTTTTTCCATTCATATTCCTCTTTTTATGTAATCAAGAGTTTAAAATAATATTTTTATTAGAAGTTGTATTTTTGGTCAAAAACACTTTTTCTTCTAAAACCATTTTTTCCAAAAATGTTTTAAAAAATGTTTTATTAAAGAAATTTTTACCCATGTTTGGATTTATACAAAATTTATTTAAAGGAATATTCATGTTATTTTCCAAACCAATTCTTATTTGTATTTTACCATAAATGTGAAAGTAATATTTGTTTTAACAAGTACAGCATGAACAAAATATTTTTCTTCATGACCATTATTTTATTTGAAGATTCATTTATAAGTTTTTAAGTTTATTTTAAAAGAAATGGATTTAAAAAAATATTTTATAAATTTTTAGATTTTAAAATTTTATTTTCAAAAAAAATTTATTTTCCTCAATAAATGTTCCAAGTGATCTTTCAAAATCATTTTCCATATATAATGGAATCCTTTTATGTTACTTATGATTTAATAGGGATATTATCCAAGGATATCATTCTTGTTCTTTCTTTTAATGGTTTATATTTTTTATTAAAATATTTTTATGAAACTCATTTATCTTCCATGAGTTACACCATGATAAAATGAATATGAAACCCACTTCTTTTTTCCCACGGGTTATTTTTTAATGAAAAGATGAAATGATTGTGAAACCTTTTTCTTTTCATAGGTTATGATAGGATGAAATGTTTATGAAACCCATTTCATTTCATGGGTAATGATATGATGAATGATTTATGTTCTATTGGAACACATAAATATGGTTTTCATTATGAGATGTTTGTGACCTATATCTTCCTCTAATGTATTAGGTATATATGGATAAATCATGAGTAAATATGTTATACGTAAACCTAATTACATATTTACAATGTTATAAGTAAACTTTATTACATGTTCACAATGTTATGTTTGAACCTAATTACATGTTCATAGTGTTATTTGTGGACCTATCTTTCATTTCCATAATGTTATGTGTGGACCTGGTTGCATTTCCATGAGTTTATGTAACGGCCTGATTTCATTTTCTTAACATAATGAGTAAATCTATCTCTATTTATACATGTTCACAATGTTATAAGATGATATGTATACCATAGATATATGTCTCATTCCAATTTTATACTCTCATATCTTATTTCCGCATTTTATATAAAACTCGTATAAATAGGGTGGTGACTTATCAGGAAACACCCCCCACCCAACACTCACATAGTTGAACTCCCTTCCCTACATGCTCTAATAAAGAACTCGATCAGCTCCCTGCTCTCACTACTTGCTCTCATGAACAACATGATCATCTCTCTTCTCTCACCTCCATCTATCATGAATAACCTGGTTATCTCATTTCTCTCGCGATATAGTCTCATGCAAGGGAACCCTAATTGATCCCTTCTCATGATGTCATCGATGCAAATGAATCCTACCCTCTATAGATCTTTCAATGTAACCCTACCCACTCATTGATCTCATGAAATCATCTCACTCAAAGGAATATTACCCTCTCTAGATATATCAAAGGAACCCTAACTACTCCCTACTCTCAGAGAAGAACCCTACCATCCAAGGGAACGAACGTGATGGATCACTGTTATCATGATTCACCCATTACCATAGGTAAACAAAATTTTTCTTTCTATTTGAATGAAATAAAAGAAATTATTTCACCTCTTTTTGGAAGATTTATATTTAGTGACACATAACATTGGAACCTCAAGGTAAATACCAATGTAGATCTATCTTCATCTCCCCATGCATTTACCTTCTTTACAGATACCAGCTTCACTAACTGTGAAACATTAAGGTTGATTTAGTCTTAATTCCATGAATTTCTGCAATACAGTAGTCTGCTTACTATAGATGAGTTCCCTTTTTTCTTCCCTTTTACCACTATTTTATTTTTCATTCCATAAAAAATTAATATTCTTATTCCCAATGCATACGGTATATTTTGGTTTTATATATTTGGTATACTATGTATATGAAAACCGCATATGGTTTATATGAATTTTGTATATTTTTTACATGAATGATGCATATTCACAATAGGAATATTACATATTCATCTCTAACAATATCCATATTTTAACACTTACCCATATCATAATGCACATTCATATACCATTAATTTATTTCTAAAAAAATTAAAAAAAAAATTATGATATATTTTTTAATATTAATATTCAATAACTCATACTGGTTTCTTTTTTACTTATTAGTTATAGGTTAACTAATTTTAATATCATGATAATGTTCTACCCCTTATCACACTGCATGTTGTTCCCATATTATAAATTCATATATATAATTTTTAAATTCTTACTTACCATAAGTTTTTTTCTTGAAAATCAACCAAATTAGAATTATCCAAACTAGAGCCAAAAAAATTAATTCGACTAAAATATATAAACTATTTGTTTCAAGTTGAACTATTTTACGTATTGAGAGTCTTACTCAAACTGCTTCTACTAGAGTAACACCTATATTATATGATAATTATCATTCTAATAAAACATTAAACAATTATTTGTCACTTTTTTATACCACAACATCTGTTTTGTACAATGATTATAACATCTCTTAAATATCTATAAATTTATAATCATACATTTCCTATTGCCACCACTTTTGTAAAAAAACCCTGAGTTTTTTTAGGTGGCTCCGCTTTATGGTACATGGAGCCTTAGCACCTCCTGTGATGGTGTGTGAGGTACGTGCCTTATTGAGATCGCAATGCCTCACTGATGGCAAGGTGCTCCAGGTGCACCTCATAGCACCTCTCGTCAAGGCGCATGCCTTAGCATGCCTTTAATAACACTGGTTGACTCAGAAGAACATGAAGGTAGATGAATATATTGATATTTATGATAAGTTAACGAATTATTATAGCTTTTATGATAACTTAAAATCTCATGCATGGTTTGGTGACACAATGAATTATTTAGAAAATGGAACCATTTATCCTCTCTTTACATATCAATAAATGAAAAAATATAGTTGAGGTAACTCATTATTTATTTGATTAACTTTTCAATTTTATGAAATGTTTAGAAGGAATCATTTTTTGATGTGTACCCAAACCTCAATTGAAGAGTATTATAGAATTTTTTCCTTTATTTACAACTAGGGGAAAACATGGTCCTCAGGGACTCGTGGCCAAGATAATTTAATTTTGTTTTTTTGGGCCACTCTTTACAAGGATCCAAGAGAATATCTATGATATAATGATCAATTCCAAATAATGGGAAATAAAATAAAAATATATTTTATGCCTCAAAACCCAATTCTTTAATTCATAATGTTTTATGTAAGGGGAATTGATTTTAGTAGACTCCTTCTATAATCCATAAAAAGTATATAATTTCTTATTTAGATAGATTTTTAAAAAATTAGTATAAGTGAAAATGATATCAATAATCATAACAAGAAGTAAGATATTTATTTTGATGAATAATATTTTTTCTTGGTTTACAATTCCTCAATTACTTATGGTGTATTAACCCCCATTTTCTATTTGGGAACTGTTAATTCATGTTATAGGATGTGTGTTTATTCTATTGTGTTTTATTTATAAAAGTTTTTTAAAATTTATTTTGAAAATAATGTATTTTTGATGATTTTATTTTCATAATTATTTTAAGAAGGAAAATATAAGTGTGTTTGGTTTGAATTTATTTAATTAATTTTTTGGGATAAGTGAATTCATTTAAACTAAGGAATTTATGCGTTCTATTTTTAATGATCTTTATTTTATAAATTAAAAGATAATTTTTATGGTATTGGTAAAACCTATGATATTGATTTCATTTATATGAGATAATTTTTTTATAAGTGTTGTTATAACATTTAAATGAATTAAAGGTCTTTTAAATTGATAAATCTAGAAATGAAAACACTTTTATATATTCTATAAGGAATGTGTCATAATTATAAATTCATTAATAATTAGGATAATAAATTAATGAGAATATAAAATACTTTTCTAAAACATGAATGATTTTCAATGTTTTTATTGAAAATAAAAAAAAAATTACTAATTTTTTTTATTCATATTAGAATGGATTGAAGCTGTATGTATAATGTTAATCGGATCACCGATAAGTTTCAGAAGGAGTTGGAATATTTTTTGGATTTTCATTAAATATTAGTTTATATGGAGGATTTATTCAAGGACCATGTTCTGATTACATTTTAAGTCCATACTTAACACATGATGAAGTAAGTTTACATATAACTAAAAAATGTTTTCAAAAATAACATCATGTTCTGTATCACAATAGAGAAAAAGTTCAAATAGAGAATAAAATTGATTCAGTTGAAAGGATCGGAATGGAAAATTTAATTTCTGATTAGTTCCCATTTGTTTCTCAAGCCAACACTTCATGTAAAGTAGTGTAAGAGTAAATTAATACAGAAATAAAATTTTCATTTAATTATTAGAATTATTACATTGAGCATGTTAGAAAGTTGTTTAAAGATGTGAATACCCTAGTATACCAGTCATGTAGAAAAATGACCAAACTCGAGTTTTTAATGAAATTGTATCATGGAAAAACAATGTATGTATTTAGTGATATTATGATTGACTATATACTTACCTTTTTATGTACATATTACCTAATTATGCATGTATTCTTGAAAATGATTATATAGAAATAAAGTCAGTTGAAAATTTTTTATTTTCAAGTACTAAAATCCAAACATGCTCTAAAGATTGTTGTATATTTTTGGAAGGTTAATGTCGAGTTATATTAGTGAAAATAATATGGTACATCAATATGGAAGACTAATAAATATGGAACTCAATCTCTTGTACCAGATAAAGTGATGTAGAACTTTCCATTAATTCCCAGACATTAAAAAAATATGTTAGTTCGAATGGATAAGAATATGAGATGGCATGAAGATGAAAGAAAAAAAAATAATAATTGTATATTTCATCTATTCAATGGGTTAGAGTGGAAATATTGGATATTTTATATCTTGATTTTGTATACGACCCATAGAATGTTAGATTTGGATTTTCATATGATGGTTTCAACCGATTTCAGCAAATACATATGGCACATAGTACTTATCATTTTTTATTTATATTTATAATTTTCCTTCATGGATGTGTATGGAATAACCAGTTACAATCATGACTATATTGATTTCTAGACCCAATGGTCTTGTAAATGATATTTAAATAAACTTTCAACCATTAATAGATGAGTTGAAAGGGCTTTGAACCATTGGGGTGCAGAAATATGATGCATTTAAAAATGATTACTTTAGGTGTTATGAAGAATTATTATAGACAATAAATGATTTCCCTACTTAGGTAATGATGTATGGTTAGAGTACTAAGGAGATATTTTCCTACCATATTTGTATGTAAAATACACATTCTAGGGGATTAAACTTTTAGAAAACTTTCAGTTTCATAAGACATCAATGATTTATATAAATGTATCATCCATAGAGGAAAAATTGAAGACAGTTTTATAATTCCATAGAGACAAATGAATTATGACAAATAATTTTAGGGTGTGATATCCATAAATAATTTGATGGTTTGAATTTTATTCTTGTAAAGGGTTGGTCAAATTCTAGAAAGTATAAGAATGTTCCTTTGAATTCCAATAACAATTGGAGAAAAAAATGTATACTCTTTGAGATTCCATATTGGCCATAAAATTTTCTCTGTAACTACTTAGAAATAATTCATATTGAGAAAAATGTGTGAGAAAAGTTCCTTTAAATGTTATTACTTGTAAAGTTAAAAAATATATGATTTGTTCTCACATCGTGATTTAATGGATTAGTGTATAAAATCAAGACTTCATCCTCAGTTAATTATTCAAAATCAGTGGAAAGTTCATTTTTCTTGTTTTTCTATGACAAATATAGAGAAAAAAAATTTCTTCAAGTCTTGTAATGTTTAAAGGTTCCATATGGTAATTCAAGTAACATTTCAAAATGGGTGAATACTTGAGATATGAAACTAAAATCACTTAAAACACATGACTACCATGTATTGTTACATTAATTGATTCCTATTACCATTCAATATTTACTATCACATAATTTTTGGGCCATTATGATTATATTAGTTAAATTTTATCGATACTTTTATGATAATATATTGAACAAAAGTTTTGTGAAAAAACTACATAAATATACACTTATCATTTTTTATGACTTGGAAAAAAATTTCTCTCCATTATTTTTTGCTTGTATGTTACATCTGACTGTGCATCTTCCAATATAAGTTACTTTTAGTGGTCTCATTTCTAGTCACTGGATGTATCCAATAGAAAGAATGATGTTTACATTGAAATAATATGTGAGAAATAAGAATCATCCTGATGGATCTATTTTGAAAGGTTATTTATCACTAGAATTCATGGATTTTTTTTCAATGTATTCAGATAATTTCACCATGAGATCTAATCGGACAATGGGAACTGAAGATGGGTAGTATGATCTCATTGATTAAACATTTCTGCCGCTGTCCCAAATAGGGGGGATATCTGGATCATACAAGATGTGTACTTTAAATAGGGATGAGTGGGAAATGTCTTATCATATGTTATTATTCAACTATAGTGTGGTTGATGATTACCTCAAGTGATTAAAATTATAAATATCTTTTTTATTGTTTAATTTTTTCATAGTTCATGACATCATTATATTTTCATATTTAAAAAGAACATTGTGAAATTATAAAAAATCACATCATTCTTTATCTATTAAGAGGCAAAAGAAATTACACAATAAATAATTTTCTACTTGGTTGAATTAAAAGGTAAAAAATTACTTTTTTTACATGACTAAATCATTGGTAGTTGTTTAATATTTGATGATGATATATTTCAAGTCTAAATTTTACCAATTGATGATGTATCTACTAAAATAAGGGCATTGTCGTTTGGTTCAAACAATGTGGTTCATGATTGTAAATCAATTTTTTTCAATGGTTTTACATTCATTATAAATAGTTCTACAAGAAACATGACAACATAGCATGATGGCATCACGATAAGCATAACAATGAATTGTTATTCTTGTGCATCATATAGACATCCTCAATCATAAAATATGTCATATTATGGGTTTGTTGTAAGAATATTTTTATTAGATTACTATGAACATGGTCATCATTCTATAATAAAATGCAAGTGGTTTGATTCAATTAAATTAAAAGGATTTTATATAGATATTTGTGGATTTATAGTGATTGATATGAATTGTCAAATGTGAATAGATGAGCCTTAATTCTTGTATCATGATCTACACAAGTGTTTTATGTAAATCACCCTTTAAAACTACAATTTGGTGTTATTTTTGATGTTATTCCCGGTCATGTTTTTATAAAGGAATGGATGATAGTGATGTTTTGGAAGAACCTGTTAGTATTCACTCAAATGTATCATTCTATGACACAGATGATTCAATTTTTATAATGGATTGTGAACCAGAAATTATAAAATAGAATAGATAGCATTAACATGTTTGGAAGTATTTATTTTATATTATTCTGACATGGTATGTTTTTTTTAACTTTTAAAAATGGTTCATAATTAATTTTGTTGAGTATATTATACTAATTATCTAGTTTTATATTTTTTATATGTTTCATAAACTCTTTTGAAATATTTTAATTCCTAAGCTATTTATTAGGAGATATTTATTATAGTGTCACTTCTTTTAAATGTATTCTAAAAAGTTCCAATTATTTGTTCATTTATACTTGAATATGGTTAATATTGTTGAAATGGATGAAATAATTCAAGAAATAAATGACCTAAAATTGATAGTAAATTATCTTTACCATCATAAGAAATTGTTTTTGAATTGTTTTGTATTGTCACATGCTTGCTATATCCTCAAAATGTGTACTGAATATGCAGTTGTAGGTAATAAATGGAAATATAATATCATGTTGTTTTTAAGGTTAACTAAGAATAAAATCCCTACAGAAATCTTAAAATAATTATTTAACTTAGTTTAAAATTTAATGTAGCATATTCTATTGTTGTAAATGTTTTCATTTTACGAGTAAAAAACTTAATGAAAATAGACTTAATGGAAGATGTAAAGTTTTGAAAAATAATATGAATTTTATTTTCATATTTATAGTTATTTAATTTTTTTATATTTCTAAAATTTTCACATAACTTCTAGAATTTTTAGGTTATTATGTCTTATGAGGAGGTTCGTATAAAACAAATGGATGAAAAAAAATCACCAATTTAGAGAATTTGGCCAAAAAATATGATTGTTCTGGTGAGTACCTTATTTATTTATTGACTATGTATGAACTTTAAACAAATCATATTCAATATTAATATGAATCATCAAGGGGGAAACTTTCGTTCAATGAGGATAGGTTAGGTAGTCCAGAATATAGGATAGACCATACATGTTGTCCCCCTACATGCAGTACCTCATAGCCCATGGCTCTGTAGTCACTAGGACACTTTCCTCCCATAATGCCTCTCCCTTATATGCCTTATCCATACATGGGTTTCCATAATTTTTTATCCATATCCATTTTCCATCTTCATCTCTATAGGGTAAACCTCTATTGTTTATACCCCATGTATGCATATACCCTCTTAACCAGCTTCAACACCACTGTCTACTACAGAGGACACTCCTCTAGTTGTTGACCCCTAACATTGTGTGCAGGATTGAGAATAAACAAATAGTGCAACTTGTAAATGTTTAAAAATTATTGAAGTTAATAAATTTATATTAAATTTTAGTTATATATGTGCATAAAATATTAATTTCTTTTTTCAGGATCATATTTTAGTGAAAGATGTGGTCATACACAAATGAATGAAGTTTGGAATAAACACACACAAATCATGGTTTGTTATAATGAAGACATGAAAATTATTAGAAAACATTATAATGAATTGAAGAGTTTCATGGGGATAATCAATAGACATAGTAATATTTTTCCAGTTTAAGAAATCCAGTAGAGAAAAGTTAGGCATGAAATAATATACAAGGATTGGGTGGAAATTTGGGTAATATATTTTTTGAAATTAATTTACAATTTCTTTATAAATTATTATTGAAAGAATTGTTTTAATATTATACTCTAATATAATTTCCTAAATGGTCTGCATGAAAAGGCATCTAGGTTAATGAAATTGGGTGAGATGTAGAGGGTCCATAATCATGACTTTCATCGTGGAAAGAAAAAAAAAAGAGGTACTAATATTGAAAATATAAAAATCATCAATGAATTCCCACTTTCCAAATACAAATAACTAATTTCATACTCGAGTAGTTCCTCTTTCTTGGTAATTTACTAAATTGTACATTTAATTCAGTATTTTCTATTAGAATTCATTAAATTTTTAATATACTAGAAAACATTTTAAGTTTCAAATTAAATAAAAATTCCTAGCCTCTTTCCTTAAATGTATTTATAAGGATCTTATTATCATGAAACAAATTGAAATTTTGTTTATATAATGTTTTGTCTATATTAGTATTTAGAGGTAAATTTAGGGCCTATATATTTTCTTCTAAATACATTGACTATTCTTTTTTTTAGTCCTCTAACTTTTCTACTACAGTGTAACCTGTTATTAGGTTGGAAACCTAACAAATTTATAGATTAATTCATATCTATTTACCATCTTAAATAATAAAACACTCATTTTTATCTAGATAAATTTCATCATTTAGATCAACATTAATAAATGGATATATAACATCAATTTTAAAAATATTAAATATTCCAAAGAAAAATAAATGTATAAGGCAAAATAAAATTATTTATAAACAAACTAAGCCAGCCGGGTGGCCTCATATAGTCTCTACAAATAATAGTATAATATATTTTAGAATTGTGACCTCCCAACCTTTCCATAATTCATAATTAATTATCTTTATTATTGAAGATATAAATTTTTATTTTATCAATATACCAAGTCAGAATAAAATATTCAATAGACTCTAAGAGATTAATTTAATCTTATATGCTCAGATCATCCAAATATGGTGTAACATTATAGGAGGTAGTAATAGAGATATTCCACCAATAAATGGTCCAAAATTTTAGGTTATATGTCGTGGATGAAACCCATTTGATATATAGTGGAATAGAATGATAACACCTTCTAACAACAGGACATATAGATGAGTGATGATAAAACATATTTCCTACCTATATTCATTTAAATAAATCTATCCCTATGGAATCCCAATGATGATAGAATTTGTTGAAGAAGGTTCCATAAAAATCTAGCAATAATAGACATATTGAAGAAACTCGGTTTTTATGCCCAAAACACCAGATTCAGTAGGTTTAAAACATTTTTTTCATTCCACCATGAAATCCATGTTCTCAAAGATACTTCTAACCCAAATGAAATTATGTGTGTACTTTCTAATCTTCTTATAATTCCCTTGTCCATTTATATATGTGGAAATCATATACAAAGTCATTAACATCCTACACTAATGTTACATGAGTGAACTCTTAAATGATAATGAATAATTTATCATTAAATCCATTTTATCCATTTGTTACAATCTCTCTATATATATACCATTACCTCTTATTATGTTCCATGAAATCATAGAGATTCTCATAATTTTCCATGTTCTATTTTTCACCAGAAAAAATCAACTCATATTCTACCTTCAAATACTTTAATTATTTAAATTCTATTTCATTATCATTATTGAATTTTCATTTGAGGGGAAATTCACTTGTTATTTCAAAAATAATGAGACTAATGGAATTTTAATCAATATATTTTTTTTATCAATACATTTATCATAAAGTGACTAGATATTTTCATAATCCTTTTCTAGATAAATTTTCATGAGTTTATTTACTATATTAATATGAATAAACTTCCTTCCATGTTTTTACTTCATCGTTTTATTCCTTTAATAAAAATTATAAATCAATAATGGTTTATTTTGTTCATGACATGAATTTAAAGTGTTTTTTGTATTTTTAAGTTTTAATTGTGAGTTTATAATGAAATGGAATATTAAAGTAGAAAAAATAACAGTTGTAGTAGGATTAAATGATTTTGAGTGAGGGGGTTAGGTTTTTGATCAACCTTGTGATGCATGAAAAATTAATTACCAAAAAAATTTGTTAGAAATGTTACCAATTCCCTAAAAATTCATCGACACAACTTTTACAAAAAAAATAATGTTTTCATTTATTTGATAAAATATATTTTGAACAGTGCTATTTTTTAAACAAGTCTTGTAAACATCAGTACTACACATGATTGGAAAAGTAAAATCTATAATCTTGTTTCCAAAATAATATGGGTTGGTAATTCACCTGGCACTTGGTTGTGAGGTGGGATTGAATGTGCAGCACAAATCTTCATGTCAAGTTTTACTGTATTTGTCTTTAATGGAAACTCCAAATGGTTCCAACATCCATAACCGATTATAGACCTAATTTACAAAGTAAAGTGATCCATTGGGTTTCATACCCAATGACGCTTAGGAACTCACATTATTCTAAAGAATGGGATGTCGGTATCATCACACCCTTTTGGGGGGAAATCATTTTCTACTCTAGGTTTTTCTTATTTATTTAAGATATGTTTATGAATATCTTCATAATCCTGATACGGAACCAATTACCCTAAAAAATTTACCATAGGTTAAAACTATTTTATGTGTGAAGGGTAATAATTTTTGTGAGTTTATCTATATGTATCTGAGGTTATTTATCTATTTCCCATAATGGGTAGCTTCTTATATGTTTAAGCCGTATCACCAAGAACTTAGGAATATGTTGTTTTGTGGGGAGGTGGTTTATATGATGAGGATGGGATTGATTCATTATAAGGATTCCTACATATCCTGGATATAACAGGAATCAAAACCCATGTATTTCATTAAAACCATATAGTTTAACAACATACGAAAAGGAAATATATATATATATATATATAATGGCACTTAGGAACAGGGTACTTGAGCTCAAGCCTTAGAGAGGTGTCCTATGTATCCTAGTTATGGCAGGAATTAGAGTCATCGTAGTTTGATCACTCCCTTAGGACTATACCCAAGATAGATTCCATTATATGGAGGCAGTCATATCATGCCACTCATCAGGGCTTACACACTATGGTTTCC
This sequence comes from Viscum album, assembly GCA_963277665.1. Classification (NCBI taxonomy): domain Eukaryota; kingdom Viridiplantae; phylum Streptophyta; class Magnoliopsida; order Santalales; family Viscaceae; genus Viscum; species Viscum album. The sequence continues at coordinate 617,660,808 of OY728162.1, forward strand.
CTGGATTGTGGAGATTCATGATGCGAGTGACATGACCATTTCAATTCCCCAATCCCACATGATCCATGCCCAGTGTGAGAAACAATGGATAACAAGTAATCAGTATCAATACATATTTATGTGGGGATTATGTACTTTTAAGGCCCTTTGGGTGCTTAATATAGAGCCCAGGTCTTAAGAAGGCATCACATGTATCCTGGTTATGGCAGGAATCAGAGTTCTCATAGTTTAGTATACTCCTTAGTTTGCTGATAGATGTAGTAGAATGATCATCACATGGGAATGATTGGTTCTTGATGGTTGAAATAAAGAAGACTAGGGGTAAATAAACTGAATTAGTTACCTATTTGATATCAGACCTTAGAAAGGCGTCCTATGTATCTTGTTTATTACCAAAATCAAAATCATCATAGTTCAGTTGATCGGGGCTTACACACTAATGTTTCTCTAGTATGTGAGGAATGTCATATTATGATGTTGATCCAAGCTTACATGTTGAGGTTTCTCTTTAGATGTTTAATATGGATCTTGAGCCTTAAGAAGGCATCCAATGTATCCTAGTTATCATAAGAATCAGAGTCATCCTAGTTGAATTTATTGGGACTTACACACTAAGGTTTCCCTAATATGTGGGACATATCATATTATGCCACCTATTAGGGCTTACACAATGAGGTTTACTTGTTTTAGATGTCGAACAAGGTTATCATACACGAAGGATCCTTCCTACTTGGTCTGGTATGGTTGTCTTCCTTGACCTGCTTGATTACTTGTTTCACATGTCTTGATTGTCTGGATGACACATCGAATGATATCTTGGAAATTCCTAGATATATTATAGATATTCCTAAATTGTATGATTCAGTTATCTTGTCTAAGGGACTTCTCATAATCTTAATGGTGTGTCTAAAGGATTTCACATGATCAAGGATTACTTTTTTGGATGACAACACAAGACCTGGATGGATTATCCTGGAGGCAATCACATGATCTGGGCTAACATGCTTGGAGGGTGTCGCATGATTTAGCTGATATTCCCAGGTGTCATCATGAAAGTTGGCTGACATGCTTGGAGGGTGTCATGAGAATCATTTTTACATGTATGGAGGGATCTGCATGTCCTGGATTTCTTTTCTGGAGGTCATCGAATGATATGGATGACTTGTTTGGAGGACATCGTGAAATCCAGCTTTTATTTTATGGTGCCATCAAGATACCCAACTAATATAGACCGGTTCCACCATATGATTTGGGTGACATGTCTATAGGACGTTGTATGGTTTGGATGGAAGGCCTGAAGGGCTTTTTGAAACTCAATTGGAATGTCTGGGGGGCTCCATGTGACTTTCTCTGACATGCCCAAGGGGCATAACATGATCCAAATTGTATGAAAAGGGAGAATTACGTGATCTGGGAAACATGCTCAGTTTTTGTTTTGTGAATAGGGTTTTTTATGCAAAGTTAATTAGGATTAGTGTATATGTACTTCACATAAGTCTCCTATTTTTTTAGTCATTATTCCAGCCTTTTTTCATCTATTCCATATATTTTTTCAATTTTACCTTGTTTAAGTCTCATGTGATTCATTTTATATGTGTAATGTCCCTCTCATAACCCACCAAAATTCTTTCATGTGATTTATAAATGATTAGGCGAAGTTATTATGCATGCTTCATGATCGCTTAGGTTGTTCCCCAGATTTTTACCTATTGGAAAACCTTTCCAATCATGAGATTGGTTGCTCGGAGGAATCCTCTCGGATTTCAAGGTGCCCCCATGTGAGTATCCAAGGATTCATTTTTTCCATACAATAGTGGGGGATTTATAGTCCATACCACCTTGGTTATACGCCTATTTTCATGGTGTGTACTTCGAAAATCTAGACTGGGGTAAGTGTATAGATTTTATGATACATGTTTTTTCTTGGTCCTGCAGTAGGTCATTCCAAGGGCATCACATTATTTTTAGTGACTGCGAGACTATCCCATCAATGCCCCATTTATTGGATTATATCCAACTAATAGGGTATTTCCTAACCATGTGGATATTTCATGGTGATTTTATATGGTTATTCTGACATGTATAGGGACCTTTGGTAGATTATGATGCTTGTTTAAAGTATTTCACGTTATCTAAGATGCTTTGTTAGGGACCTTCCCTGAGACAGAGGTTGCTTTTTCGGGGGCCTTCACAAGTTCAAGCTGACATGTCAAGATGGCTTCCATGGTATCATGCTAACATGTTGAGGGGGGTATGAGGGATCAATGGTGATCATATGGGATGCACAACCCCTTTCAAATGATATCAATTTATCTTCCCTTCATAATAATCTCCCTCTATTCTCCTTTTTATTTTTATTTGTTAATTTCACAAAGGTTGGGGATATCATGAGGTTGTATGAGTGTTTCTGAACACAATCACTCCCCCCATTAGTAATGTATCACGTGACCAACAAAGGGTCTTGTGGTGATGCATGAGTATTAACATGGAAAATCCTTCTATTTTTCTTTGGAGCTATAGGGGGACAACAATATCACTTAGAAATGTCCAAGGCCATTTGTGTGATGAAGGTGACATGCCAGCAGGCCCTTTCAAAATAGGTCAGACTTGTCTCTAGGGATTTTTGCAATGTCTTGAAAACCGTAGGGGAACATTTCATGGTGTTTATAACTGCAATAGGCTTCCACCTTTTTTATATTTTCTTCCCTATTTTACAAGTATTTTTGGATGGTTTTCTGAGTGTGCATCGCCCAAAAGGTAGCATGACTTGTGGGAGATCATATGGCTATCGTCCCATGATCAGGGAGTGTCATGGATGCCTTCACGAGAGTATAATAACTCATTAAATGGGCTCTGTAATATCTTATGTAGGTTATGCACTGTGCATGACCATCTACATGACCTTATGAAGGTTATGTGATCACATGTCTCTGGGAAGTTCATGTGATTCATTTGATCTTGGCCACCCAATTCTTCCTTTAATTTGTGGATAAAATAATACCCATATTCAGGTATTTCTTACCTTTAAGATTTTCCAATGATCATCTAGAAAACATCATCAAATAACCCTCCCCCTCATGAGAAAGTTCATGGGGACAATGGATCGATTTTGAGGAAAGTAAATGCCCACATGAGGCTTTGGCACTATCACTGATCAGTGTCTTGGGCGATGATTGGTCTTCTAGTAAATGTTTGGTATTCCATAAAATTCCCTATAAATAGGGGAATAAAGGGTGGTTCATTCACCAGATACACAAATCTCATAGCTCTTACATCATTTTCTTGTCACATGACCTTTTCACAATCCCCTCCCATAAGAACTGATATATAGATACATTTTTGAGAAATTTTCACAATAACTACTTCACAAGACTTGTTTTTCTTAGTCACTTGTCTAAATTAACCATGAATCTATCTTTGGTAATTGGTTTGACTTTTTATCTACTAACAAAATATCCATCTTGAAGGTTCTGTAGGATCTATTGGCTCGATCGAATGTCCAATCGACTATTATATGGATCTCATGACCATGATCGGGTCACACGATCATGAGTCTCATGACTATTTGAGTAGTTTCCTGATATCCTATGGTTTTATCTATTTTGAGAGAATTTTTATAATCTAGGATATTTTTTAATCCTTTATGAGATCATGGATCCCCTTGTGATTCATGCAATGTGAATGAGGCTGTTAAAGTTGTGCATTTTTTACAGTCTTTTCACTTGTCTAACATATGCTTCTTTCCTTTGTGCAGATAGATTCCACATCTTTTTAGACTTCCTTAGCCACATCAAACTAGAGAGATATGATTTCTAGGAATCATAATTTCGACCCTCATTACCTTTTTCATTCTATGAATGAGGTCCTAAAGATGATTCTCTCATCCAAGCTCCATGATTATCATTTATCTCATCGACTTCCCGAGTACGGGTTTAGCCTTCTGGTCGATGTTTTTATCCCCTCTATTGACTAAAACCCACAATCTTGTTAGGTTTCAACTTCTCTTGATTTCATCTAGTCTATAGTTTTTTAGGATGTCCATTTGGTTATATCACAGTTTCAAGGGGTGTATTATATGTTAAAAAGCTCCCCTTTGGGCCCAGATGGCTATGAATTTGCTTATAATCCCATTGTTAAGAGCTATTCAAGCATACTTGTCTCTTATTCTAAAAACTATAGTGGTGGATGGAGCTCAAAATGGGATTTGAGACCTAGTGGAAATTTTTCTGACTAATGGGATTGGTCATTCTGGGTTAGGTATAGTTTCTTAAAGTTTTCTGACCAGATTTACGTTATCCTTCTTTATGAAGCTGTATGGGTTCCCCAATTTATCATTTATTTCCAGTCTCATATCCTCAGGTAAATGGTTAGTCATTAGTGACCCAACAATAACTCATTTCATTCATTCTATGTAGAGGTAGGAATCATCCTCTAGTATATCTACCAATTGGGAGAGATATCCCCTATTGGGGAGATGTATGACGAGTTCCTCCCTACTACAGATGTTTGATATGACCCTTGAAAAGCTTTAGTATTGATGAGGGGTATTCTTAAAATTATGAAGGAAATGTTAATAAAGGGCATAATTATGAATTTTCTCATCTCTTCCAAAAATTGGATCAATATTTTACTTTATCACAGTAAAGATCTGTTGACTACTATTCACCCTCATTGGTTCCCTTCTCAAAATGTTCATAACAATGCCAGTTCATATTGAACCATTGTGGAAGGTGAAGATCATACTACATGGTTCTACTAGGTGAGGTTAGAAATATCCCTGATCTATAGGTTGGTATTCTTTATGGACATGTTCTTGAATGGATATATTTTCCCAAATGGGGATGCCCATTCAGGAATCTGTGTTAGTATGTTAGTGATGGAAGCATGGATAGTATAGGGATGCACTCTTAATCTAGTGGTAATGAATCTTGCATGCCTTTACCAGCTCTTGCGCTACATTCAGTAGGGAAGAATCCCTTATAGGATGACTGGTCTTTTACTGTATTTATCTTTCTATATACGGGAGAATTTCACTATTACATATACTACAATACTATAGGTATTCTATATACCTTATTTTTTCCTAATTTTCTGAACATATCTAGGGTTGATGCCATGTTGTTAGAAATTGATGAGGTTTCTGATGTGTTTATCCAACTTGATTGCTTTGATTTCATGATTTATCCTGCACTAACTAGTCCAATCATTGATAATTGTAGTGGATATATTGAAGAAATTTCATAAAATATTTTCCTTCAGGACATGGTTTTTACAACTAGGATGGATGATTTGATCATTTTCAAACCATATACTCCATACTAGTTCTCTCTTAATTTTGACTGTATCCAAAGGGTTTCCCCTCTCCCTTCGGTTGGTGTGTGGGGAGAATAGCATCCTAGGATCATTTTCCAATTTTGGATAACATTGGTGCATGAGGATACCAATGCAGATATTATTCTTCCTCCTACTAGCACTCCTTCCTTCCTATCACATGATTATGCCTAGGCTTGGATTTAGGCCTACCAAAATGTAATGCTGAATAGATTGTCCCTTCAAGTGGAAAATCCATTTGTTACACTGACCCCCTTACCTGTAGCTACATTGTAGTTGATTAAATACTCATGTGATTCTTTGAGGAAACACTATAATTTCAACAACGATCATCCCATTAGTGGGGCATAATCTATTGAGGAGGTTGGACTTTCAGCACAATAAATTGACAATGTTCTTGTTGAGGGAAGAACATATGAGAGTTTTTCTCTTGCTTCCTCATAATCTCGACTAGTTTTTCCTTCTTTTGACATACCCACTTAGGAATCTATAAATTCTCAGACATGGTATAGGATAATTTGGAAGAAGGTTCATACCCTAATTACTGAGGCTCCTATGGGAACGATTTATGTCCCATACAAACATCTTCACCAGTTGTTTCATGATTTTGGGGTGGGAGTCTTTGAGTTTCAATCATTATATGAAATCATGAGACAAATCATCATGACATGGAAATAATTGGCTACCAATTATAGGTACTTTCATGATCTTAATGATGGGGATTCTTTGGAAAAATTGAAGAAGGAAGCTTCATAGGAATTGGAATAGGGCCATAAGTTTATATCTGATCTGTAATCCTAAATATATGTCTTGACCTTGTAGATTTGGCGGTGAGGAGATCCTAGATCACTCAAATTATAACCTTTCAGATTCATCTCCCTCAATTGAAACCACTCAAAATAGAGTTCAAAATATATCAACTTTGATTTATTACCTTCATCCTCGAGTGAATGTAAAATAAGTCGGGTGAGCAACACTTCAGTGTTCAATTAAGGCTTCTCGCTAGACTCTTTATGACTTCCAATTCATCCAATCAAATCATATTTTAGTTTTATTTTTGATATCTATTTTTCTTGGTCAAATCTTAGGAGAGGCTCCAAAATGTGGAGATCCATCCTTCTGTATTCCATTGAAGAATGAATCTACATATCTTTATATGTTGTTTTCTAGTTCTATTTAATTTATGATGTGCATGACATTTCATTGATCTGATATTGTATGAATCATCAACAATACCCATAATTCATGTAATATCAAGTAAAATTAAATTTATGGATCAAAAAATTTAAATCATAACAGATTATTCTTAAGAAATGATCATGAATTCCCACCAACACGATATTTCCCACTGATGTATCTACTCCAGTTATCATGAGATTACATGATTCACAAAAGGATAATCTAGGTAGAATACATGTCCATGATATAGAGTTCTCTATATCTTTCCTAAGTCAATGAACTTGGTGAGCATAGCTTAGTTTTTACTAAATCCATAGAGGGGGCCTCACAAGCTTTTTATGTTTTTCATTCATGTACACTAAATCATTATTGTATTATATTTTAGGGTCTTTTATCTCAGACCTTCTACCATTGGTAGTTTAGGTTGTTTTATATCACACCTTTTATTGATGTAATTAAAGTTATTTTAGCTCATACCTTATATTTTTTTAGTTTATGGTTTTCTATATCAGACCTTTTATTTCAATATTTTAGGGTCTCTTGGCTCAGACCTTATATTGTTTTAGTTTAGGGCCTTTTAGCTTATACCTTTTATTTTTGTATTTTAGGGTCTTTTAGCTCAGATCTTCTATCGATGTGTCTAAGGTCTTCTAGAACTGACCTTTAGATGTCATGCAGTTTAAATTATATTTTCCAGGACTTGAAAATAGAATATAGGGAAAACAAGGTAGGGATAACCCAAAACACTATAGGGTGCTGAGTTCTGTTATGGAGTTTTTGGGGATCACAAGGATTAGAGAACCTTTCCTACAAGGAGTATATACCTCCAATTGGTAGGTAAAATCCCTTATGTCTTAGTAGCATGGTCAAACATGGTTATCTCCACTCTTTTTTAAGGGTCATGGAATATATATGAGGGTAATATTGGTTCAGGGAGAAATACTTGGGAAGTTGGGTCTTCCAAGATAGTTGTAATGTGGGTGATGTAATTCAAAACCCAAAAGTTTGAGTCAATGAATATGATATGGGAAATATATTCCAAGAATGACCCATAACACCCTGAGTTTATGAGCTCCACCACAGTGTTACCAAGTCTCACAAGGATTGGGGTTCCTTTATTAAAAGGGGATATGCCTCTGTTTAGTAGGTTAAATCCCTTATGTGTTGGTAGAATGTTTAAAATAATGTTTCCCCACCCTTTTTAAAGGTTCATAAAAGATTTTTGAAGACTAAAACGTCCGAATAATGAAGTTTGGTATGGAGAGAAATCCATCCAAGAAGGATTCTGGAACTCTAGGGTAGTTTAGTTCTTTAATTGTGAAGCTCAATCCCTACGCCATGTGATTTTGAGTCACGATGTGTGGTTCTTCAAAAGTTTTGGGAATAGAGAATCATATTCCAAATTTGTGAAATGGTACAAAACACAGTGACTTGACATCACGTATGTCAAATATGCTTGAATATTCTGGTTATGGGGATTGTAAATCATGGTCCAAAGCACTCATTTCATGAGGGTAATATGGGAAAATCATGCTAGGGATGGACCGGGACACCTTTAGTTGTTGGGTTCCCTCACTATGATGTCAGGCTCAAAAGAATTAGAAAGCTATTTATATAGGGAAAAGATGTATCTAGTTGGTCAATCTAAGACTTTATGCATCAATATCATGGTCAAATAGAGAGATCAATTTTCTTTCCCATGGGGCATGGATGGTTTACGGTGACCTGGGATTCTTAAATCATGAAGTGTGATTTGTATAAAATGTAATATTTAAGAAGTTTTCAAGAACCCTAAAAGTTGTTTTTCTTCCTATTGAACATTTTATCATGGCGATGGGAATGAAAACCCATTACTATAGCTTTTTCCTAGACAAGTGGGTCCAGTGATTATGACTCAGCTTTTACTAGGGACACAAATCAGACTCTATGAGCTTTATGCCTCATTTATTTTCACCTTAATTTTTTCCTAAACTCTAGAGATGAAGAGTTTAGTGAGCGAAGACTATAATTTTTCTTAGGTCTCCCTTTATGATTTTTCAACCTTAAAAGTTTTGTGCCTATTTTTCTAGAATTTTAAGGTATTGTAAGAAGTAGAAGAGAGGAATGGGTCATTTCTGGGGATGATCCCATAAGGGGCTCTATGAGATAGGGCTTCCCATCATCATTCCCTCCTTCATCTAGGGTTGGTATGGTTCTTCCTTCCTTGTTATTGGTGAGTTTTTTCTGGAAGATCCTTGGTTACGGTGGAGTCAATGACTTCGTGGACTCGGTCATCTTAGCCTTTTGCACCATTGCTAGCCTCTCATATCTAAAATACTAATTCACCAGATAGGGTTTCTCAAGGTGGTGTGGTTCCAGTCTATGACCAAGAGCCAGCTTTAGTGGCCTAAGGGTGCTTCCTCATCTCCCGTGTGTATGTTGTATGGTTTATCATGGTCTCCACGAGACTTGGATGGTAGTGACGGGATCTGGCTTGCAGTGGGTCTACCTTCTGAAAAGCTAGTGATGTTTTTTTGTTTTAGTTTTTTGCAGTTGTTTTTGGTTTGGGGGTGATAGAGTTCTTGAGAAATACATGGTCTTTGAATTATTGATTTTTGATTTAGATGAGGTTTTTATTTTGGTTGGATGACCGGTTCTTTGGATATTAGCTTCACATGTGGACTCTCAAGATTGTTTTGGATGATGAATATATTTGGCTTGTGATTGATTAATGCTAGGAGTTGTATTTTTTTGCAAGGATGTGTCTAGATTTCGTTGATTGTTGTTGAGTTGCTAGAGTTTGGGTGACTTGTAGTTTGTCTTGTGGTGAATGATTGATGGTGATGTAGTGTTGATGTTTTGATGAAGGTGGTATTGATCTGTGTAAGTTTTGGTGTAGTTGACATGTAATTGAAGAATTAGAGTTGATTTAAGAGTGATGGGAACTAAGCATGAATTGCATATTGATCCTGGTTTTCTACAGCAGAAGGGTATGGGGTTTTTTTATGGATTTGGATTTTGGATGGCTTCTTCCAGATTTTCTACAAGGAAATTCTCCTGATGAGGACTAGAGTAGGTTATTTCACAGTGCATGACTATCCATATTTGGAAGTTTTAGATGGTATGTCTTAGCCATCGGTACTAGGCCCATGCATTTCTACACATGACAACTAGCTGAATAGTCATGAATTGGTGGAGTTTTTACATACTGGCGATGATGCTAGGGAGGGGTATTTCTAAGTAGTCTTGTTCTGGTATTTGACCTTCGAATTATGTTGATGTTTCTACGTCCTAGAATTCATGTCAGGTTTCACACATTTTCCCTTAAAATGGGGTTTATCCAAAAATAAATAAAAATTTAGGCCTTCCAGCCATTCATTCAGTCAAGGTCTTGTGATTTGTAGCATTAGATGGTGTATTTTAAGTCCATACATATTTGACCAAATTGTAGGAAGTTTAAGTTCATGAATCACATGGAATTATCATGAATGGAATGTTACACAAGTGCCTCATTAGGATACCCATGTTCAGAAGTATTCTAACATCTTTTTGAGAGGGAGATGAAAATGTTGTAAATAATGGATTGAGGTTCTCTGGTCATGAGTAAGGATTTGGTAAAATCATACTAGGGATTCCCCATATTACCCTTAGGTACTGGGTTCTACCATGGTGACATCAGGATTACAAGAATTACAAATCTATTTATATAGGTCCAATATGTATCTAATTGATCAGTCTGAGACTTTATGCATCAATAGTATGGTGAAAAAGAGAGATATATTTTCCTCTCCAAATTCCATGGAAGGTTTGTTGTAACCAAATTCACTCAAGACATGAAATGTGATTTATGAATTGAGGTTCTTAAAATATGATATAAGTACCCCATACTCTAGTTGACTAGGGTAAGTCAGTCTTGGTCCTTTGATAAGGGATGATAATGGGTGATGCCTTTTATATTTTAACATCATATAGTGGGGTCATATCTATCGTGCAGTTTTAATGTCATGTAACCAGGACATTTTCCATGCAGTTTAACATCATGCACTAAGGATATATTCATTTCCTTATATTTTAACATCATGTGGTAAGGATGCATTTTTTTTCCTTGTAGTTCAATGTCATGAGGTATGTATTTGGGAATCGACATGACCAATTTTGCAATATGTATCACATGATTAAGTAATCCATGCACAAATATGACTCGTATTTAGAAAAACAATGCTTGTATGACTCGACCCCTATATATTTGGAGGGAGTCCCTTGCACAGGTCTGATCCATACATAAGGATGGGGGGAATAATATTTCTTATTATGGATGGACCCAAGAATTGGATAGCTATGAATCGCAATATATCCTATGAGGGTAGGAACCAAGCCACATATAGTTCATGAATGGAAAACATTGCACGCAGGTCTGGCCCATATGTATAGGGGAGAATTATTCCCATTGATTTTTTTATCTAAGCTAGGGATTGAAGATCTAGGAATCAATGTGTATCCTATGATGATAGGAATCAAGCCACACGTAGTTCTTGAGGAACCATGTATTATAATTTCATGGGGAAGGTCACAGGCTCCCTAATGTGAAAAGGGAATACTGAAATTGGACCTCAGACCTGAGATCTGGGTGTCACTATGTATCCTATAATGACTGGAATCAATCCACACATAGTTCTTTGATTGAAAGTTTCTTGTGCAGGTCTGGCCTCTACGTAGGGAGGGAGAATTTTTATGTTTATTTATTGTGACTAGACCCAATATTAGATATCTAGGTGTCACTACATATCTTGTGATCACAGTAATCAAACCTTAAATAGTTTTGGAAACCCATGCAGTTTATTGTCGTAGGGTAAGGACATCAATTGTGTAGTTTAACGTGATGCAGTAAGGAATCATGGAGTGCCTTTTAAGGTATTTTATTCAATACCATGATACCCCTTTCTTGGGCTGATATGTATCAATCATGCAGGGAATCCCTTACCAAAATTCCTAATCTCGTGTGATCTATGCTCAGTGTTAGAAACAAGGAATGGAAAAGGTTCCTCATAGATTGAAGGAAATTGGAGGATAGACATAGGAATTTTGTACCATGAATTATCTAGACTATGATATAGGATTTGGTAATCTCTATATATCTCATTAAAATGAGAATAAAGTAATACATAGTTCTAAAAAATCCATGTTATTTAGTGTCATATGAATAGGACATTAGTCGTGCTATTTAATGTTGTGTGGTAAGGACGTGGGTGACTCGACATTAGAGAAAAGTAATTTTGTAAATGGGCCAAAGAATAGAGGTCTTGGAATCACTACATATCATGTGATGGCAATGATAAATCCAAACTTAGTTCTTTGTAACCGTTTAGTTTAGTGTCATGTGAATAGAACATCATCCATGCAGTTTAACATCTTGTGGTAAGGATGAGGGTTACCCAACATGAATTAGGATGAATCATTGGGGGATCCATATAGTTTAACATCATGTGGTGAGGATTCATACCATACAGTTTAACTTCATGCAATAAATACATCTTCCATGTATTTTAACATCATGTGGTATGGACGTTTGTCGTGCAGTTTAAAATCATGTGGTAAGGACATGAGTCACCTACTATAGAATAAAATTAATATCATGGTTGGGCTGATGAATACTGGTTTGGGTGTCACTATGTAACCTACGGTGATAGAAATAAATCCACACATAGTTTTTGGATGAAGATATTCCCTATGTGGATCTGGATTTCACATATGGATAGGGGCATTTGATCATTATTTTTCATAGATCTAGCTCATCTGTGGTGAATCATCTGTGAGATGATGATTCCCATGTAGGTAAACATCCTATGGTGAGGACATCTTATATAAAGTTTTAACATCGTGCAGTTAGGACAATAGGTTTTTTGTAGTTTATAGTCTTTCATCATGCACTTATTTTCATAGTTTAATGTCATGAAACCAAGACGAGATCCATATATTTTTAACTTCATGTGATTAGGATGAGAGATATTATGCAGTTTAAAGTATTATAGCATAGAATTCTTTATGTAGTTTAACTTCATGCAACCAAGATGCGCTCCACACAATATTAACTTCATGTTGTTTGGACAAGAAAGGTAGTTCAATTTAAATTATTATATCATGGACTAATTTTTGTAGTTTAACTTCATGCAATAATGACAATCTCTGTATAGTTTTAACATCATGTTTTTAGGATGAAAAATGTTGTGCAGTTTTAATTCTTGTAGCATGGGCATCTTTTCATAGCTTAACAACATGAAACTAGGAAAATATCTATATAGTTTTAATGTCTTGTGTTTAGGAAGAGGTGACACTTGATGGCAGTTATGAAAAGTATTTCTTTAGAAACCTTGCATTGGTTTGGGGTGTGACACGCTCTCTATCCATTGTGTCTAGTGAGTAATCTATAATGTGATTGACCTTATATATGATATAAGTCCCTTCCAATTTGGGTTCTAGATTTGGATGTTTCTTTCCCAGTATCATTGGGGTTTTGAGATCCAACACCATTTCTCATTGGAGGAACAAATGGAGGTGAACATTTTTTAAGGCATGTGTGTTTTGATTCTGATGAACTTCAAGGTTTTTCAATGTGTGAAACCTTTTATCATCAAGCTACTGTAGATCATCCAACTACTTTTGTTATTGATCATCATATGATAGTTAACCGCTAATGGATATTTGGAGTGACTTTAATTTGAATTCTTTGGGTAACACTGTAGAGACCCGTATCCTGACGTACATGAACATTACATTACTTTTGCGGAATACTTAATACATAACAAAAATACACACACAAGGATCGTAATAGTTTAGTGTCTTTGGAAACTCGGAACGTAATCTTCTAATCCTGGTGAAAGATCTTCAAAATCTCCCACAAAGATCTTCCTTTTTTTTTACCTAAAACCTTTCTTTATATCCTGGGGAAAAGAAAACATAAAAGGGTGAGCTCAAATGCTCAGTAAGGGTAAACAAAAGAAATATCAATCACATAATTTTCATAAGAACATAACATTTTTGGAAATCTTAACCTGCAAAAGAGAGCATAATTTCATAACATGGGATAAATCATAGTAGTGAAAATGAAACCATAACTTAAAACATTACTCATTGTGGCATACACACATAATCATAGAGAATCATTTCTTGTTAGTCAAGACTCATTGCCAAGACTATCTTAGTGGACAAAGTCCCTTTCTGAATCGAGTAATCCTCGTTTCAGTCCTGTTTCACTGAACCGGTATAACCTACCATTCCAGCCATGTCTATCTCATGAGATATGAAATCTTTACCCAATGCATTGGAGGGAGATATAGGTCCCACCCATCTCTTAATGAATCCTTTCTTATGTGTGCCACAAAATCATAAATCATACATCATTGCATAACCCATGTAATAAAAATGGGATTCTTAAACAACATGACATCATAAAACCATTCATATAAGATAAAGGAATTCATAAACATAATTCCATCACAACATAGTCAAATCAATGTAAAAATATGGATAGAAACAGAACCCTTTATTATCTTATATGGAAAATAATTTTGATAAAACACTTGAAATGAATTCTTGAGGAAAATATCCTTTCTTCTTCAAAAATCAATTTCTTTTCACAAAACATCATGCAATTTTAAAAGAAATAGATTTTGTTAAAAATAGTCATGAAATCTTTTGGAGGAAGGTTCATGAAAATAAGGCTTTATAAAACCCTAAAAATCCGTTCGTGCCGTATAAGTTAAAAAAAACATTCTTCGTACTTTTGTCGGAAAAGTCAAAAAGTACCTCGTATAAAAAAACGACAAAAGATTCCTTTCATATTCTTTACTAAAAACTCACCGATGGGTAAAATTGGATTTAAACTATTTTAAGTGGATGGAAAAAATATTACATATTGAGGGAACATGGATGTGGATGATAAAATACACCCCAGTAAATACTTACGAATAAACAATCTCGGATAAAAATGAGATTGTGATATTTCCCTTACCTTAGGTCCGACTTGCTTTGTAAGTGTCCGAACCTCCTGTATAATGATTTAAATCATGTTATTGACTTATTACAGAATCATATTCATTGTTATGATATCATATATGGTTCACTTATGACATTATATTACCCGTTCTTTTGTAAATTCCATGTTAAAGAAGCGTTTTGGGTAAAATCGTTTCATTTATCGTAGGTGTTTTGACTTGTTGTTCTTGACATCATTATTACTTATATCATGATTTACTTACTTCCAGAATATAAAATATGATTTATATATCATATATATTCAGTATATATATATATATAATAGATAGATAAATAAAATGAAAAACACCGTTCATGGAGACGGTAGTCCGTACGTACGCATGAACGCTGTTTTTCTTTCCTTATTGTCTTGAAATGGAAGTAAGTAGATGACATACATATGTATATATATACATAAATCCATTAGCTTTATAATGTCATATATTTCATTATTATTTCTTATATATACATTATAATCATTCCTAAATGGTTAACATGGAGAATGAATCTCATCGCGTCGTGGAGACGGTAGTCCGTACGTACGCACGAGCGATGATATCATTTCTATAAATATTGAATTGAATTGAAGTGGATTATACAATATATCAGAATCAATATTATGTTTTAATAACTATGTATAGTTATTCTTTACACCATTATACCCATCCATGTAAGGTGGTGGTGGAAAATAGATTACACCACGGCGTGGAGACGGTATTCCGTACGTACGCACGCGCGGTGATTTCTTTTTCCGTAGGATGGATAGATGGTGAAATAGGGTTGTTTCATACTTATAATAACATATCAGTATATGAGTGATACTGATGTTATTACTTCATAATGAAACAACCTAAGAAGAAGAAGTGGAAGAAGAAATAAAGATGAAAGAATTGGTAATGGTAATTACCTCTTCTTTGAAGTGCCTCTTTGAGACCTCCTCTTAGGGCACTAGAATTGGTCTTTGAGGAAGACCAGAACCTCTAGGATGTTTCTAGGGAAGTGGAGAAGGGATTTTTTCAGGGGTTGGCCGAGCTTGAGTGCTCAAATTGGTGTGAGGAGGAGGGGGAGGAGGTGTCCTTTTATAGGGGAGGAGAGGGGCACCTTAGGAATATCTCAAAATATTATTTTATATTAAAGTCAAAATCGGTTTATAATGGTTCCAAAGGGTCTTATTTCGAAGCTAAAGTGGGGATGGGTCGAAATCCTATCAACCAATAGAATTTAGACAAGTTTAGGATATTATTGTAACCTTATCAATTAGATTTAACTCTAAGTTAAATAATTTAACTTTTACCGTGTCTTTTTGTTTTCTTTCACTATATGGTTAATAAACTTACTATAACATGCCAAACGAACCACAAATTGTTTATTATTAATATATATATCCTTATCTAAGTCATTTGGCCGAACCTTAGATTTTTAGGAATAAAATAACAATTAATAATATAATATTTGATTTAAAAACTATTTTGTGTCAATTTTGACACTATTTGATATATGATTTTTGTGAAAGTCATAACAGAATTATATGTTCGAACCAAGTTGATTAAATCAACATTAATATATCATAGTAACCTAGAAAATTAGTGGAATTCATAAAAAATCTCAAATTACATTTATTTTGGTGTTTATAACATCAATTATGTCAATATTTCATTAATAAGATAATTACTGCATCATCGTTGTGTCATAAATAAATTAAATAATTTGATGTCTAAAAATTACAAATAAAATACCATCATGTAGGAAATCTTTTTAGCTTTCTAATGAATATTTACAATCGAATTTATCTTATGTATAAACCCATATTAAAAATGATTTACTTATTAAACTTTGATTTTAACTATTTTAACCCTTCTTTAAATAAATTCATAATAAATGTCCTAATCTAATCCAAGTGGGCCTAAATGGTCATATTTTATTCCTAAGTTTGTTTTTGGTCGAATTACACTTGTCCAATAGAATTATGACATGTGTTAGGGTAATAGTAATATCATATTTACCCTTAGTTACCCTATTTACTATTAACCGCGGTAAAAAAAAGTAAAAAGTTACTATTCACCAAAAATTATTTTCATCTCATTGAACCACATTTTAGTCCTTGATATTAACCGTGTCTCTCGGATTTTCGAAATTCCATTCACAGAAGTGGTAAAATTAAGTTTTATGCAAAATTCAGTTTTTAACCTACCACTTAGTGGTTTCACTATTCATCAAAAATTGAAAGTTTTCAGAAAAATGCCAAAATTTCATCCTAAGCTATATTTCATATTCCGAATTCAAAAATGAAGTCTATTTTACCAAATTCATAACATAGAAGTTGAATTAATTAATTTTATAATTAAATCCCGCTATTAAAACAAATAGCGTGTTTTTACGAAACAATATCTATCAAAAGATTGACACTTGTTTATGTCAGGTTTAAATGTGAAATTACGTCCAATGACCAACATTGTATTAAATTGTAAAAATATATTCTAAATATACTTTAAAACCACTCAAATTAATAATTTATCACTATTAATTATTTCGATTAAAAAATTTGTTTTTAATTATAATTTAGTAATTTTCACTATTCATCAGAATATGAAAGTTATCCGAAATGTACCAAAATTTCACCTTAGGCTAAATTCGATACTCCGAATCCAAAAATGAAGTCCATTTTGAGAGTTAAAATTTCTAAAATTTAAAAAGTGGTTATTACTATTCATAACGGCTAGTTTTAATAATATTTTAATAGCATATCATTGTTTCGTGAAACTCAGGATTACGTACCACACACGCTATCGAGGAAGGTTGTGATTGCGTGTAATGCAAGGCAAGTCAAGGATGCGTGTTGTGCAAGCTCCTTTTGGTGTAGCGTATAACACAAGACATTAGTAAAATAAAAAAGAATATTTTTCATAAAATCTCGGGCTGTTACATTCTACCCCCCTTAAAATGAATTTCGCCCTCGAAATTCGTCGGGGTTATAAATGGTTTACTATTCGAAAGTTTCTTTAATAGAAACCCACATCGTAAAAGGGAATACCAAAACTTGGCTTTAAAAACTAAAGTATGAAATGTAACGATTACCCAAATAAACTAATCACTGGGTTTCCACATAGGTGAAAATATGGATATGGAAGAGAAATCTAACCATCATGTTCTGATGGAGAGTGGTAGAGAACATGGCTATGGAAAATCCAGTAATCACAAATCCATAGATTTGTGATGATATAAGGTACCATCTGATTCATCAGGTATAAGATCACTAGGACAACATTTTTGGTTTTCAAGATCATTTCCCTAAAGTTGAAAATTTGAATTGGAATAAATACTTTCTTTATTTTGGTACAATTTCACTATTGTTCGTGCCTAGAACAATTTCCACTTCATCTCTTAAATAAATGAAGTTGAATTTGTTATTCGTGAAGTGTTAGCAGATCATGTGATAGAATGACGGGTCATTCCATCTGTCTCAAACAAAAGGTTAGCAAAAAATATATACATAAGTCGATCTATAGTGAGATTAATCATATATAGTTCCTAAAATGGACTTATACTTCATATATCATACTGCTTAATATAATAAAACTAGTTTCTACTAAACAGGGACTTCCTGTAGGTCAGCGGTAGGCGATAAAGGCCAGTTGCACTTCGGTTGTGGGTTCGATTCCTACAGCCTTGTCCGAAGCGATGGGTTGTCGCCCGTCCTGCAGGTTGTCCTTTTTCTAAAACTACGTCACTATAACATCCCATCAATAATATCGAAAATCTTCTATCCTTAAACAATACTAACTTATGTCCAACATAATCCAGTCTAATCTTTAGGCTTATACATAATACTGCAGTCCACTCTCATAATATAGTGACATCTATTACCAGAGATTTAATACTGTCGTTGATCCCCACATATCATAAGATATGTCTTGTTGGTCACATTCCAAACATTCAAAGTCCTTAATCGTGTATTCTCTTGAATACCTTAGTGAAAACATGAGTGCAGTTAAAAGTTAACACTTTCCACATACCAAAATCCTCAAAATTCTATATACTCAAACCATGATATCACTTTGTCCTTATATCAATCATGAGCTCATGAAAACTATCAAACATTTAATTTTCTCCTTATCCCTTCATTATGCGCATATCATCTACATTCCAAAAATATCTGAATAACCTTTCATGGATACTGTTAACATTAATCATGCACTTTCAAAACACAAGGAAAGACAACAGTGTAACAATCCATAGATGTCTCTTTATTCCAAAATTACACATGATAAACATGTAATCATTCCACTACATTCTCAAACCATTGACCGAGCTTCAAAAATTCTTTCATCTCACATATCATTTGTAGTCTCTTCATCATCATCCACATAAATACTACCCATATGACCATACTGATTCTCTTCATGAGTCTTTCCCTTAGGGAATTTGTTTGCATAATGCCCATACATTCCACATTTAAAACACTTAACCATTTTTGATGTCGTAGCAATACCATTATCCTCATCCCTGGTATTAACTGAACCTTTTCCTTTGCACTTACTGGATTTGTGTCCTTCTTTTCCACACCCAAAGCATCTTCCAGTTCCTTTGAAACATTCTCCTTGATGCCTCTTCCCACATGATTTACATAGGGGAAATTGAACTTTCTTTCCTCTATGATCATCATGAAACTCCATCTTTCTCTTATTAGCCGAGTCTGGAAACTTACCAAATTTTACTTTATTGATCATATTATGAGATTGCTGATTCAGCATAATAATGATGTTTGGACTTCCAAATCCCATTTCATTTGGTTGCTCATAAAGAATACCATTCCATTGTCCATCATTTCGTGAATCACCTTGTTTCCAGCCATTTTCTAAAACCCAAAAAGAATAGCGTGAGAGGCAAAAATCATGCTAGGGAAAACAACATAGTAAAGGGGGAGTACCTTGAACATCTAATATCTTAGGTTTAATTCTATGATCGTTAACGTAGTTCTAGTACTATAACCTATACGTATACTTAACCTTAGGGACATCCCTAGACATACCTTAGAAATGTCTCTAGGGATCTCACTAACGCTTTCGCATCCTAGTTTCCAAAGGTTGACTAAACCTTTCCTCTGATACCAACTGTAGAGACCCGTATCCTGACGTACATGAACATTACATTACTTTTGCGGAATACTTAATACATAACAAAAATACACACACAAGGATCGTAATAGTTTAGTGTCTTTGGAAACTCGGAACGTAATCTTCTAATCCTGGTGAAAGATCTTCAAAATCTCCCACAAAGATCTTCCTTTTTTTTTACCTAAAACCTTTCTTTATATCCTGGGGAAAAGAAAACATAAAAGGGTGAGCTCAAATGCTCAGTAAGGGTAAACAAAAGAAATATCAATCACATAATTTTCATAAGAACATAACATTTTTGGAAATCTTAACCTGCAAAAGAGAGCATAATTTCATAACATGGGATAAATCATAGTAGTGAAAATGAAACCATAACTTAAAACATTACTCATTGTGGCATACACACATAATCATAGAGAATCATTTCTTGTTAGTCAAGACTCATTGCCAAGACTATCTTAGTGGACAAAGTCCCTTTCTGAATCGAGTAATCCTCGTTTCAGTCCTGTTTCACTGAACCGGTATAACCTACCATTCCAGCCATGTCTATCTCATGAGATATGAAATCTTTACCCAATGCATTGGAGGGAGATATAGGTCCCACCCATCTCTTAATGAATCCTTTCTTATGTGTGCCACAAAATCATAAATCATACATCATTGCATAACCCATGTAATAAAAATGGGATTCTTAAACAACATGACATCATAAAACCATTCATATAAGATA
The DNA here is from genome assembly GCA_963277665.1 of Viscum album. Classification (NCBI taxonomy): domain Eukaryota; kingdom Viridiplantae; phylum Streptophyta; class Magnoliopsida; order Santalales; family Viscaceae; genus Viscum; species Viscum album. The sequence goes on from OY728162.1 coordinate 617,681,172, forward strand.
AAGGAATTCATAAACATAATTCCATCACAACATAGTCAAATCAATGTAAAAATATGGATAGAAACAGAACCCTTTATTATCTTATATGGAAAATAATTTTGATAAAACACTTGAAATGAATTCTTGAGGAAAATATCCTTTCTTCTTCAAAAATCAATTTCTTTTCACAAAACATCATGCAATTTTAAAAGAAAGAGATTTTGTTAAAAATAGTCATGAAATCTTTTGGAGGAAGGTTCATGAAAATAAGGCTTTATAAAACCCTAAAAATCCGTTCGTGCCGTATAAGTTAAAAAAAACATTCTTCGTACTTTTGTCGGAAAAGTCAAAAAGTACCTCGTATAAAAAAACGACAAAAGATTCCTTTCATATTCTTTACTAAAAACTCACCGATGGGTAAAATTGGATTTAAACTATTTTAAGTGGATGGAAAAAATATTACATATTGAGGGAACATGGATGTGGATGATAAAATACACCCCAGTAAATACTTACGAATAAACAATCTCGGATAAAAATGAGATTGTGATATTTCCCTTACCTTAGGTCCGACTTGCTTTGTAAGTGTCCGAACCTCCTGTATAATGATTTAAATCATGTTATTGACTTATTACAGAATCATATTCATTGTTATGATATCATATATGGTTCACTTATGACATTATATTACCCGTTCTTTTGTAAATTCCATGTTAAAGAAGCGTTTTGGGTAAAATCGTTTCATTTATCGTAGGTGTTTTGACTTGTTGTTCTTGACATCATTATTACTTATATCATGATTTACTTACTTCCAGAATATAAAATATGATTTATATATCATATATATTCAGTATATATATATATATAATAGATAGATAAATAAAATGAAAAACACCGTTCATGGAGACGGTAGTCCGTACGTACGCATGAACGCTGTTTTTCTTTCCTTATTGTCTTGAAATGGAAGTAAGTAGATGACATACATATGTATATATATACATAAATCCATTAGCTTTATAATGTCATATATTTCATTATTATTTCTTATATATACATTATAATCATTCCTAAATGGTTAACATGGAGAATGAATCTCATCGCGTCGTGGAGACGGTAGTCCGTACGTACGCACGAGCGATGATATCATTTCTATAAATATTGAATTGAATTGAAGTGGATTATACAATATATCAGAATCAATATTATGTTGTAATAACTATGTATAGTTATTCTTTACACCATTATACCCATCCATGTAAGGTGGTGGTGGAAAATAGATTACACCACGGCGTGGAGACGGTATTCCGTACGTACGCACGCGCGGTGATTTCTTTTTCCGTAGGATGGATAGATGGTGAAATAGGGTTGTTTCATACTTATAATAACATATCAGTATATGAGTGATACTGATGTTATTACTTCATAATGAAACAACCTAAGAAGAAGAAGTGGAAGAAGAAATAAAGATGAAAGAATTGGTAATGGTAATTACCTCTTCTTTGAAGTGCCTCTTTGAGACCTCCTCTTAGGGCACTAGAATTGGTCTTTGAGGAAGACCAGAACCTCTAGGATGTTTCTAGGGAAGTGGAGAAGGGATTTTTTCAGGGGTTGGCCGAGCTTGAGTGCTCAAATTGGTGTGAGGAGGAGGGGGAGGAGGTGTCCTTTTATAGGGGAGGAGAGGGGCACCTTAGGAATATCTCAAAATATTATTTTATATTAAAGTCAAAATCGGTTTATAATGGTTCCAAAGGGTCTTATTTAGAAGCTAAAGTGGGGATGGGTCGAAATCCTATCAACCAATAGAATTTAGACAAGTTTAGGATATTATTGTAACCTTATCAATTAGATTTAACTCTAAGTTAAATAATTTAACTTTTACCGTGTCTTTTTGTTTTCTTTCACTATATGGTTAATAAACTTACTATAACATGCCAAACGAAACACAAATTGTTTATTATTAATATATATATCCTTATCTAAGTCATTTGGCCGAACCTTAGATTTTTAGGAATAAAATAACAATTAATAATATAATATTTGATTTAAAAACTATTTTGTGTCAATTTTGACACTATTTGATATATGATTTTTGTGAAAGTCATAACAGAATTATATGTTCGAACCAAGTTGATTAAATCAACATTAATATATCATAGTAACCTAGAAAATTAGTGGAATTCATAAAAAATCTCAAATTACATTTATTTTGGTGTTTATAACATCAATTATGTCAATATTTCATTAATAAGATAATTACTGCATCATCGTTGTGTCATAAATAAATTAAATAATTTGATGTCTAAAAATTACAAATAAAATACCATCATGTAGGAAATCTTTTTAGCTTTCTAATGAATATTTACAATCGAATTTATCTTATGTATAAACCCATATTAAAAATGATTTACTTATTAAACTTTGATTTTAACTATTTTAACCCTTCTTTAAATAAATTCATAATAAATGTCCTAATCTAATCCAAGTGGGCCTAAATGGTCATATTTTATTCCTAAGTTTGTTTTTGGTCGAATTACACTTGTCCAATAGAATTAGGACATGTGTTAGGGTAATAGTAATATCATATTTACCCTTAGTTACCCTATTTACTATTAACCGCGGTAAAAAAAAGTAAAAAGTTACTATTCACCAAAAATTATTTTCATCTCATTGAACCACATTTTAGTCCTTGATATTAACCGTGTCTCTCGGATTTTCGAAATTCCATTCACAGAAGTGGTAAAATTAAGTTTTATGCAAAATTCAGTTTTTAACCTACCACTTAGTGGTTTCACTATTCATCAAAAATTGAAAGTTTTCAGAAAAATGCCAAAATTTCATCCTAAGCTATATTTCATATTCCGAATTCAAAAATGAAGTCTATTTTACCAAATTCATAACATAGAAGTTGAATTAATTAATTTTATAATTAAATCCCGCTATTAAAACAAATAGCGTGTTTTTACGAAACAATATCTATCAAAAGATTGACACTTGTTTATGTCAGGTTTAAATGTGAAATTACGTCCAATGACCAACATTGTATTAAATTGTAAAAATATATTCTAAATATACTTTAAAACCACTAAAATTAATAATTTATCACTATTAATTATTTCGATTAAAAAATTTGTTTTTAATTATAATTTAGTAATTTTCACTATTCATCAGAATATGAAAGTTATCCGAAATGTACCAAAATTTCACCTTAGGCTAAATTCGATACTCCGAATCCAAAAATGAAGTCCATTTTGAGAGTTAAAATTTCTAAAATTTAAAAAGTGGTTATTACTATTCATAACAGCTAGTTTTAATAATATTTTAATAGCATATCATTGTTTCGTGAAACTCAGGATTACGTACCACACACGCTATCGAGGAAGGTTGTGATTGCGTGTAATGCAAGGCAAGTCAAGGATGCGTGTTGTGCAAGCTCCTTTTGGTGTAGCGTATAACACAAGACATTAGTAAAATAAAAAAGAATATTTTTCATAAAATCTCGGGCTGTTACAAACACTTCCTCGATCTTGTACACCAATGAATACAACATTACTTGTATAGCAGTATGTGTGGTGGTATTTGGGCCCATAAAGAATGGAGGAGGTTTTCCATCCAAAACTTATATTCCTTATTCACCAAATTCTATATTATATTTGAAAAAGTCTTATTTAATGCATCTATCTTTCCATTTGTTGTTTCATGATAGTGGGATGAGTGATTGGGCTCGATGTGGTGCTCTTGGTAGAGATTTTTCATCTCTGTATAACAGAATTTTGTTTCTTTTTCCATCAATATTGTGTGAGGTAATCTGAACCTAGTGATGATATGGGATTTTATGAAGTTGATTATGTTCTTTCTCTTGACTTCCTTGAGAGGTATTGTTGCATCCCATTTTGATAAGAAGTCATTAGTAGTATGTATGTACTTGAACTACTTGGTTGTGGCCAGTGGATATAGACCCACACCATCCATTCCCCATACGGTGAATGGCCAGGAATATTTAACTATATATATAAGTTATAAGTGTTTATGGATAAATTTTTCATGAATTTTTCATGCAAATTTTTTTGGTAAATTATACACAGTCTTGTATCATGGTTTTTCAGTAGTAACCCAACCTCCTTTTTTGGTGGGAGATCTTGGTCCCAGACTGATGAGCACCACAATATCCTACATGGACTTCTTCCATGATGGTTATAATCTCTCGTTATGCTATGTATATGAGTAAAATTCCATCAAATACTCACTTATATAGATATTTTTTCTCATTTGGAACATCCTGAAGGATAATGTTTATTGGTCACCGTCAAATTCATTCCCTTACGACTTGTTCTGTCAGGGGGATTCCATTTTAGATATATTTGATTATGGAATCCATCCATATAGGGGCATATATTGGTTCATCGGGATCTAGGGTAGTGCTAACCTGGTTGATTTCTCCCATATCATAGATGGTGATTGATGAGACCATCCTTCAGTGCGTGATAAATAAGATTGCTTCTTCCTGATCAGGGTAGGCCAATATTGTGTCTGAATTATCCAATACATCAGCTTGAGCATTATTTTATCAGGGAACATGATATAATGCAGGTTTGAAATGTAAATCTATCATTAGACCCCTGCCGTAGCGAATAATAGGGACCAATTATTCCTTCTTGATAGCATATTATCTATTGATCTGCTTTATCACTAGACCTGAGTCGCCTTTGATGTTCAAGTAGTCTATTTGTAGCTATATGGATAGTTCCAAGCCTGTGATGATGGATAGGTACTCAGCCTCATTATTTTTGCATCCCTCAAATATTAAGAAAAGGTAGGAAAAAGTACTTTGTCTTTAGAAAAAAATAAAACCCTTAATCAAACCTAATTGGGTATTAGGTTTTATAGTCTCTTATAAATACGAATCTAGGAGGCACCATAAAAATATATCTCCCATGCCTAGAGAGTTTCATGGGAATTGAAACCCTCCTCATCCAGAAGATCAATGTCTACTGGTTTACTTTCCATGGAGGGATGTGCCGCAAGGAAATCAGCCAGGGCTTTCCCATTCACTGAATTATGTGATATGAATTGGATTTCATATTGTTGTAGAATGAACACCCATCATACCAAGTGCTCAGTCAACATAGGGAGTCCAAGTATTTACTTGAGTGGATAAATATGAGAGACTATGTGGAATCTATGGTGTTTTAGGTAATGCCTCGGCTTCTACACTACAAATATGAGTGTGAGGTAGTTCTTATCAATATCTATGTATCGTGTCTCAGTACCTAGCATAATTTGGATGAGGTGGTAGAGACAATTATTTCTCCCCACATTATTATTCTATGTAAGGAGGGTGATCAGTGGAAATTCAAAGGCATCCACATATAAAATGAGTTGCTTTCCTTCTGCCAGTGGAATCAAGACTGGTGGGTGCATTTGGTACTTCTTGAGACTCTCAAAGGATTCCTAGAAGTCCTTATCCCATAGATTGGTAATTCCCTTCTTCATTATCTTGGTGAAGGGGATATATTTTCTACACAAGTTGGATATGAAACGTCAAGTGTAGGCAAGGTTCCCCTAGAGATCCATCACCTCTTTGAGATTTTGAGTGGGTGACATTTCTAAAATAGAATTAGTCTTTTTAGGATCAACCTCAATGTTGTGGTGGCATACCAAAAAATCCAATGAACTTCCACAATGTTACCATGAAAGTTTATTTAATCAGATTCATCTACAGACTATACTGTCATAGTTTGTCAAAGACTGTTTGAAGATTTTTGAAGTTATCACATCACTGTCAGGATTTGACTACTAGTTTTCCATCATAACATTCTGATATTCATCCCAAGAAGGGATAAATATATGATGCATGGTACATTGGTATGTAGTGTTATCATTATTTAATCCAAAGGGAATGACCTTGTATAAAAAGACCCCCTAGGGTTCTCTTAAGGAAATGGATTCCTCATCTTCCAGGGCCATCTTTATTTGATTGTACCCTGAAAACCTGTCCATGAAGGTGAGGGCTTGAAATCCAATATTTGCATCGATAAAAATTTATTTGATCAGTAATGGGAATTCAACCCTTTTTAAATATCAATTAAGGACTCCGAAATAAATGCAGACCCTAATCTTCTCATTCTTCTTCTTTATAGTGATGATTTTAGTGATCCATATTTTTTATTTTACTTCTCATACAAAGTTTAGTTTCCTAAAATTGTAAAATTCCACCTCTAAATTAGTAGCATGAGAAGGTTTCATCCTCCTAGATCCCTAATTGAAGCCTCTATGATCATTAGATAAATCGAGATGGTGCATAGTCACATTCAAATTTAGTCTGGGAATTTATGTACAGTAACAAGAAAACACATATTGATGCTGCCTTAGAAATGTGATGTACATATCTTGTTCCTAAAGAGTCATGGAGACACAAATCAATGTAGGTCATGTGACTTATTTTTTTTCCCATAATTACATTCCTGATCTAATTGATGGTGGTGGATACGCCTTCCTCGAATGTGGGAGGGGTGTTCCTGAGGTCATCCACATATTCTTCCACCTCTGAGTCTATGGAATCATTCTTAGATTAATTTGGCTATTTGGGGGGAATCACTATCATTTTCAAGGTGAGAAAATACATTATCATCACCTACTTCCTATTTCATTGTAGAGAGATTCTGGAGCTTATTGTCTTTTATACTATCACTGTGAACAAAATGGGCTTGAACATTGGGGATCATGTCTATTTCCTTGACTGTATTTATGAGGAGAACATAGTCATTATGGAGAATATTCTAGGGATTTTTAGGGGAAGACCCCAAACCATTGGGGGTTGAGACATGTAAATCATCATCCACAATTGGTTATTTTCCTTCCCTTTTGTAGAAACCTACTTCAACATATGTGGCTTCATAAGCCTCATAGGGGGAATTATCACCATATAGTATTCTGACCTTTCCATCAATGGGGTACCTAAATATTTAAGTAAATGTTGAAGGTAATGACATGTGGCTATAGATCTAGGGCCTTTTGAGCAAGAAATTGTATGTGAGGTCTTATAGAATAACCACCAACTCAGCGTTGGATGTTAGGCCCCAAACTAGGCTTTGGGATTGATCTTCCCGAGAGGTCTTTTCTCACACTTATCATACACTTGAATGATTAAATTGGTGGGAGACAAATCCCCTTCACTATATCCAAAACATCATAGGGTCAAAATCGAGATGATTTTGATCCCATAACCATTTTCCAACAGATCCCTTCAGATGTAGAAATTATTGAGTCTACATGAAACATATTAGGGCCTAATGTGTCCCTAGATGACTTATTCCTAATCCTAGTCTATGAATGAGATGGAAACATAGCATTATGATGGGATGGTCCCCACTCGATAAAATTTGGCTGCAGTGACTTTTTTCTTGAACTCCTATGGGATATATAGGTTTTCAAATAGTGCCTCCATAAGTTATTTTGAAAGATAGAGTGCATATAGGATTGAGATCTTGGCTGGGAAAACTTCCATCTATTTTAGAATGTCATAATTTTGTGTTAGAGGTTAGTGCTTCTCAAGATAGATTTTATCCTTTTTATATGGCTCAGTGGATGATGTATTCGAGGAGGATAGGCTTAGTGATTGTAAAAAGGATAAGGTAGCATCTACTTCTAGTGGCATGGGTCACGCTGACGTTCCTTGTTGTCTGGAAAAATCATATAATTTCACCCACGCTAGGCGGTCATGTAAGATGAGTGGAATTGAACAACCAATGGAGGGTTTTGGGACACCTGAATGTCTCTTTTGGGATTCCTAGAGTGCTTTCCCATGGGTCTTAGATATATATATATATATATCCTTTTTGGGGACATAAAAAATTATTGGGTCTGACCACACTCGTGTTGTCCCATGTATCCTTAGTTCTTATACATGTGGCCTCCTGTTCCCCAGTTGAGTGAAAGTAACTCATACTCAGGGACATATTCATCATTATATAAGGGGAATTCCAAGGGTATCACATTAATAAATCCAAATATAAGTTGTTTATCTGATGATGGTTCTATTTCGTGGAGTGTTTCTCATGCTTCGGATGTGGTAGGGAAGAAACCTACAAGAATTAGATCTTGCGTTGGAGCTGAAAATGACTCTTCCTCTCTTGTTTTTTTCTATGTATGATAGATGTTTTCACCTCTAGGAGGAATATCTGATTTCACCTTCCTAGGTTGTGGAGTATTATTATCTTGGTCAAATATCTTTTGAGTCATCCATTTATTGAACTTCTGACCACTCCTAGTTGTAACTTCTTGCCAATTACATTTTTCTTCTGAATGGGAAACGATTATGGGTCTATAAATATATGACATTAGGGTATCATGAGATCTTTCAACTATATTTTGAGTCATTTAGTTGTTTAAATTATTCCAATGACTTGTCATAACTTCTTTACAATCACCTTCTTCTTCTAACTCGGTGACGGTTATGAATGTCACCTACTCTGGGGAGTTATCCTACATCAAATGTTTGGAATTGACCAGGCCTTAGAGGATTTATTTAAAGATGAATCAATCCTGGATGTTATGACCCAAGATTCTATGGAACAGGAATTAGTTGTAATGATTGGTGAGGTTGACCTCATTGGGTCTCCTAGGATATGGAATCTTAAGCATGTTATTGTCTATAGCTGCATGAAAATAATCAGGGACTTGTTCATTTTAGAAGGAGTATATTTTATTCATCCATTCCTCAAATCTCAAGTGACCCTACCTCTTTTTTCTTCTGACCGAGGGTGCTTTTTTTTGTTACTCGATAGGAGGCATCGGGTGGTTCGAGACCTTCATGGGTGCTTGAATGGGCACTACTTATGGTTTGAGGGTAACATCGGTAGTTTCTACCTTGACGAGACTTTTCCTCTATTTGGAGGGAATGATTCGAGACCATGATTGGGTCTACTAAATGTAATCCTTCAAAAAATGTGTTGTTTCTACAAACTCAAAGAATATTCTTGGATATTTCATTGGGATCATGGGTTTCTTCACTTCATCTTGAATACTTTCAGCACATAGATCCAATAATTTTTCGTATGAGAGGGGGATTATAAACGAATAAGTTAAACCTTTCCATATAGATATAAAGTTAGAAACCCTATCATTTTCATGTTTCTTACAATTAATCAGGTAAATAATTGTCATCTTTCTCAGCATGGGGATGAACTAGTAATGGAATCGATGGTGAAGGTCTTCCCATCCTACAACAAATCCTATTGGAAGGTTATTGTACCAAACAAAGGTTGAACATACCAGATTCTATAAAAAAAACACCATATCTTTGTCACCTTCTACTGATATCGAGGTCCCGTCATAATCCCACATTGAGATACAAGTTTCAAAGATGTTGTTTTCAGTCTCCCATGCTGTCAAAGGTGGAGAAGGTAGGATTTTTGAAGTTGGGTGGAGGAAAAGTTTCATCCACCCATTTAGGATAGGTATTTATCTTAGGTTTCACTGGTGTGTGTCACCCTTTCATGGATTCCAATAGAGTACCCAGGTACTAAATGATATTGAGAAGTTCCATAGGTACTATTGTCTGAGCTGTCTCTCATCTATAGGGAGCAGGCGGGGTTTAATGATTTGGACCCATTTTTTTCTCATGTTGATTCTTGATCTATCCTAAGACTAAATAATTTCTGTAATGAGTTATAGGATGTCACCTTAATAGAGGTAATTCAAAATAATTTTCAACTTCTTCATTTATATAGACCAGCTTCTTGGATCTAGATATGGTCTTACACTCAAATGTTTATCTTACAGGAGGATCATCTCTGGGAGGGAGAATATTAATCTCTACCTGAAGATGATACCTAGTGGGAATGTTTCCCCTGATTATCTCCTCATTGAGTTTTCTAGGAGTTTTTATCTCACTCTCATATCATTAAAACCATTCCTCTATGGAAGCATTTTCATTTATTATGGGTGGTGATTGGGATGTAGCCACACCTTTCCCTTTATCTTCTGTCATGTTCCACCATAGAGGTGGAAACTTAATATTTGGTGGTGCCATATTTTGGATCATCTTCTGGTTCCAAGTGCATGCAGCCTTAGTTGGTGCATCCAAATCACCCTCCTCTCATGGTAGGTTTTCCATGTTGTGACCCTCTGCATGTGAATCTTGAACCATAATATCATGTGTGTTGATAGTGAAAAAATTTATAGATGTGTATTAGGAAATGTTTTTTATTCCATTACTCTAAATACAATAGAATTATTCTATGTTGTTTTCATTAGGGTCACTTCTCGAACCCTTGTCTATATTGGGCCATTTTGGATTGTGACCCTGATGAGGTTGGATTTCCTTCACCATACATTTATCCTGTCTTAGTCTATGAACAGTGACCTTGAGGGAGTTTTCAATCATGTTTTTCGAATAGGCCCTAAATATAAGGGGTTTGTCTTATGGTGGGAAGAACATATGGGATGCGACCCTCAATATTTACCTCCCAACCTAGAGAAGATTGATTCCCTCTATGGTGATGATGATGATGATGAAATTTCCCCCATCCCTACGGGATGGGGCCTATTTGGGGCCACAATTGGCCTTGATTGATCTTATTTATGAGGATCCAAAGATTCTAATCAAGAACTTGATAATTTCTAGGATGGTAATTGACATATAAATTCCCCCATACTAGAAGGGTGGGGTTGATTTGGAACCATCGTTGATTTCCCTAGGACTATCATGAGGGATGATAAACCTGGTGATGGTTATTGAGTTAAAAATTCCCCAGCCCAGGGGGTTGGGGTTTGTTTACAGCTACTACCAACATTTCCTAAATCTTCTTAGGAATTGATGATCTAAGGGGTGGAGGCAGTGGTAGATATTCCCCTAGCCTAGTGGGCTAGGTTATCTCTTGGATAGCTTCTATAACAACTTCTATTGTGAAATATTTGATGTGACACAGTTGTTCTCATGTAGGATTTGGGTGAAATAGAAGACCATGATGGGAGTTAGTTTCTAAGAGATGTTTTTGAGTTGATCGCAACTTTATATTCCATGCCTGAAATTTATTCCCATTACTTTGAGGTGACGAGTTCGAATATTTGTTGGTTATCCTCTTCCTCTATTTGTGATGTCTTGGAATTGTTGAAGTGGGTAAATTTAATTGTAGTGGCCAAATGGATCAAGTGTTTCCCGATCCCCTAATTTCAATGCTGACTATGAAATTATAAGATTCCATATCTAAGGGGATTTTTTATTCTAGGGGTGTGAAGAAGTGAAATTCTACATACTTTCCCCATCCTCAAATAAATATGCATGATGTGTATTCATTGATTATCTACTAAATAGTTTTGATGTAATGGCAGCAAGTGTGTTGTAGATTTTCATTGTACTTTTATGATTTTGTGTCATAGACCATGAATATAGAATCCAGGTCTAGCTAACAACAAAGTATCTTGATATTCTAAAGGTGAGCCTCATATCCTTGATAAGGGAGGTGTCTAGCCTTCAATTGTTAATGATTATCCCACATATTTTTTATATATATAAGGCATTCACTCCTTTTATATATCATTTGGGGTATCATAGTTAGAAGTGGTGAGGGGACAGAACATGGTGGGTGGTTGTTTCTAGATAATTATCTCTATATATCAATGTTTTCTTCCTCCTCATCAGACTGACACACCTCCATCTAATCATACCTCATAAGGTGATTCTTTTGGTTTCCTGAGGAACAAAGTGAAGTGTTTTAGGAAGTTGATGGGAAACTATATATGGTTGGCCCTAATGTTTTGACAACCTCTATATATGAAGGCATATTAGTTTTGAGAACCTCTCTATTCGGAGGTTCCTGTGAAAGGTTGGGATTTCCTTATTTATTGGAGATATCAATGTGGGAGGTTGACCATGGTATATAATAGGATTAGAGTCTCTATGATTCATCTCTGCATTATAGTGAGGAGAACCATCATGGTAATGATCGCCTTCTGCTTTGGTTGAAGAGTTGATGAACCCTTGGGGTGTTGAGAATGTGTCTTGAATGACCTCAATGTCACTAGAATTGATTCAATTAGGGATATGATCCTCATTCTACATCATGTCTGGAATATTCCAACCTACCTTTTAAAACTATATAGGGATATGGGCCTGTTCTATGATGGTTGTCATACCTTATTGATAACTATCTAGTATTGTCAGAATATGAGCTTACTAATGAGAACGTACTAGAATATTCTAATGAACTTCTTAATTATTGTTAGGAGTATGAGCCTACCCCGAGGTGTTTTCCACTCTCACTTGTTGAGCCTAGGTCAGGATGGGGATATGATCTCGATCCTAGTGTTTTATAGTATTCTTATATTCTTTATTGATAGAAATATGAGCATGTCATGAGGCATGTGCCACTCTCACTTGGTGTTCCCCTATTGGAGTGGGAATATGATCCTAGACCAAATATTCATTCCCTGTAGAAATATGTCGATGGACCTCCGAAATCGGAGAAGGGATATGGTCCTCCTCTTATGTAGCCTCAGTAGAATATTGATACAGTTTTTTGTCAGTGGATGTAGGGATATGAACCTAGCTTCTATGATCTGTTGGAATATGCTAGGTAGATTCACTGATAAGAATATGATACATACCTGAGGTATGTTTCACTCTCAATTGGTGAGACTTAGACAAAATATGGATATGAGCCTGATACTAGGACTTTGGGGTATGTCTTTGATCTTTTTCAATGGGAATATGAGGCTATCCCAAGGCATCTGCCGCTCTCACTTGGTGATCCCCAAATAGAACAGTGGTAGGAGCCCGATCCTAGGCCTTTGGAATATTTCATCAGTCTTATTTGAAAGTAATATTCCCATATCCCAAGGAATGTTACAATCCTACTTAGGGATACCCATTTGGAATGGGAATATGATCCCAATCTGGTGCCTCTCGCCTTACTATAATATATTAATAATCCTCCTAGATGGGAGAAATAATGTGCACTTGCTCGGGAGTAACCATTTATTCATTCCAATTAGAGTGTTATGCTACCATGAATGTAGGGATTGGAATATGTTCTTATTCCTTTATCTTTACTAGTTATGGAATATTTCGGTGGAGTTTTTAAGTTATTTGTAAGATGTAATGGAATTTTAGAAAAGTGTGTGTAGGAATTAAAGACTTCACATCTTTTTTCAACTATATACTAGTAGATATCTTAAATTGAAGTAGGAATATAATCCCACTTATATCCTCCTTATGCCACTATAATATGGTAATGGACTTCATTAATGAGGGAAAGGATACGCACCTACAGCATGCTTGTTTCAGGAATATACCCGCAGACTTGTTTTGAGTGAGTAGGGATATGAGTCGGATCATTGGTTACTACCAAAATATGTCAATAGACATCATCTATGGGAGTGAGGATATTCACCCACTCATGATTATCCAAAGAATTATTCTCTTGATGTGTCTTCCTTGTTGAGCATGATTGGGTATCAGAGGTGGTAGTGTGTCGGGTGGCACCATTAGCAAGTGATTGAATGGTACTAGTGGGATGGTGCTTGTGGTGGAGGTTGATAGGAGTCCTCCTTGGTGGCCCCTAAACCATAAGGTATCCATATTTGACTCCATGTTCCACATTCATCATATAATGAAGGTGCTTATTTTCACTCTCTAGGAATAATCTCCCAAACTGATTGGCGGTGTCAATGAGTGCCACTAGATTTACAGCATGTTTCCTTAGATGATGTGGAATCATCGATTTCAGCACTTGGAGACCCTCATGGGCATCCTCAAGGGTCAGGATCATACCATGTCAATGGTATTTCCATACCATTTCATTTTCCACCCTATAATAAATATATTGGTTGGTTTAGGTTATTTTGATGCCCGCAGGGGTTACTGTTGCCATTTATTTTCCAGAACGGTTGTTGAATGAAGAAATGTTGGATTAGGGTGTTGTTTTCGAGAGCAGTGTTATCAGTCATGAAGACAACAAGGAATAAGTTCATTGATCATCACATCATCATAGGCATGATATGTGATCAATCATATATGCATGGGTAACATAATTTTTCTTTCATTCTCCGTCTATATATTTTACTCACATGGAATTATCAAAGATAAGAGGGACTTATTTCATAAGAACCCCAATTATAGAGGATCATCCATAAGATTCACTCGAGGTTTTCCATGCTCACATAGGATATGAAAACAACATGTCTTGACATATGGTAAACTGATCACCCTATTATTTGAGGGACTCATGTCGGGTTCACCATTTTTTTACGTATTACTATAGAAACAAAATGGACCAACGTATGGTTAAATGATCCTTTTTTTTATTTAAGAGATTAACATTGGGTTCATCATTTTTGTTTCTTGACAAATCTAGGTTCGTCATTCACTCATCGCTTTCTTGGGAGGGGGGGTTGAATGTTTTTCACAACTCTTCACATCATGTTTTACTATATTTTTCTTTAATGGAAACTCCCAATGGTTCCCACATCCACAATTGAGTATGTACCTACTTTTCAAAGGTAGGTGATCCTTTTGGGTTTCTATAATGACCCACACTTTACATTGTTATTGCTTCAAAATTGAAGCACACTTATTACAACATATAACAAAACCATGAAAGGACCATATAGATATAGTGTCTTTAGAAACTGGGAAACATAAACAACTGGTTCATAAAGCATCTACATTGCCTCCCATTTATTTCATCATATCTAAAGTCCATTTTGGAATATCCTACTTAATAACCTTCTTCCTGGCCTGGGTAAAGAAAACATACAAAAGGCTGATCTCAAATGCTCAGTAAGGGTAAACAAAATAAATATCAATCACATCATATTCATAAGAACATAACATTTTGGGAATCTTAACCTGAAAAAGAGATCATAATTTTATAACATGGGATAAATCATAGTAGTGAAATGTAATCCCAATAATCATAAATTAAAACATGAAACTTTTTTTCATACACACATAATCATATAGAATCATTTCTTAGTAGTCAAGACTCATTGCCAAGACTATCTTAGCGGACAAAGTCCATTTCTGAACCGAGTTCACTCCTCGTTTCAGTCCAGTTTCACTAAACCGGATTAACCTTCCGTTCCATCCATGTCTATCTCATGAGATATAAATCTTTACCCAATGCATTGGAGGGAGATATAGGTCCCACCCATCTCATAATGAAACCATTATTATGTGTTCCACAAAATCATAAATCATACATCATAGCATAACCCATGTAATAACAATGAGATTCTTAATCATCATGTCATCGTAACACAATCCATATAAGATAAAAGGACATCATAAAAATAATTCCATCATAACATAATCAAAACAATGTAAAAATAGGGATAGAAACATAACCCAATATTATCTTATATAGAAAATAATTTTGATAAAACACTTGAACTCCATTCTTGAGGAAAATATCCTTTCTACTTCAAAAACATTTTCCTTTCTTAACATGTCATATAATTTTAAACTAAAAGAAGTTGATTAAAAATAAACTTGAAAACTTGTGAAGTAATCTTCATGGAAATAATGTTCTAAAAATCCATTCATTCCGTATATGTTAAAAAAACATTCTTCTCATACTTTGGCGGGATAAGTCAAAAAGTACCTCGTACGAAAAATGACAAAAGATTCCTTTCATATCTTTTACTAAAAACTCACCAAAGGGTAAAATTGGATTTAAACAATTGTAGGAGGATATAAATAATATTACATATTGAGGAAACAAGGATGTGGATGATAAATATTCCCCAGTAAATTCTGAAGTATAAACAATCTCGGATAAAAATTGAGATTGCGAGATTTTCCCTTACCTTAGGTCCAATTTTCTTCGTAAGTGTCTGAACCTCCTGTATAATGATTTAAATAATATCATTGACTTCTTCCAGAATCATACTCATTTTTATGATATCATATATGGTCATATTCTTAGCTTCTTATTAGTAATATTTCATTGCTACTTGTTATTCGGATGTTTATTACTTTTTGTTCTTGTGCGTGTTTTGTCGAATAAATTCTTATTCTTATTTTTAGGTTATAGATACCTCATTTACAGAATGGTATTACTGTAATATATATCATATTTATTCATTAAATTAATTTTTATAATCATTATGCAATGAAGATCATGTAGAACGAGTTGCATCACATCATGGAGACGGTATTCCATACGTGCACACGAGCGATGATATCGTTCCCATGATCGTGGAATTGTATTGGAGTGTATGTATACTATTTCAGAATCAATATCACTTTACAATAATCATATATAGTTTTTATTTACACCATTATACCCATCCAAGTAAGGTGGTTGTGGAAAATAGATTACACCACGGCGTGGAGACGATATTCCGTACGTACACACACGCGGTGATTTCATTTTCTGTAGGATGGATAGATGGTGAAATAGTGTTTTTTCATACTTATAATAACATATCAGTATATTAGTGATACTGATTTTATTACCTCTAGGATGTTTCTAGGGAAGTGGAGAATAGAAATTGGTAGGGGTTGGCCGAGCTTGAAGGCTCAAAGTGGTGTGAGGAAGAGAGGGAGGAGGTGCCATTTTATAAGGGAGGAGAGGGGCACCTTAGGAAAAACTAAAAATATTATTTTATTATAAATTCATATTCGGTTTTTAATAGCTCAAAATGGATTTATTTAGAATATAAGTTGGGATGGGTAAAAATACTCTCATCCAATATAATTTATACAAGTTTAGGTTTCTATTTTAACCTTATCATTTAGATTTAACTTTAAGTTAAATAATTTTACTTTTATCGTGTCTTCTTGTTTTTTTACACTATAAGGTTAATAAACATTCTATAAAAAGCCAAAAGAACCCCAAATTGTTTATTATTAATATATATAACCTTATATAAGTCATTTTTATTAACCTTAGATTTTTAGGAATAAAATAACAATTAATAATAAAATATTTCTTTAAAAAACTATTTTATGTCAATTTTGACACTATTTGGTAATTGATTTTTTTGAAGATCATAACAGAATGGTTAGTTCACAAAAAGTTAATTAAATAAATACTAACATGTAATATTAACCTATAAAATTATTTTAATTCATAATAAGTCTCAAATTACATTTATTTAGATATTTATAACATCAATTATGTCAGTATTTCATTAATAATATAATTACTGCATCAACATTGTGTCATAAATAAATTAAATTATTTAATGTCTAAAAATTATAAATAAAATACCATTATGTAGGAAATCTTTTTAGATTTAAAATTAATATTTATAGTCAAATTTATCTTATGTATAACCCTATATTAAAAATGTTTTAGTTATTAAACTTTGATTTTAACTATTTTAACTATTCTTTAAATAAAATAATATTAAATATCCTAATCTAATCCAAGTGGGCCTAAATGGTCATATTTTATTCCTAAGGTTGTTTTTGGTCGAATTAAACTTATCCAATAGAATTAGGACATGTGTTAGGGTAATAATAATATCATTTTTACACTTAATTACCCTATTTACTTTTAATCGTGGTAAAAAAAAGTAAGAAGTTACTATTCACAAAAAAAATATTTTCATCTCATTGAACCACATTTTAGTCCTTGATATTAACCGTGTCTCTCGGATTTTCAAAATTCCACTCACAGAAGCGGTAAAATTAAGTTTTATGTAAATTTTCAAATTCTCCTAGAGGTGGGTAAAAGACGGTGAAAAGTTCAATAAAATTTTTATATATCTAAAATTATTATAAAATGACTCCAATGAATTAAATTGAAATTATATATGTGTTATGTATCAATTTTGACATAAAATAAATTTAAATAAAATAAATAATTAATTAAATAAAAAGTCGGGTTTTAAATAGTAACCCAGTGTTTTAACTATTCATCAAAAATTGAAAGTTTTCAAAAAAATACCAAAATTTCAGCCTAGGATAATTTCAATACTCCAAATCCAAAAATGAAGTCCATTTTGAGAGATAAAATTTACAAAATTTCAAAAAGTGGGTATTACTATTCATAACAGCTAGTTTTAATAATATTTTAATAGTATATCATTGTTTAGTGAAACTCGGTATTGCGTACAACGCAAGATATCGAAGAAGGTCGCGGTTGCGTATAAAGAAAGCCAAGATAGTGTTGTGTTTAGTGAAATATTCCTTTGATGATGTATATAACATAAAAACAAAATATTTCTCATGAAAATCTCGGGTGTTACATTCTACCCCCCTTAAAATGAATTTCGCCCTCAAAATTCGTCACTTGGTAACAAACAGATGAGGATACCTCTCCCTCATCATATCCTCAAGCTCCCATGTAGCTTCTTCTAATTGTCGGTTCCTCCATAAAACTTTTACCAAGCGAGTGGTCTTGTTCCATAGGACTTTTTCGCTACGATCTAGAATCTCTATTGGTTGTTCTTCATAAGAAAGATCTTGCTCCAACGGTACAACTTCTGAGCTGAGTACAGGTGAAGGATCGGGTATGTACTTTCTCAAGAGAGATACATGGAACACATCATGAACTTGAGAGAGATTTGGTGGAAGCACCAATCGGTAAGCTACTTTCCCAACACGATCTAGTATTTCGAAAGGACCGATATACCTAGGGCTCAACTTTCCCTTCTTTCCAAATCTCATTACTCTCTTCCAAGGAGATATTCGTAAGAACACTTTATCACCCACTTCAAACTCTCGGTCTTTTCTTCGATTATCGGCATAACTTTTTTGTCGACTCTGAGCTACTTTAATGTGTTGTTGAATAGATCTGACATTTTCTTCCATCTCATCAACAAGATCAGGTCCTAATAGCTTTCGTTCCCCAACTTCATCCCAGCAAGTTGGAGTTAGGCATTTCTTTCCATAGAGAGCTTCATAATGAGCCATCTGAATACTGGAGTGAAAGCTATTATTATAAGAAAATTCCACTAAAGGTTGATTTTGATCCCAACCACCTTTGAAATCCATATAGCAGGCTCTTAACATGTCTTCTAGAGTTTGAATTGTTCTCTTAGACTGACCATATGTCTGAGGATGATAAGCAGTGCTGAAACTCAACACTATATCTAGAGTATACTGAAGACTTCTCTAGAACTTTGAGGTAAACCTCAGATCCCGATCAGATATAATGGAAAGTGGTACTCCATGAAATATTACCACTTCTTTTACATATATCCTGGCAAGCTGATCCAGAGAGAAATCTTCTCTAATAGCAATGAAGTGTGATGACTTTGTAAGATGATCAACTATGACCCAGATAGAATTATTGCCTTTGGATGTTTTAGGAAGTCTAGTGAAAAAGTCCATAGTGATGTTTTCCCATTTTCATTTGGGTATGGGTAATGGTTGTAACATCCCCTTAGACTTCTGTCTCTCGGCTTTAACTTGTTGAAAAACCAAGCATTGAGAGACATATTCAACAACATCTCTTTTCATTCCATCCCACCAGAAGTACTATTTCAGGTCTATATACATCTTCATGCTTCCAGGATGAATAGAGAATGAAGAACTATGAGCCTCATCTAGCAGCTCCTTCTTTAATTCTGGGATGGGAGGAACACAAACCTGATTCTTGAACCTTATTATCCCATCATAATCAAGGTTGAATTCAGGAACATTTCTCACCTTCTTTTGTAACTCTACATCTTATTTTTGTGCCTCTTTAATCTTTACATGTATAGATGGTTGAACATTCATTTGAGAAAGATAAGATTTCTCCCCTTCCATTATAATTCCAAGATCCATCCTTTGTAAATCAATAAATATTGGATCTTTTGTGATCCTCATCATGGATAAGCTAGCATGGTCTTGTCGACTTAATGCGTCTGCCACCTTGTTTGGTTTCCCTGGGTGGTAATGAATTGAGCAATCGTAATCCTTAATCAACTCCAACCATCTTCTTTGACGCATATTCAGCTCCTTTTGTGTGAAAATATACTTTAAACTTTTATGATTAGTATAAATATCAAACCTTTCTCCATAAATATAATGCCTCTAAATATTTAAGGCAAATATTACCACAGCTAACTCCAAATCATGAGTTTGGTGATTTTGCTCATGGATTTTCAACTATCGTGAGGCATAAGCTATCACCATATCGTTTTGCATAAGAACACACCTTATCCCCTTCTTGGATGCAACACTGTAGATCAAAAACCTTTCTCCACTACAAGGAAGTGTGAGTATAGGTGCACTGGATAACCTTCTTTTCAACTCCTTGAAATTCTCTTCACATTCCTCCGTCCACATGAACTTAACTCCTTTTCGAGTCAACCTGGTGAGTGGATTAGATAATCGTGAAAAATCTTTCCCAAAACGTCGATAATATCCATCCAAACCAAGAAAACTTCAGATCTCAGTTACTGTTGTTGGTCTCGACCATCTTTCGATAACCTCTGTTTTTTGCTGGATCCATAGATATCCCCTCTTTTGAGATTATATGACCCAAAAATGAAACTTTTTGAAGCCAAAATTCACACTTGGTAAATTTGGAATAAATATTCTCCTTTCTCAGGGTCTTCAATACAATTCTCAAGTGATCTTCATGTTCTTCCTTGCTCTTTGAATAGACAAGAATATCGTCTATAAAGACTACCACAAACTGATCAAGATAGTCTCTAAAGACTCTATTCATCAGATCCATGAAGATAGCAGGGGAATTAGTAAGACCAAATGGAATCACTATAAATTCATAGTTTCCATACCTTATACGAAAAGTCGTCTTTGGTATATCCTGCCTTTTGAACCTTAATTGATGATACCCTGAACGAAGATCAATCTTGGAAAAGTATTGAGCTCCGCGTAGTTGGTCAAATAAGTCATCAATGTGTGGGAGAGGATATTTTTTCTTGATAGTGAACTTTTTAAGTTCTCGATAATCAATGCAGAGTCTCGTTGGTCCATCTTTCTTATTAACAAACATAATAGGTGCTCCTCAAGGTGACGCACTAGGGATTATGAATTCCTTATAAAGATTCTCTTGGAATTGCTTCTTCAATTCCTGCAACTCAATTGGGGCCATTCTATAAGGTTTCTTTGAAATAGGCAAAGCACCCGGTACGAGTTCTATTGAAAACTCAACTTCACGATTTGGTGGAAGACCCGGAAATTCCTCCGGAAAGACATCATCAAAATCTCGTACAATGGGAATATTCTTAATAATGAGTTTCTCTCCAACCATTTGAGATAAATAACCTTTATTTAGTGGAATCAAGACCCATAAGATGGAAGAAATTTCCACTAGAAGGTTATGTTCATCCTTGCATCGATAGACGATCATAGATTGATCTGGAATATGAAATGTGACTTCCCTTATTTGGCAATTAATATGAGCTTCATATAAAGAAAGACAATCCATGCCAAGAATCACATCAAATTCCACTATAGGAAGGATCACAATATTTGCAGGAAGCACTTTCCCACAAACTTCAATCGGAGAAGAATTATAAACTTTTGATGTGACTGTTATGCCATTAGGGGTTGTCACAGATAACTCAACATCTAATTATTGAGGTAATATGGCGATACCCTTAGAAATAAAAGAGTGGGTGGATCCAGAATCAAAAAAAAAACATTTGGTACTTTAGATTGGATGGTAAGTGTACCTTTCACCACTTTGTTCTTATACTCCACATCGCTGATAGAAATTGCATGTGACTTTCCTTTGTCTTTAGACTTAAGAGTTTGTTGATGCTGATCATCATCAACAACCCTTGTATTAGGGCATTGATTAGAATAATGCCCCATTTCCTTGCACTTGTAACATTTAAGCGTAGGAGGTGCACCCTGTGTAGCATTTTCTTTATTCGCATCACTAGACATCTTCTTCCCATCATTGCGGCATTCAAATGCCCGATGAATTTATTTTCCACATTTGAAACATTTACTTGTCCCTTTAAGACAACTCCCTCTATGTTTCTTTCCACACTTTGAGCATAAGGGAAAACTCATCTTCTTTTTAGTGTGCTATTTCGATTTTCCTTTGAATTCCATTTTCCTCTTCTTATCAAACCCATATGAGTGATGGGTTACTCCAATCTCCATCTCAACCTTGAGAGCACATCGAACGATTTCCTTGTAGATATTGAAGTCCCTTATGGATAACGCCTTTTGAAGAATTGGTTTTAAACCACTAAAGAATCAATCAATCTTACTCTCAGGTTGGATAATAATCCCAGAAGCGTACGTTGCAAGTCTTGTAAAATTTTCTTCGTAGGTACCAAAAGATTCATCATCCTTTTGCTTTAGTTCAAGAAACTCCTTATCCATCTTTGTTCGAAGAATATGAGGGAAGTACTTATTGAAAAATAATTTCTTGAACTCGTCCCATTCCATAGACTCAATTTCATCTCTTGGCCTCATATTCTTGATAAGATTCCATCATTGATCAGCATCACCTTCCGAACGATATACTACTAAGATGACTTTATCATGTTTAGAATATTGAAGAACTTAAAATATCTTTTCAGTGGTACTGATCCATTGTTCATCCACTAATGGATCAGTAGACCCGCTGAATGAGGGTGGACGTTGCCTCATGAAAGATTCAATAGAATATTGCTCCTTCCTTTGCTCGTTTGGAAGTCCTGCATGATTCATAGCTTGAGAAAGTTGTGTGAGCATGGCTACAATATTTTTCATTCCAGCTCCCATAACGTTTGGTTTCTTAGGGGGACAATCATTTCATTTCCCGTCGCATTCTTCTTTAACACGGTTCCTTCGGGTTCCATACATTGACTAAAACCAAGAAGAATAGTGTAAGAAACACTAATTATAATAGGAAAACCACATAATCAAGAATAAAATTTTACACTTAAGGTCTTATCATATGTTGTTCATGGCCATTTATAAAACACTAAGATTGTGTTCTATGCTTAGACATATCCTTGTGGTTCTTACTAAGGCTTTCACATCCTAGTTTTCCAAAGGTTTACTATACCTTTCCTCTGATACCAACTATAATGACCCACACTTTAAATTGTTATTGCTCAAAATTGAATCACACTTATTTCAACATATAAAAAAACCATGACAGGGCCATATAGGTATAGTGTCTTTAGAAACTGGGAAACAAAAACAACTAGTTCAGAAAGCATCTATATTGCCTCCCATTTATTTCATCATATCTAGAGTCCCTTTTGGCATATCCTACTTAATAACCTTATTCCTGACCTGGGTAAAGAAAACATACAAAAGGGTGAGCTCAAATTCTCATTAAGGGTAAATAAAAGAAATATCAACCACATCATATTCATAAGAACATAACATTATGAAAATCTTAACCTGAAAAAGAGTTTATAATTTCATAACATGGGATAAATCATAGTAGTGAAATGTAATCCCAATAATCATAACATAAAACATGAAACTTTGTTGAATACACACATAATCATAGAGAATCATTTCTTAGTAGTCAAGACTCATTTCCAAGACTATCTTAGCGGGCATAGTCCATTTCTGAACCGAGTTCACTCCTCGTTTCTGTCCTGTTTCACTGAACCAGATTAACCTTCCGTTCCAGCCATGTCTATCTCATGAGATATAAATCTTTACCCAATTCATTGGAGGGAGATATAGGTCCCACCCATCTCATAATGAAACCATTCTTATGTGTTCCACAAAATCATAAATCATACATCATAGCATAACCCATGTAATAAAAATGGGATTCTTAATCATCATTCCATCATAACACAATACATATAAGATAAAAGGACATCATAAAAATAATTCCATTATAACATAATCAAAACAATGTAAAAATAGGGATAGAAACAGAACCATATATTATCTTAGATGGAAAATAATTTTGATAAAACACCTGAACTCCATTCTTGAGGAAAATATCCTTTTTAATTCAAAAAAAATTTCCTTTCTTAACATGTCATATAATTTTAAACTAAAAGAAGTTGATTAAAAATAAACTTGAAAACTTGTTAAGGAAGCTTTATGGAAATAATTTTCTAAAAATCCATTCATGCCATATAGGGTAAAAAAACATTCTTCTCGTACTTTGGCCGGAAAAGTCAAAAAGTACCTCGTACGAAAAATGACAAAATATTCCTTTCATATCTTTTACTAAAAACTCACCGAAGGGTAAAATTGGATTTAAACAATTTTAGGATGATATAAATAATATTACATATTGAGGAAACATGGATTTGGATGATAAATATTCCCCAGTAAATTCTGAAGTATAAACAATCTCAAATAAAAATTGAGATTGCAAGATTTTCCCTTATCTTAGGTCTGATTTGCTTCGTAAGTGTCTGAACCTCCTGTATAATGATTTAAATAATGTCATTGACTTATTCCAGAATTATAATCATTGTTATTATATCATATATAGTCATATTCTTAGCTTCTTATTAATAATATTTCATTGCTACTTGTTATTCGGGTGTTTATTACTTTTTGTTCTTATGCGTGTTTTGTCGAATAAATTATTATTCATATTTTTAGGTTATAGATACCTAATTCCCAGAATGGTATTAGAGTAATATATATCATATTTATTCATTCAATTCATTCAATTCATTTATATAATCATTATGAAATGAAAATCATGTAGAACGAGCCGCATCACATCGTGGAGACGGTATTCCGTACGTACGCACGAGCGATGATATCATTCCCATGATCGTGGAATTGTATTAGAGTGTATGTATACTATTTCAGAATCAATATCACTTTACAATAATCATATATAGTAATTATTTACACCATTATTCCCATCCAAGTAAGGTGTTGGTGGAAAATATATTACACCACGGCGTGGAGACGGTATTCCGTACGTACGCACGTGCGGTGATTTCATTTTTCGTAGGATGGATAGATGGTGAAATAGAGTTTTTTAATACTTATAATATTATATCAGTATATGAGTGATACTGATGTTATTACTTCATAATGAAACAACTAAATAAGAAGAAGTAGAAGAAGAAATAAATTTGAAAGAATCGGTAACTGACATTACCTCTTCTCTGAAGCGCCTCTTCTTAACCTCCTCTTAGGGCACTAAAAATGGTCTTTGAAGAAGACCAGGACCTCTAGGATGTTTCTAGGGAATTTTAGAAGAGAAATTGGCAGGTTTTTTCTGAGCTTAAAGGCTCAAAGTGGTGTGAGGAAGAGAGGGAGGAGGTGCCCTTTTATAAGGGAGGAGAGGGGCACCTTAGGAAAAACTAAAAATATTATTTTATTATAAAGTCATATTCGGTTTGTAATAACTCAAAATTGATTTATTTAGAAGCTAAGGTAGGTATGGGTCGAAATAATCTCATCCAATATAATTTATACAAGTTTAGGTTTCTATTTTAACCTTATCATTTAGATTTGACTTTAAGTTAAATAATTTTACTTTTACCGTGTCTTCTTGTTTTCTTAAACTATAAGGTTAATAAACTTACTATAACAAGCCAAACTAACCCTAAGTTGTTTATTATTAATATATATAACCTTATCTAAGTCATTTGGCTGAACCTTATATTTTTAGTAATAAAAGTACAATTAATAATATAATGTTTTTTTTATAAACTATTTTAAGTCAATTTTGACACTATTTGGTAATTGATTTTTGTGAAAATCATAACTAAATTATTAGTTCGAAAAAGGTTAATTAAATCAATACTAAAATGTCATATTAACCTATAAAATTAGTGTAATTCATAAAAAGTCTAAAATTACATTTATTTGGGTATTTATAACATCAATTATGTCAATATTTCATTAATAAGATAATTACTGCATCATCATTGTGTCATAAATAAATTAAATTATTTAATGTCTAAAAATTATAAATAAAATACCATTATGTAGGAAATATGTTTATATTTCTAATGAATATTTATAGACGAATTTGTCTTATGTATAACCCAATATTAGAAATTTTTTAGTTATTAAACTTTGATTTTAACTATTTTAACTATTCTTTAAATAAAATAATATTAAATGTCCTAATCTAATCCAAGTGGGCCTAAATGGTCATATTTTATTCCTAAGTTTGTTTTGGGTCGAATTAAACTTATCCAATAGAATTAGGACATGTGTTAGGTTAATAATAATATCCTTTTTACCCTTAATTACCCTATTTACTTTTAACCGTGGTAAAAAAAAGTAAAAAGTTACTATTCATCAAAAATTATTTTCATCTCATTGAACCACATTTTATTCCTTTATATTAATCATGTCTCTCGTATTTTCAAAATTCCACTCACAGAAGCGATAAAATTATGTTTTATGTAAATTTTCAAATTCTCCTAGGAGGTGGGTAAAAGACGGTCAAAAGTTCAATTAAATTTTTATATATCTAAAATTATTATAAAATGACTCCAATTAATTAAATTGAACTTATATAAGTGTTATGTATCAATTTTTACCTAAAATAAATTTAAATAAAATAAATAATTAATTAAATAAAAAGTCGGTTTTTAAATAGTAACCCAGTGTTTTCACTATTCATCAAAAATTACAAGTTTTCAGAAAAATACCAAAATTTCACCCTAGGCTAATTTCGATACTCCGAATCCAAAAATGAAGTCCATTTGGAAAGATAAAATTTCAAAAATTTCAAAAATTGTGTATTACTATTCATAACGGCTAGTTTTAATAATATTTTAATAGCATATCGTTGTTTAGTGAAACTCTGTATTGCGTACAATGAAAGTTATGGAGGATGGTCGCGGTTGCATATAAAGCAAGACAAGTTAGTGTTGTGTGTAGTGAAATATTCCTTTTATGATGTATATAAGATAAAAACAAAATATTTCTCATAAAAATCTCGGGTGTTACAATTTCAAACCCAATGATGGTTCGTAACTCACATTGGTTGAGTGGATTGGAGGTCAGGCACATCACACCCTTTTAAGGGGAAATTTTTGCCTACTATGGGACTCTCTTATAAACTTAAGATATGTTCATGAATCTATTCCTAATCCCATTATGGAACTTGTTACCCTAACAAAGTGACCAAGGTTAAATATCTTTTATATGTGAAGGAGAATCTTTTTAGTGAGTTTATCTGCATGTATTTGAGGATTTTTATCCATTTAACCTAGTAGAAATATGATTATATGTTGAAGTTACATCTCTAAGCTCTTAGGAATATGCTTCTATACAGGGAGGCATTCAATATTCTGAGGATAGGATTGAGCCTTTATGAGGTGTCGTATGTATCCTAAATATATCATGAATCAAAACCCACGTAGTTTTTAAAACCTATGTAGTTTAACATCATGTAGAAAGAATATATATATATATATATATATATATTATATAAGGGCACTTAGGCACTAGGTACTTGATCTCGAGCCTCAGGAAGGCATCTTATGTATCCTGATTATGGAAGGAATCAGAGTCATCATAGTTTGATCATGCCCTTGGGACTAGCCCTAAGGTAGATGCTCTTATATGGGTGCATTCATATCATGCCACTCATTGGGAATTATACACAGAGGATTCTATGGATATTATATATTCATGATGTGAGTGATATGTCCATTACAATTCCCTAACCCCACATGATTCATGTTCAGTGTGAGAAATAAGGTATAGTAAGTAACTAGTCTCACTGCATATGGATGTGTTACTTATGTACTGAGACAACCCTTTGGATTCTTAACATAGAACTCGGGCCTTAGGAAGTTGTTTTATATATCTTGGTTATGGAAGGAATCATAGTTCTCATAGTTTAGTTGACTCCTCGGTCCACTGATGGATGTAGTAGAATGATCATCCCAGGGAAATTATTGGGCCTCAATGGTTGAAATGTCAAAGCCATGGGGGGGCTTACACCGAAGTGGATGCCTATTTTAGATTGAACCTTAGGAAGTCATCCTATGTATCCTATTTATTAAAACAATCAGATTCATCATTGTTTAGTTGATTAGGGATTAAACACTGAGGTTACCCCAGTATGTAGTACATATCATATTATGTCGCTGATCGGGGATTATACTCTGAGGACGCCCTTTATATTTTTAATATACAGCTTGGACCTTAGGAAGGTTTTCTACATATCATGGTTATCATAGGAATAATATTCATTTTAGTTCAGTTGATTATTGTTTACACACTAAGGTTACCCTAATTGGTGGTACATATCAAATTTTTTCACCGATCAGGGCTTACACACTGAGGTTTCTTTAGTATGGATGTTGCATAAGGTCATCATGTCATAGGAATCTTGCCTACTTGACCTTTCCTAGTTGTCTACCTTGAATTGTTTGACATGTATTTATTTTCTAGCTAACACATTGAAGGATATATTGGACATTCCTGTTTATATTTTAGACATGTCCAAAGACAATAGAATGATCCAATTTTCTTGTCAAGGGGTGTCACATAATTTGAATGGCATGTCTAGAGTCCATCACATGATTAGGGATGACTTGTCCAGAGAATATCACAAGACCTAGCTATATTTTCCTATAGGACATCACATTATCTCAGTTGATATGATTTTGGGTCATCACATTATCCATCTTACTTTTCTTGGTGTCATCGCAAAAGCTTTCTGACACACCTAGAGGGTGTCATGAGAGCCAATTTGACATGTCTAGAGGGTGTTGCATGTCCTGGATGGCTTTTCCAAAAAATATCATATGATCTGGTTAACTTGTTTAGAGTAATTTTTGAAAGCCATTTGACATGTTACGATGTCATCGCGAGATCCATCTTATATACAATAGTACCACATATGATTTGAGTGACATGTTTAGGGGACATTGCAAGGTATGGAGGGAAATACAAAGGTGGATTGTCTGAGGGTATTTTCATGATCAAGATAACATGTTAAGATTGCTTCTAAATGTTTCCACTAGATCAATGGTGATTGTTCGAGATGAACTACCCCTTTTTTGATATCAACGTATCTTCCCTTCATAAGAATCTCTCATCATTACCCTTTTTATTTCCTTGGTTTATTTCAGAATGATTGGGGATCTTGTGGGGTTGTAAAAGTTTTTTCTAAGATAATCACCCTCCCCATCAGTAATGAATCATGTGAACAACAAAGTTTCATGCAGTAATGCATGAGTATTAACATGGAAGACACTTATGTTTGTCTTTAGAGTCGTATAGGAAGTGTAAGATCACCTGGACATGTTTGAGGCCCTTCACATGACGTGGGTGACATGCCAGCGGGCCCGTATGCAACATGCAGACATGTCTCTAAGAATTTTTATGTTGTATTGGGAACCATAGGGGTGCATCATACAAATTTTAAGACCATAATAGGCTTCCACATTTTTCATATTTTCCTCCTTATGTTACAATTATTTTTGAATGGTTTTTCAGGTGTATATCTCCTAACAAGTTGTGTGAATTTGGGGAACTCATCTGGATTCCACCATGTGATTAGAGAGTGTCTTGGACACCTTCATGAGAGCATAAGGACTCATCAAAGAGGTTCCATGAGATATTCCATAGGTTATGTACTACACATAACCATCTGTATGACCTTCTAAAGGTTATGTGATTGCATGTCTTCGAGACGTTCACACGATCCATGTGATCTTGGACACATTCTTCTTACTGTACTTTGTATAGAAAATAATACCCATATTCAATTATTTCTTACCTTGTATATTTTATAATGCTCATTTAGTGAGCATCAACAACTAATTATCATGATTTAACAAATTAAAACAATAAACAATACATACTTATGATGTGTGAAAATACAAATTACATACTCATGTAGAACAGGTAATGAACAAAAGGAAAAAAATAGAACTATATTGAACTTAATTGAAACATCTCAAATATACAAAGATATAGTTAAGTTGTTCAATTTTCTTTTTAAATTTTATTTCTTATATCTTTAAAATTAATACTTAATGATGGTATAAAAATAGAGTTTTTTGTTCTTTTTTCCATTGGTTGCTGTTGAATTTTTTGGTTAATTAGAATCTAAGATGTTAATATTGTATTATATTAGAATTAATTAGTTGGTTTGTTAATTTAATTTTAATTTGGTTTCGATGAGTGCGTTTAGTTTTATGAAATTTGAAAAACCTCATTATTTGAGTTATGTTTAAAAATCATTGAATTATTAAGTTGAAATAATTATTTTTTATCACTTGTGAATTTTTGTTTACTAATATGATTAATTTGAAAGGAACATAACAAATAAGGGTGCCATGAAATATATTCATACTCTAGGGCACACTATAATGCTAGATCATGAACTTTCATAGGTAATACATGATTTATCATTGAATATAAATTTATTTATTTATTATTAATTTTCATGCATAAATGGGAATTAAATATTTATGGACATGTTCCCCAATCATCATTATTTTTTCTAGTAGAAAAATAAAATATGTAAGTTTTGTTAATCAGAAAACATATTAAACAAATGTAAGAATATTTAAATTTTTACTTTATATTTCATAAAGTCTTTATATTTATTTGATTGAATTTAATTAGATTGATTTCATGTTCAGAACAAGGATATTTTAAAAAAATATTCATTATATAAACTTAATAAAATAAGTCTCGATCAATAAGAGACTAGACATAGGTATGTGATAAACACAGATAGTGGTTCTTTTCAATCTCTATCTTAATTCTTCTTCAGCTACAGCTTTTATGATATAGAGATAACATAGGTCGGGACTTGTCCTACTTCATCCTATTCCCTTTTCCTCTTCTACCTTTGGTGATAATAGGTATGCAGTAGAAAAACCTCATCATCCTTATTCACTTATCCTCTTCTTCTTCTTCCTTAATAAATAGTATCATCTCTATAGAGTATCATTATGATAAATCTCTCTCCCTCTCTCATACTCAAAATTATTACTAGAATACAATTTTGGTTTTTCAAAATCTTCAATATTCATAATGTTCTTCAAAATTCGATTTTTAGTTATCCTCCATTTCATCACACAGTATATTTGATTCATCTACTTTCTCTTATTCATAGAATCACATGAATATTATTTCTATAACTAAAATAATGAAATATCATGATATATGATATTATTATGTTTTCAATTGTCCATGGTTTTATAATTTATTTGAAAGTATTCAATTTTAGTCTTCACTGAATATATTAAAATATTATTATTTGAAACCCTACAATTATCATTTAAAGATCTTCTCATCACTCACAATTTAATTATCCACCAATCTTGTCTTGAATTACTATAGACTTTCTAAAAACATCCTGAAATTTTATATTTTAATTCTAGAATAACATCATATTTCTTTTATCTCTATAAATTGTTGATTCAATAAGGTTTTCCTTATGACTTTTACATCCCTTCAATTATTTTTGAAAATCACAAAGGGGGAGAAGGAAAGAGAACTACTCCTAAGGGGAAGAAGGAAAAAAGAATCACTAAAAAGAGGAGAAGGAAAATTTTAAAATGAAGAAAAAAAATTTCTAAGTGAAGATATCTTTAAAGTAAGGGGGAGTTTCTCACTATGAAGTTCTTCATTCCCTTGATAATGAAAACTCCACTCCAGAAAATCAGAATACAATCCTTAAAGTTTCAATGCCTAAGGGGGAGTTAGTTGTATTCACTATCTTCATGAACACAGGGAGATAAGTTTTATTTTCAAAAGTCTAATAAAATTTTTCAAAGACCTTATATTCTTTTTCATAAGGATGTTTGTGCTTTCCAAAAAGGGGGAGATTGTTGAGTAAATAAGGTTTTCCTTATGAATTTTCCATTCCTTCTTATTTTGAAAATCAAAAACACCTTATACCTAAGTAAATCTATGTTTTAATTCTATAAGGAAAATTTCCTTAAGGAAATTTACCCTAACCTATATTTTTCTTATACATAGAAATATTTTTTCTTAAGTATAAAAATCGGATTCATACCCAAAACCTCGGAATCATATAATGCTAAGGTGTGAATAATTATATTTTTAGGATCCTAATTCTAGATAAAAACTCTAATAAAGTTCCACTCCGAATTCTGGATGTGAACTCTTATAAATTTTCACTTTGAATTCTGGATGAGAACTATAATGAAGTTCCACTCCGAATTCTGGATACAAACTCTAACAAAGTTCAACTCTGAATTCTGGACTCTGAACTTATATAAGTTCGACTCTGAACTTTTATAAGTTCGACTCTGAACTTTTATAAGTTCAACTTCGAACTATTATAAGTTTGACTCCAAACTTTTATAAGTTCGACTCCGAAATTTTTCAAGTTCGACTCCGAACTTTAATGAGTTTGACTCCGAACCTTTATAAGTTCGACTCCGAACTGTATAAGTTCAGATTCTGAGTCCTGATGAAACTAGACTCAGAATTTCCTTAGAAATTCAGACTCCGGATTCCCACAGAATTTAGGATCCAAATTCCTAAAACAGAATCTGAATATTCTTTTTATTATAGACTCTGAATTCCATTTTGGTTAGACTCCGAACTATTATTTGCTTACATTCTGAATTCTAGTTTTGCTTATGCTTCCATTTGTTTCATTACAAAATGATGTCGTGCATTCAGTTATACATGTTGTGTTATAAAACGATGTCATCCATTCTGTTTCTAACCAACCATTGGTTGAGTGACACGTGTACAGGTCCCTCCGAACTTTAAGGAAAATATGATCGTTGGAGGAGGGAGTCGACCGTTCCAACCAAGACTAAAAATAGGATCTCATTTGAAAGAGATCTAAAACAAGTTGATCACTCTAGAGACCACATGCTGTTAAGGTGATTTCTAGAGAGAGAAGGTTTTCATGCTTTGTGCGTACTGAACTGCTCATTCATATTTCTTCGTACGACTCCGAATGTTGGTGATTACATTCAAGGGCTTCTGGGGATAGGAAGACAGAGGTGCCAACTACCTTAAAGTTCGAGGACTTCCTTTCTGAGGAAGATAGAGGTTCCAACTACCTTGAAGTTGACGGCTTATGGGGATAGAAAGACAGAGACACTGATCTTCATATTGAGGGCTTACCCTGGTGTGGGTAAGACAGACTTTCTTGAAAGTATAAATCAAGGGACCTTTATCCAAGGTTTTTGGATACCCTTCTCTTTGGGTTAAAAGACTTATATCTTGTAACTAGTAGTTTTACTACTTGTTTTCCGCTGCATTTCATATTGTAAGGAAGGAATAACATTCTTGTATTTCCTTACACTTGTACTCTGATTCATTTAGATTCTATACGCTTTAAGGTTTTCCTTATGACTTTTCCATTCCTTCTTGTTTTGAAAATCACAAACACCCTATACGTAAGTAAATCTATGTTTTACTTCTATAAGAAAAATTTCCTTCCTTAAGGAAATTTACCCTAACCTAGATTTTTCTTATTCATAGAAATATTTTTTCTTAAGTATAAAAATCAGATTCATACCCCAAACCTCAGAATCATATAATGCTAAGGTATGAAGCATTCTGTTTTTAGGATCTGAATTCTAGATACGAACTCTAACAAAGTTCAACTCCGAATTCTAGACTCCGAACTTTTATAAGTTCAACTCTGAAATTTTATAAGTTCAACTCCAAACTTTTATAAGTTCGACTCCGAACTTTTACAAGTTCGACTCTGAACTTTCATGAGTTTGACTCCAAACCTTTATAAGTTCGACTATGAACTGTATAAGTTCATATTCTGAATCCTGATGAAACCAGACTCCAAATTTCCTAAGAAATTCAGACTCTGGATTCCCATAGAATTTAGGTTATGAATTCCTAAAACAGAATCTGAATATTATTTTTATTATAGAATCCGAATTCCATTTTGGTTAGACTCCGAACTATTATTTGCTTACATTTTGAATTCTAGTTTTTATTATGCTTACACTTGTTTCATTATAAAATGATGTCGTGCATTCAGTTATACATGTTGTGTTATAAAATGATGTCATTCATTTTGTTTCTAACTAACTGTTGGTTGAGTGAAATGTGTACAGGTCCCTCTGAACTTTAAGAAAAATATGACCGTTGGAGGAGGGTTCTGATCGTTCCAACCAAGCCTATAAATAGGAGCTCATTTGAATGATCTATAAAACAAGTTGATCACTCTAGAGACCACACACTGTTAAAGTGATTTCTTGAGAGAAAATAATTTTATGCTTTGTGCATACTGAACTACTCGTTCAGATTGCTTCGTGTGACTCCTAATGTTGGTGATTACATTCTAGGGCTTTCGGGGATAGGAAGACAGAGGTTCCAACTACCTTGAAGTTTGAGGACTTCCTTGCTAAGGAATACAGAGGTTCCAACTACCTTGAAGTTGAGGGATTGCGGGGATAGCAATACAGAGACACCGATCTTTGTATCGAGGGCTTACCCTGGTGTGGGTAAGACAGACTTTCTTGAAAGTATAAATCAAGAGACCTTTATCCAAGGTTGTTGGATACCCTTCTCTTTGGGTTAAAAGACTTATATCTTGTAACTAGTAGTTTTACTGCTAGTTTTCCGTTTCATTTCATATTGTAATGAAGGCATAACATTATTGTATTTCCTTACAATTTTACTCTGATTCATTTAGATTTCATACGCTTTAAGGTAGAATCTCATATTGTAAACTTTAGTTAAGTTTCAATTTCTGGATCCATATTTCTGGAACCTATTTTCGGAATCACTTTCCAGATTCAAGCAAGTGCATAGAACTAGAAGTTTGTAACTTCATACCTTATTCCAATTCTCTAATTGGTGTTAATGGTGTTGTGAATTTGCTTAGTTTAACTTTGTTAAACTTATATCTTTACTTGTCTAAGTAAATATTTAAAAGTGTACAATTCACCCCCCCCCCCTCTTGTATATTGAGCATATTCGTCATTATTTCGATCCTACATAAATATCACTTTTTCAAAAAATTAACATAATACTTATATAGGTAGCTGATTACCCTTATGCATCTCTTGATAAAATCATATAAACATTGTGTGACCTCCTTGTAACCCTTATTTATCTTCATGGAATACTATTTTATCCCTATGTATTCTTCTTGAAATCCTTTATGTATGCCTTAT
Organism: Viscum album; assembly: GCA_963277665.1. NCBI lineage: Eukaryota > Viridiplantae > Streptophyta > Magnoliopsida > Santalales > Viscaceae > Viscum > Viscum album. Next base: position 617,716,071 of record OY728162.1, read on the forward strand.
AAAATTCATTTCACCCTTGTGCTCATCCTATTACCTCTTATATATAACTAGAAATTAGCATTAACTTTTTCACATCATAGTGTAGTTCATAACTTTTTTGTAATCTCAATTTTCCATTTTAGTGCCCTTACTTATACCTTTATGATAACCTTTACAAATTGATCAATGAACCTTTAAATTTAAAATCATTTATTGATACTTTATGAATCTCTAGTATACAATTTTTAAACTATCTTTAAGTGTCCTAAGTAACATCAGATGTAATTTTACATATATATCAAAACCTTGGAGTTACTCTTAATTATGATTTAGAATTATTAATCAATTCTTATATACTGCACTTATATATCAATATAATTATTTTACATTTTCAATTTTTTATATTCAAAAAATAATTCCAAAACATATTTAAGTCAACTCTATACATCTTTGAGTCATATAAAGGAATCTCTTACCACTCCAAACCATATCCAAACACTATATATGACTTTCAAAATTCATCAAAAAATCTCAAAACTCTTCATTACAATTTTCAATGCTACAGTAATGAGTTCACTGGTAATGTAAATGTATAAGAACTTCCAATGTAATAATGTTACTAAAGAAGAAAAATGTGAAAATATTTAATCATTTCTAGCATAATGCAGCTAATAATATTGGATGCAGTACTGGTGTTATGCTCTGCTACTAATATTGTCTATATGAGAGTCATGTTACCATAAATATGATATAGTAGTTCTAATACTAATGAATTGAAATATGTTAATATGTAACTATTTCAAGTAATTATGATACTGTAACATGGTTATAATGATGATATTTCAATGATTCTTCTCATCTATTGAACTTGATCTTGGTTCATATTTTCTAGAAGAATTGTTTGCACTCGATTAAATTTTTCATTTGTTTATATTTTATAAGTTAAATTCAAGTTTTATATTATTATTTTTATTATCATATAAAATGTTAATAATCTTTTATAGGATTCTCTTAAATATCTATCAGCGAAGGAACCAAACACATTTAGACCAAATAATCATTTACATCAGTTCCTAGGTTATGAGCATGGTGGAATAGTTTGTTGTATACCTGGAAAGAAAATCATTTCGTATAAATATTGGTCTTCATGTATTAAATCTTCTAGAAACATTTTAGGAATGGTTACCAAATAATAGTTACATGCATCCATTGAGACAATAAAGAAACATGTTCAAAAAGAATCTCAAAAAAATTAAAAGAAAAATGAATAATTGTTCAAAGTGATATCTACTATATGCTCTTCACTTCCACCAGAGGGTAAAGTAATAGTGGATGGATGTTTATCAAGTCTGTGCTTGATGTATGAGGATAGAAATTATTGTGAAGCTGATGATACTAGTGTAGAGGATGATGATGATGGATAGGGTTCTAGTGAAGAGGTTAATGATAATAGAGAGGGTCGTGGTGGTGATGGTGAAGATGTTGGTGTTGGTGTCATGCACATTGATAGTATTGATATTGTTGATGATGAGGAGGAGGATTCAGAGGACATTGTTGAGTTACATCTTTGAAATTTTCTATATTTATCATTTTTTTACTATTTATAAAATTTTAATTTTATATATATATTACTTTTTTTTACAGCTTTGTAGATTTTGGTGGAAATGGGATGTTGTAGGTGTTCGGGATAGCCTGGAAGTTATAGATGGAATTTGGTATGTTATAGGTGCAAGTGGTCTATTTGGATTGAAATTTAGGCTAGTATATTTCCATAGTTTAAACAATGGAAATAGATATCCAGCTACCATAGTTTAAATTGTGGAATTAGATATTAAAATCCATGGTTAAACAATGGTTGTCACGACCCCCTCCCACCAAAGATGCCCCTCCTGAGCTGGAAATGGCGAAAGGTAAATAATGACCCCTGAGTCCCGCCTCCAGTAGGCCCCGGGGTGGCGACTAGCACCAAGGGTATGAGTTTTTCACAAATATGGGAGGCATTGCCCTTTTTATTTTTAAAGAACGGGAAATAGGAGAAGTCAACCACTAAAAAAGAAAAAGGTAAAGTGTATAGAAATAAACCCAAACCATTCCCACATGCATGTTTAAACAATTTTATAACAAGGTACAAGTACAAGAAAGCTCAAAGTACAATACCAAAAGAAAACAAAGGTACAACAACAGCAACAACTCCAACTGTCCGACTAGTAGGGTCCCGCACGGCCCTGGTAGTCCTCCTGGAAACCTAAAAGTAAATGTAGGGTGAGCATACAAGTATAATCAGTAGGGAAACCTAAAGCTCTCATGCACAAGTGGGGAGACATCATAATGTCCCGTGAGAACAACAGAAGAAACCTAGAAAGGAATTCTATCCACCCAACCTCACCAGCCACACTCACCAAAAACACAATCACAATAGGTATTAGTAGTATATAAGAACAAGAGTATTGGGTACCCGGCACAATTTCCCTTTAGTTAGATGCTCTTCCTAACGAAGAATGTCCTGACGCTGCCACACTCTCCCCGCCCGCGCACACCTGGGCCTCACAACCACGTATCCCGCCCGCACACACCTGGGCCTCACAACCACGTATCCTGCCCTACACACCTGGGCCTCACAACCACGTATCCCTCCCGCACACACCTGGGCCTCACAACCATGTATCCCGCTCGCACACACCTGGGCCTCACAACCACTTATCCCGCTTGCACACACCTGGGCCTCACAACCACATATCCCGCCTGCACACACCTGGGCCTCATCCGGAAGATTCTTGGGAAAAAGTAGAACCAGCCCAAAGAGTCTTGGGCCTAATCCACCCCAATCGAAACCTACCCGAAGATTCTTAGGTGTAAGTTCACCTTAATCCATCATAGCCTAGGGGAGAAGGAGCAGGAAGGAGCTAGTAACTAAGGGAAAAACACCCTCTCCCATGAAATGGGAGTGTTCGTCACTAAGTGATCAACATGGGTGGGGTGCGATAAAACACAAAAGATACAGTTATATACATATATACCAAACACACATCCCAACCTATGGCTTCTAAACAGAAAAACTGAGCACGTGCCTCGGCACTGCTACCACAAAGTATGCATACAACAAACAATCCCAACCCCATTTAGGTTTTCACGTTCAGCAGAATTAGTTTATTAGTTCCTTAACTACTGGGAAACTATCCACAACCAAGCCACATTGATCGTTCGTAAAACATATCCCTATCATCCACAAATCAAGTTAGGAAAATACAAGCAACACAACCAAGTCCTTCTTATCAACTAACCAACCCCATTGATTATTATTTCCATTTCATTTCCATGCCCCACCATTCATTAACTCTTCTACTTTAATTTATTATTCACAACCCACTAATCATTCACAAACAAGCACATCCCTGCAGCCCCACTGCCAACCACCATAACCACAACCACACCAAAGCCACACATCCCCATCCCTTTAATACCATTTATTGCAGCCCCACTGCCCATTACCAATACAACATTCACACCAACCCACAACCAAGTCAACCGCATCCCCGCTGCTCACCTGATCTACAAAAACCTACAAAAAACCCCCATCACATGCCTCATAACCAAGCCAACACCCACATGTTCATTATTCCATTTTGTTTAACCAGGGTGATCACACAAGGGTTCCATATTTTAAACAGCCAACTTTACGTGATTAACCAATTTCCACAATCCACAAGGTTTCCATCCATAATAAAATCCAGAAGGATAGGGAAACATTTAATTGAGTAAGAAATGGCCCCCAACAATCGTGATTTTCAGTAGGTAGAAGCTCATTCAATTCACAACATAATATCACAGGATATAAAAATTAAAGTAACAGTAATCACAAACATCCAATCCCCGTTATATAATATGGTTATTATCTTCATTAAACCAATTCGACTGTGTTTCATAAAACAAGAGGAAACCCACCCCGAATGATGCACAAATTAGAGAGACGAAGGTAAGATCCCTACCCCAACAGGTTCTGATCACAACGCTCCCCCGGATCAACTTTAGAAGAAGTCTGTCGGCGTCCGTCACCTCTGTCGGGTCCCAGAAAAACCTCATAGGGTGGAGGTTGGAAAGGAAAGGCTGAAGGAAAGACAACGAATCTAATCTTGGAAGCTCCGCCTTGTCTTTATGATCCCGTGGCCGCTGACGGATCGTAAATCGGAGCTCAGATGAAGAAGTTATGGAAGGAAGAGCCTTCGAGTCTCTTAAGAGAGCTCTGCTCAGAGGAGAGGGGAGGAGAGGTGTGTGTTGAAAAAGGAGGAGGGGACCCCTCCTTTTATAGGCATGAAAAGAAAAAGTACACAGCGTGTACTTTATAGTACACGGCGTGTACTCGGTGAATTCACACGGTCTCCACGCGGATTCCAACACAGCTCTGCGGCCGTTGACTGGTCAACACACGGTTTGAGGGTAACGCATACGCGAGGAGGGACTACACGGTGTGTAGTTTAGACACACGGAATGTACTCATTTATTGCACACGGCAAGGACATGGCTCCAACATGGTACACGGCCGTTGACTGGTAACACGTATGCGGGGAAGGACTACACGGCGTGTAGAACTGGACACACGGCGTGCACCCATTATTTCACACAGCGAGGACATGACCTGCAACACGGGGTATAGCCGGAAAGGGGGTACACGGCGTGTACTCAAACTACACGGCGTGTAGTTTCAAAATTCTAGAAAGTGATGGAAAAGTCCATTTTACCCTCCCGAACACTTCTTGATCTTCTTTTTGAAAAAGGAATGGGCAGGAGAGGTTCGGGCCATTACATCAGATACCTCTTAAAACATTCTCGTCCCCGAGAATTCAAAACCAACCCAGAGGAAACCCAACAAGATACCTATTAGGGTTCTTGTTATAACAGGAACCCAACCAACAACCCTAATCATATGTGTTAGGAATTCCTTCTCCTATGTCAAGATATTTTCCGCTTTAGGCGGCACTGACTCACCTGCACGGGTTTAATCGCATCCTCATTAATGCGTCTCGATTAAGAATTGGTTCTTCCCACTTTCATACATTAGTATTTTTTTCAACTCACACTGCCCCCAACATCGCACAACCTACACACTGCCCGAACACATGGGTTTGGGAAATTCCTTCTCCTATGTCGAGATACTATCCGCTTTAGGCGGCACTGACTCACCTGCATGGGTTCAATCGCATCCGCATTAATGCGTCTCGATTAAGGGTCAGGTTTTTCCCTTTCCCCACACATCCGGATGTGTCACACATTACCAAGGAACAAGGAAACAAAAAAGGTCTCATAACTGACAAGCCAAGCATTCCATATATCAAAGGTATAAGTACAACATCAACACAAAGCTCAGAAGAACAAGGGAAAACACAAGTCAAAACAACTCCGGGTACTGATCATGCATCTGGGTCTCCTGCTCCCAGGTGCTCTCCTCAAGGCCGCCATGCCTCCACAACACATGAACCAATGGAATGGTTCGTCCACAGAGCACCTTCTCTTTACGATCCTCGATCCTGACTGGTTGTTCCTCGAAGTTCGCGTCGTCTCCCATATCTAACTCTCCCCAGTTGATAATGTGGGAGTCGTCATTTAAGTACCAACGAAGCTGGGAGACGTGGAAGATGTCATGAACCTTCTCCAACTGAGGTGGAAGGGCCAAATGATATGCCACCTCACCGACTCACCTCATCACCTCAAAAGGTACGATGAACCTAGCTGAGAGCTTGCTCCCCTTTCCAAACCTCTGCTGCCCCCGTCGAGGGGAAACTTTCAAGAACACATGATCTCCCACCTCGAACTCCAAGGGCCTCCTCCGATGATCAGCATAAGACTTCTGTCGATCCTGAGCCACTTTCATCCTCTCACGTACAAGCTGGACTTTCTCTGTAGTGATTTTCACTACCTCTGGCCCAAGAGCACCTGTCTCACTAACCTCTACCCAGCAAATGGGTGAACGACATGGCCTTCCATACAAAGCCTCAAACGGTGTCATGCCAATAGTAGAGTGAAAGCTGTTGTTGTAGGCAAACTCTACTAAAGGAAAGTGTCGTACCCATGATCCTCCGAAATCCAGAACGCATGCTCGCAGCATGTCCTCCAACGTCTGGATAGTCCGCTCCGTCTGCCCATCGGTCTGGGGTGGAAAGCAGTGTTAAGGCATAGCTGGGTTCCAAAAGCATGTTGTAACCCCCTCCAGACTCGTGAGGTAAGCTGAGTATCCCGAACTGAGATGATAGTCTTTGGGACCCCATGCAAACGCACCACTTCGTCTACATACCTCTGTGCTAAGGTACTCACTGGGCTTGATTCCTTAATTGCTAAGAAGTGAGTTGATTTCGTCAGACGATCCACCACCACCCAGATAGCATCATAACCACCCTGAGCTCTGGGTATTCCTATAACTAAGTCCATCGAGATGTCATCCCACTTCTACTCGGGGACATCTAAATGATGCAACAAACCACTGGGAACACGGTGTTCAGCCTTCACTTGCTAACACACTAGGCATTTAGCCACAAACTCCGACACTGCCCGTTTCACCCCAGGCCCCCAAAACTGATCCCTCAGGCCTCAGTACATTTTTGAAACTCATGGATGTACCGCCAAGGCTGAGCTATGGAACTCGCGGAGAACTCCCTCACGCATCGCCTCTGGAACAAACAACCATCCATGGAAAAGCATCTGATGTCGGCTATCCTCTGACCATCCTTCTGGAGCGTTCCCCTGATCGACATGATCCCGCATCACTTCCACCTCGGTGTCCTCCTACTGAGACTCTTCCACCAGTTGCAACAAGGAGGACTACACTGTCATCTGAAACAAACAGCCTCTAACACCTTCTACCATGGCATCCAAGTGCAAGGTAGCCAACTCTCCCATTGCCTTCCAAGAAACAGAAGATTCCCGAACCACTTCCTAATGCGACTTCTTGCTCAGGGGATCAGCCACAACGTTGCCCTTACCTTCAGTGTAATAGATCTCAAAGTCATAGTCTTGGAGAAACTCGACCCATCTCCGCTGCCGTAAGTTCAGGTCATGCTGAGGGAAGATATAACGCAGGCTCTTATGATCTGAGAAGACCAAAAAGCGCTCCCCAAAGAGGTAATGTCGCCACAACTTCAGTGCGAACACTACTGCTGCAAGCTCTAGGTCATGGGTAGCATAGTTACGCTCGTGAGGGCACAACTGCCTAGACCCATAACAAATCACTCCCTTCCTCTGCATTAGTACTCACCCCAGACCGAGGCCAGAAGCATCACAAAACACCTCATACAACAACCCTTCCTCTGGAAACCTGAGTACGGGAGGACTGACCAACTTCTCCTTCAGGTAGTCAAAAGATTTCTGGCACTGCTCGCTCCACAGGAAGACCTGGTTCTTCCTCGTCAAAGCTTTCAAAGGAGCAGCAACTCGAGAGAAGTCCGAAATGAACCTCTGATAGTAACCTTCTAACCCTAGGAAACTACGAACTTCTGCCACGCTCTTGGGTGCTTCCCAAGAAACAACTGCCTCCACCTTCGACGGGTCCACTGACACTCCATGTTGAGACACCACGTGCCCAAGGAAGTTTACTTCCTGTGTCAAGAACTTACACTTAGACAATTTCCAGTAAAGCTGGTGGTGTCGAAGGACTTCCAAGACTGCCCTGAGATGCTCAATGTGATCCTCCTCTGACCTTGAGTAGATCAACATGTCATCGATAAACACAATGAGGAACTGGTCTAGAAACTCTCAGAATACAAAGTTCATAAGTCCCATGAACACAGCTAGTGCATTCGTAACTCCAAACGGCATCACTAAAAACTCGAAGTGCCCATACCTGCACCTGAAAGCCATCTTCGAGATGTCACTGTCCTTCACCCTCAGCTGATGATATCCCAATCGTAGATCAATCTTAGAATACCAACCTGCTCCCCTCAGCTGGTCGAAGAGATCATATATCCTTGGAAGGGGGTAGCGATTCTTAAATGTTACCTGGTTCAACCTTCGGTAGTCTATGCATAGCCTGAGACCACCATCTGCCTTCTTCACGAAAAAAACTGGAGCACCCCATGGCGACACGCTGGGTCGAACAAAACCCTTCTCCATCAGATCGTCAATCTGAATCTGCAACTCCCGCAACTCCAAAGGTTACATCTGATAAGGGGCCATCGAAATCGGACGGGCACCAGGCTGTAAGTATATCCCGAACTCAACGTCGCGTCGGGGGGGTAGAGTTACGACCTCCTCAGGAAAAACATTGAGGAACTCCCCAACAACCTCTGGGACATCCATCATCTCTGTATCAGTTGGAACCACTGATAATCCACCCAACAAGGAAAGGAGAGGCTCCACACGCCGGCTTCCCGCCTGATAGCTCCTATCACCAAAAAAAGATATGCATTGTCCATCCACATCGGAGAACACGAATATTCTCCGAAAGCAGTCGATAATGGAACTAACATAAAACAACTAGTCGATGCCTAGGATGACATCGTATGGCTGCATCTGTAACAGAAGAAGGTCCCCACTAGATCGATGTGGTCCCAACGTCAGCCCACATCCCCAGCAAACACAAGATACGCGGGTCTGGCCTCCAACTATTGTACTCAGTACCAGTGGTACAGAAATTCTCTCTACGTCTGGTCCCAAGGAATTGGCTAGACCAAGTGAAACAAAGGAGTGTGAAGCTCTTGAATCGAACAAAGAAGAAACAAGAGTGCTGAACAAACAAATCGTACCTCGCACCACCTCTGGTCCTGCTGGAGCTGTCAACTCTACTGCGTGAAACTGTCCACGCCCAGCTCCTCTGCCTCTCTAATGTCGTCCACTTCCCCGACCATGCCCTAGTAGAGGTCCCTGTGGAGCACCCTAAGGTCGTCCTCCTCCTGCAAAGTCTTCCCTCATAGGAGCATGGTCCTGCTACTGCTGGAAGGGCATAGCCGGCAACTGGTGCTGCTGAGGTGGGCGCTGAACCTTCCCACATCCACCGTACTAAGCTCGGGTCGGGCACCGACTCTAAACATTCCCAAAACCTCCACAAGAAAAACACCTCGTTCCTGGGCTCGTGAAAAAGGGACGAGGACTCGAAGATCTGAACTGGAAGTGCTGGGGCCTGCTCCCCACTGGCCTGAACCTGGAAGGTCCCGTCGTAGGAGACCTGCTGCTGACTGCCTTCCCCTTCAATGAGCCTGGATGGATCCCCTCTCGGGGTGCACCTCCCAGCGATTTCATCCTCTCTACAACCTCTGCCTTCTTCTGTACTGCCAAGTACGTTGGAAGGGTGAAGAGGGTGACAGCATACTGGATCGAAGGACGAAGCACCTCCTCCAAACGTCTCTCCTGAGACTCCTCATCCGGAAAGAGATCTGGAGCAAAGCGCAGGAGATCCTTGAACTTGATCCCCAGCTCTCGTACCGACATACTCCCCTGCTGAAGGGAGAGTAACTCCTGCCGCTTCTCCGCCTTGATCATGGAAGAAAGGAATTCCTCTCGGAATTTCTTCTCAAAGTCAGCCCATGGAACCTCTTCCTCTATCCTCTCTCCGAGGTAGAGCATCCATCACTTTCGCATCGCACCTCTCAGCTGACTGACTGCTAGGGGAACCCAGTACACTCTCGGATCACGGATCAAGGTAAAAGCGATCCCTAGCTCCTCAAGCCACCCCTTTGTCTTCGTATCTGATGTACTACCCTCGTACTTCTTGAGGGACTGCCGCTGGAAAGAACAGAGATTCTTCGGCCACTGGCTATCTTCCTCCTCTCGGTCAATCCTCAACTGATCGACTGCCTGAATCTGCTGGGCCTCGGCTGTCTGAGCCACCCGGGGATGACGTCCAGGTGCCACAATTTTACGGTAAACAAGGATCACCTAAGCCCAAGTAGTAAGGAAAAACTCAAGGTTTTATTTCATCATTTTATTTCAATTTCTTTCCCAGAACACCCAAATCAAGTAAGACACAATCATGATGATGCATGTACCTTCCCTAGGGTCTCTACCCTGCAATCAATGTAGTCTCACTTGGTTGTTCAGTAGGCTCAGAGTCCTTGCATCGGATCACAGGGGGCCCAAAAATCTCATGTCCTAGACGATCTTCCCTAGCCTATGTCATGCCCCAAGATTAACTAACACGGTTTCCCTACCATCCCATGCAATGCTCACTCTGCCTAACTCCAGACTTCATCCTATCTCTCAACCATCACCTCTGGAACCATTCTGTCATGACCCCCTCCCACCAAAGATACCCCTCCTGAGCTGCCAATGGAGAAAGGGAGATAATGACCCCCGAGTCCCGCCTCCAGTAGGCCCCGGGGTGGATACTAGCACCAAGGGTATGAGTTTTTCACAAATATGGGAGGCATTACCCTTTTTATTTTTAAAGATCGGGAAATAGGACAAGTCAACCACCAAAAAGGAAAAAGGGAAAGTGTATAGAAATAAACCCAAACCATTCCCACATGCATGTTTAAACAATTTTATAACAAGGTACAAGTACAAGAAATATCAAAGTACAATAACAAAAGAAAACAAAGGTACAGCAACAGCAACAACTCCAACTGTCCGACTAGTAGGGTCCCGCACGGCCCTGGTAGTCCTCCTGGAAACCTGAAAGTAAATGTAGGGTGAGCATACAAGTATACTTAGTAGGGAAACCTAAAGCTCTCGTTAACAAGTGGGGAGACATCCTAATGTCCCGTGAGAACAACAGAAGAAACCTAGAAAGGAATTATATCCACCCAAACTCACCAGCCACACTCACAAAAAACACAAGCACAACAGGTAGTAGTAGTATATAAGAACAAGAGTATTGGGTACCCCGCACCATTTCCCTTTAGTGAGATTCTCTTCCTAACGACGAACGTCCTGACGCTGCCACACTCTCCCCACCCGCACACACCTGGGCCTCACAACCACGTATCCCGCCCGCACACACCTGGGCCTCACAACCACGTATCCCACCCACACACACCTGGGCCTCACAACCACATGTCCCGCCCGCACACACCTGGGCCTCATCCCAAAGATTCTTGGGAAAAAGTAGAACCTTTACAAAGAGTCTTGGGCCTAAACCACCCCAATAAAAACCTAACCGAAGAGTTTTAGGTGTAAGGTCACCTCAATCCATCACAGCCTAGGGGAGAAGGAGCAGGAAGGAGCTAGTAACTAAGGGAAAAACACCCTCTCCCATGAAATGGGAGTGTTCGGCACTAAGTGATCAACATGGGTGGGGTGCAATAAAACACAAAAGATACAGTTATATACATATATACTAAACACACAGCCCAACCTATGGCTTCTAAACAGAAAAACTGAGCACGTGCCTTGGCACTGCTACCACAAAGTATGCATACAACAAACAATCCCAACCCCATTTAGGTTTTCACGTTCAGCAGAATTAGTTTATTAGTTCCTTAACTACTGGGAAACTATCCACAACCAGGCCACATCGATCATTCGTAAAAAATATCCCTTCTATCCACAAATCACGTTAGTAAAACACAAGAAACACAACCAAGTCCTTCTTATCAACCAACCAGCCCCATTGATTATTATTTTCGTTTCATTTCCACGCCCCACCATTCATTAACTCTTCCACTTTAATTTATTATTCACAACCCACTAATCATTCACAAAAAAGCCCATCCCTGCAGCCCTGCTGCCAACCACCATAACCACAACCACACCGAAGCCACACATCCCCATCCCTTTAATACCATTTATTGCAGGCCCACTGCCCATTACCAATACAACATTCACACCAACCCACAACCAAGTCAACCGAAGCCCCGCTGCTCACCTAATCCACAACAACCCACAAAAACACCCCCATCACATGCCTCGTAACCAAGCCAACACCCACATGTTCATTATTCCATTTTGTTTAACTGGGGTGATCACACAAGGGTTCCAGATTTTAAACAGCCAACTTTACGTGATTAACCAATTTCCACAATCCACAAGGTTTCCATCCATAAGAAAATCCATAAGGAGTGGGAAACATTTAATTGCATAAGAAAAGGCCCCCAACGACTGTGATTTTCAGTAGGTATAAGCTCATTCAATTCACAACATAATATCACATGATATAAAAAGTAAAGTAACAGTAATCACAAACTTCTAATCCCAGTTATATAAGCCGGTTATTATCTTCATTAAATCGGTTCGACTGTGTTTCATAAAACAAGAGGAAACCCACCCCGAATGATGCACAAATTAGAGAGATGAAGGTAAGATCCCTACCTCAACAGGTTTTGATCACAGCGCTCCCCCGGGTCAACTTTAGAAGAAGTCTATCGGCATCCATCACCTCTGTCGGGTCCTGGAAAAACCTCCTCGGGTGGAGGTCAGAAAGGAAAGGCCGAAGGAAAGACAACGGATCCAATCTCGGAAGCTCCGCCTTGTCGTTACGATCCCGTGGCTGCTGAAAGATCGTAAATCGGAGCTCGGACGAAGATGTTATGGAAGGAAGAGCCTTCGAGTCTCTTAAGAGAGCTCTGCTCATAGGAGAGGGGAGGAGAGGTGTGTGTTGAAAAAGGAGGAGGGGACCCCTCCATTTATAGGCGTGAAAAGAAAAAGTACACGGTATGTACTTTATGGTACATGACGTGTACTCGGTTAATTCACACGGTCTCCACACGGCTTCCAACACGGCTTCGCGGCCATTGACTGGTCAACACACGGTTTGAGGGTAACGCATACGCGGGGAGGGACTACACGGCGTGTAGTTTAGACACACGACATGTACTCATTTATTGCACACGGCAAGGACACAGCTCCAACATGGTACACGGTCGTTGACTGGTAACGCGTACGCAGGGAAGGACTACACGACGTGTAGAACTGGACACACGGCATGCACACATTATTTCACACAGTGAGGACACGACCTGCAACACGAGGTATACCCAGAATGGGGGTACACGGTGTGTACTCAAACTAAACAGCGTGTAGTTTCAAAATTCTGGAAAGTGTGGGAAAAGTCCATTTTACCCTCCAGAACACTTCTTGATCTTCTTTTTGACAAATGGGTCGGAGAGGTCTGGGCCATTACAATGGTGGTAGGTGTTAGCTTCAACGGTTTAAATAGTGGTAATATATGAACTACCATTAAGGTTTAAACCATGGAAATAGGCTTTAATTTCCACTATTTAACCATGTCTATATATATCAATTTCCATGGTTTAAACTATGGAAATAAGATTCATATTAGTATAGTTTAAACCATGGAAATAGGAATTAATTTCCACGATTTAACCATGGATATATATAGTAATTTCCATAGTTTAAACTATGAAAATTTATAAGGATTATTACAATGGATTTAGCCACTATGGTTTGGAAAACCATGGAAATAGCCTATTTCCATGGTTTTTTTGTCTACGTCCACAGTTCCAAACCATGGTTGTAGGTAAATTATCTAGTTGCGTTAATGTCTTATGAGCTGACAATTTTTATTCCATGATTCAATATTGTGATCTTTGATATGTAGGGTATGGTTTTCAAATGTTATGCTTATGTTATTATACCCCTATGCTCATGTTGTTCTTACATTTTTCCCTTATTTACTCATACTGAGCATCTGATTTAACCTTTTCTTATGTTTCTTTTCCCCAGTTTATAAATAAAAGTTTTTAAGTATGAGTAAAAAAGGGGAATATAGTTATGAGAGATGTTGAAGATCTTTCTTGAGTTAAGAATATTGTGTTCCAAGTTTCCAAATGCATTAAACTATTATGGTCCTCTAGCAGGTATTTTCATAATTTATTGAATATTCACATAAAAATATATAATATCTATATAAGAAAATCATGGGTCGCTATAGTTGGTATTAGAGGATAGGTCTAGTTATCCTTTGGAAACTAGGATGAGAAAAATTTAGTAATATTCCTAAGAATATTTCTAAGAATATTTCTAGTGATGTATGTTAAGATAATTATAAGGATGAGTCAAAGTATAGTATAATGTCTTGGAATTTTGGTAAAGGAGTGATTGGTTTATAAGAAATTACATACTTGTATGAATACAATGAATTTATTTTTCTCCGAAATTGAGGTACCTAGAGGTAATAACTCCAAAAAATGTCCCATTGATTTGGACTCAATTTTAACCTAGTATGTGAAAATAGGCCTTGCTGCACACCTTTTTTGACACTTCTTGGTGATATTCGTTGGAAATCCAAAAACTCTTTACAAACCATCATGAAGAATTTAAATAGATGATGACTATAAATGACTAAGGATAAACCTAATGTGGTTGTTATGATTTAGACACATTATAAGTGATTCATTGTGATTATAAGGTTCCTTACTATGATTATTTTTTCTTACACTATTATTTTTGGTTTTATTCAATGAATGGAATCAGAATGAACCATGTTATTGTTTAATGTAATATATGATTCAATGATTTTCCTCTTGATAAAATGAATGTTATGGGATCTAAAATAAAAAACCTCATTTTTATGCTCATAAAAAAAATTAAGTTATGACTCATGTTAGGATTCCAAATGAGAAAATAAGGGACAAATTTTCTGTTAATTACTTCATAAGGAAACACCCACCTTCTTTCAAAGGTTATGTCAATCCACTAGTTTTTGGGTAATGGATTAGTACCACTGAAAAGATATTTTCTTTTCTCTAGTGTTTAGAGCATGAAAAAGTCATTTTGGTTGTCTACCATTTGGAAGGTGAGGAAAATTAATGGTGGTATCTTACTAAGAATATGAGGAAACAAGAAGAAATTGACTCCAAGAAGTGGAATGAGTTTAAAATTCTATTTTTCAATAAGTAATTTCACTGTATTTTTCACAAAAAAATAGAGAAGTAATTCCTCATGCTTAAGATAAAGGATGATGAATCTGTCGGTATCTATGAAGAAAATTTTATGAGAATTGTGAGGTACTATTTAGGTATTCTAATTCATCTTGAATGTAAGGCTGACTGATCCTTAAGTGTCTTACAACCAAACCTCTAATGGGTTTTATCCCTAAGGGACTTTGTATGCTATGAATAAATCAATCAATGTTCACTAAAAGTAGAAATGGAAGCTGGAAACCCTCTTGGTTTTGGGGATAAGAAAAGGAAAATGGGGTTTCAAGGAAATTTCAATGATATGTCTAATGGAAGGAAGAAAAATTTTGAAACTCCTACTTTCCAAGATTATGAGAATAAGAACTTAGGTGAGTTCCTGAAAGGAACAAGAAAGTATTTCAAGTGTGGTAAGCCTACATATTGAGAAAAGGAATGTAGAAGTTATGTGAAGAGGCCAATCAATGAAATTAATGGAGAGAGATCTCAAAATAATACACCATACGCATTTAATTGTTTCAAGTGTAAAGATTTTGGTCATTGTGATAATAAATTCCCCAATCTAAGGGATAATATTGATAATAAGCCAAAAAAACCTTTGAAGACAAAGTAAAAAAAGGTAAATCTTATACAATCACAATGGATGAAGTAAATCATGATAATTAGGGCACACTTATCCTCCCCTTATTAGTTGGGAATTTCTTTTTTTATTCTGTATGAATGATCCTTATGAAAATCTTAATATTCATCCTTTATTGAAATTTCAAGTGATTATATCCCTCTATGTGGATTCTAGAATAATTAAATCATGTTTAATATTTTATCGATATAAGGATGAACCCAAGCTTCTAATGAAATTTTTTTTGTATAAGATAATATATTATATGAGGAATAAAGGGTGAATTAACATTTGAAAGTATATATTTATCCATTCAATATTAACTTAAAATTTATGGATACCATCATGTATTTATGAGTTTAAGTCTAATCAAATGTTCCAAGTCATTGACACCCCATTCTAATGTTTTTGTGATGGTATTTTATCAATATTAAGGATATTTGAAGATAAATTTATTACAATATAAACCATTTATTTCATGACAAAGTAATTTAAGGTGGAATCCCTTTTTATGTACATATGATTAAAGTTATTGGTAACCTTTAGGTTTTATCTTATCTTTGATGTTGAGGTAATCATGGGTTGTAGTTTATCACCTTAAAAATTTATCACAATTCATTTCTACTAGAGAATATTTCTCTATGGAACCTCTTTTTATAATATATATTAAGGAAGGGATAAGTTTTCATGGAGTACCACATTAAATTTTATCTGATTGGGATCTAAAGTTTACTTCGGATTTTTGGTGATGTATTTAGAAATATCTTGATATATAGTTGTTTTTCAATACTATGAGAAAAATTCAAACCCTAGAGGTGTGTCAAGATCTTGATTAGTGGATATCAAAGGTGGTTGGGATCACACCTTCCTCTAGTTTATTTTCCTTACAATAATAGCTTTCACTCAAGCATTTAGATGGATCCCTATAAATCCATTTATACATATTGGATTGGAGTTGTAAAAATAAAGATATTGGGACCTGGGATAGATGATGAGATGGTGGTGAAGGTTAGAGGCATTAAGCAACATATAAGTACTAAACTAAGATAATAGAAATGTTATGCTGATAATCGTCGATGTGATCTAGAATTTGAAGATGGTGAGATGGTCTTTCTATAAATTTCTCCAAGGAAGAAATAAGGGAAAAATAATCCCTAGGTATTTCAATCCCATTAAAATACTTGATTTTATCGAGACAATATCTTATCGTTTGGTTCTTCCACTAAACCATTCTTAGGTTCATGATGTGTTCTATATATTACTCCTATGGAAATAAATAATTGATCTATCACATGTACTGAACTTACAGGTCGTACCATTGAAGAATGATGTTTCTTATGAGGAATGACTAGTAGAGATTCTAGATCATATAGATAATATTCTATGAAGTAAGACCACTCACCTGGTCAAAGTTCTATGGAAACCCCTCCATGTTCAAAAATCTATGTGGGGACCTGAGGACATAATGTTGCAGAATTATCCTCAGTTGTTGGTACCAAAGTGATGAATTTCAAGGGTGAAATTAATTTTAAGGGGGTAGCATATAACACCCCTAATTTTTTTGAATTATTTTTTCTAATAAATGTAATTTCTTTAATATCTTTCATTACATGCAACACTAATCTTGACTTGTGTTACACACAACATCAAGTTTAAACCAAACATGAAATACTATTCAAATATTATTATTTAACAGGATAGTTATCACCATGATTTCAGAATAGTGGGTAAGAATATGATTAAATAAATATTGAAGATATATGATTTACACATGTATATAAAATGAATCTGGTGGTAACTAATTAATTTTAAATTAAAATAAAATCCACTTGAAAATAAAGGAAATCATTTTATGAAAAACAATTTTTATGAACATAAACACAATTTTCATCAATAAATTAAAAGAATAACTTTTTATTAATTATTTTAATTAAATTTATATATTATATATTTAATAAAATGTTTAAAATTTTTCTTATGTGTTTTCTAGACAAGAGATAAGAATAACTCCAATTTTATGCTTAAAACTATATTTTCTAAAAAACAGTTGTCACCTTTGGCACAATTATTTTAAAATTTATTTTCACTAATTTAACATAATTTATTTGAAAAAAAACATAATTTTTAAAACTATAATATCAAAATTATATTAGGGTTAATTGTTTAGAATTTTTTGAAAAAAATCATTTTTGATGAATAATGAAAAATAATAAAATTTTAATTGAAAATTGCCTTTTCATTTAATTTACTTATAAAGTTAAATTATATTTTAAATTTGTTTTAAAGTAAAATTAGTTAAATTATACATCTATTAATATAATTTAGGTCATTTTAATCAATTTCAAATTGAATTTCAATATAAAATTTTTTTAAATTTTTGAACATTTTCTCTTTAAAAATATGCTTTCTCGTCACGTCTGTGAGATTAATTTTAAATTAAATTTTGAAAATTATGTGAATTGAATTTTGAAAAATGTATCCCACATTTGGAATCAAAATAATTTATATTATCTAATAATTTCATCTTAATTTTTGACTAAAATGAATAGTGAAAATAGAAAGATTTATTTACCATGATTAATGTAAAAATGGGTTAATTAAGGGTTTAAACTAAAATTATAAGGGTTAAAAATAACCCAAAACTTGTAAAAAAAATATTTTATGGCCATATATCAACTTTATACCTTCTATTATCAAGAATGGTTGATTATTTGTGCCTTGTGAAATGAACAAAAATGTGGGTGGAATTATCTCATTTCAAAAATTTCAAGTGTGTCACTCATCTCACTTATAAAAGGCCATTCCCTATCCTATATTCTTCAAAAATTAAAACCCTTTTATTTCAGCCAATAACTTACCAAATTCCTTCTTCTCATATTATAATCCTTATTTTAGACATAAATTCAACCAAGTAAGGCTTTTGGTGCAAACCTAATGAGGATACCACAATAAGAGGTAACGTTCTTCACCATAAAATATATGTTTTTATTAAGAAATAAGTTTTAAGGAAAAGTGAAAACTATTCAAGTACACAATTAGATATTAAATAAACATTATACATAATATCTAAATCAATTAGTTGTAGTTTAATCCTTTTAGAGACCTTACCTCTATGGAGACTCCATTGAAGCGTGGTAGACTTCTCATCCGGAACATCTTTGAGGAGGTTTTCAAAATTGAATACCATATTTTATTAGGTTTTAATGAGCTCTTAAAAAGTAATATTCTACCAATTGAATCCAAATTCTAGTATTCCAAGTTGTTTTTGTGCCCAATCATCCTTCTCCTTGGTAAGGATGTCTTGAATACACCTCTCAACCATCTTGTCAAAATCCTCTTGTGTAGTGATAACCTATGAACCCTTGTCAGAGAATTATTCATTATAATCGATGATGGTTTCCTATTCATTTCACTCCATAAATTTCTTTCCTCTCTAGTAAATATAAGATTCCGTAGTCTTCTTTTCAACATTATCCATGTCAATGATAGATGATTACCATGTTGGTGGTTCTAGCTCATTAGTAAAGTTAGTCTCTACCTTCTTGGGATCCTTAGAAGAAATCATGCCTTTGATTTACAATCTAGTAATAGGAGGGATAGGTAATAAATAATAGTATTTTATTCTTAGAATCCTCTTAGAGTGCTTAATAAACCCATATAAAATAATTATGGTGTTATTTCCCTTCCTTGAAGAGGATCTAATATAGTCCTGCACAATGTCCACTTCCTTGGACTCAATAGGGTAGTCTAAATCAAAATCCATATCCTCTTGAGAAACCTAAAATCTATTGAGGATCTCTACATAAGAATCCTCCACTTAAATCTCTTACTCAAATGCATGAAACTCTTCATCTCCCAGCACAATAAATTGATTTTAAAAATGGATAGCCATTCCTCTAGACTTCACTGTATCTGCATAGAATGGTCTAGCCTACAAGTCCTGCTCAAGAAAATACAAACCTCTAATTTGCATAAATCTATGACCCATAAATTGAGATTTCTTATTAGTTCCCTCCTAATATAAATTTTTAGGATGTTCACCAAAACTTGGGGTAGTACAAACTTCCATGCTCACAACAACTTCATTGGTAGGACTGGATTAGACCAACTGCCTGACCGAATCAGCATCTAGGGGGGGTTCCTCAACTCATGCCCATCATTTTTTTAATGAGAAGGATTTTAACTTATGATCCTCACACACCTGCATAGCCTCCCCTAATATGCTTTACAATGGCCTAAAACCCAAATCATGCCTCAAACGAGCAAAAATATCTATGATCTACGACACTGACTCCTTAGGTTTTGCACCCCTCACTGTGACTGAAGTAAACCCTAGCCCCAAACCCAATTGAACCTCAACAGGGAGAAGTGGGACCTAGATGAATTGATCCTCACCTAAAGATTTATGGTTCTATTGATAGTAGCATTCTTGGACAACCAGGTTCTCCTAAATAGGTAATGACTGAGAACTGGGGAGTCCCAAACCTCCTGAGATGACCCTACACACCTTCTCAGCCCCGTCTGAACCAAAACCTCCCTCAGCTAATGAGTTTGTTAAAATATCGGCATGATTATCTCTCCCAACTTACTAACTTGTCATATATATTAATCCTTTATAGTCCCTAAATCCATGAAAACATGTGGAAATATAATGACCTAACCATTTGTGGTTTAAGAAAAAAAGAGTCCATAACTCAAAGACTACTATTTTCTTTCATCTGAATTCCTTGCCAACTGAGATCCAAATCCATTTCATCAGAGGTTTAAAAACAACGACTTTTATAAAAATTAGAGGGTATATCAAATTAAAAATGGTATTAGTTTGACTATCATAACACAAATATCAGCCTACCAAGTTTCCAAACATACAAAGAATTGACATATTTTGGAAAGGAAAAGGAAAATATGGAAAACTTACCCATACTATCGTATAATAAACATTGTGTTTCATGTTGAAATTGAATAAACAATGAAAGAGGTAGAAGACACATACATTGAGGGAACGAGGAGTGTTGGACCAGGCTGTGATCATTTTATCCTTAGAATAAAATCGAATCATCAAATGTCGTCGGTCTAGAAGACCCACTACTGCTCATTCTTGAAGACCCCATGATTCAAAAATGAATCTATCAAAGGCATTGACCAAAGGTATACGGTTATTGAAATGAGACGCTAGGGTTAGCCTATGAATATCTGAATCCTCATTGAATTATTTCATCAAAATTTCCAGTTGTGGTGATCCATTAAAGAGGTCAGGGACCTTAGGGAAAATGGGAATTGTAGGGAATAGAGGAAGGAACTCAGTGTTAGTGAAAGGAAGAAAGGACAGGGGATTTGGAAATAGAAGAATATAATCCCCCTACCTCCACTAGGGAGGGATATACTAGAGCTACAGGTATCACTGCCTTATGGAAACAATGTCAAAAACATAGAGAAAAGTATGGGTTTTTACAAAAAAAAACACATACAAGTAGAGGTAATGTTCATCAATGAGCATTTTTGTTTTATTTATTCATCCACCTCCTTCAATAATTATTATATCATGATTATATAATAACCTTAGTATCTTCCATATATTTATATGTTTTTATGTTAATTTAATTACCTACAACCCTCTCTATTTCCATCAAATGGGTTAGGAAATCAGTGTTTGTATGTACGGCGGACTACTGCCTCGCAAACTGATGTCATTCTTTTTTCCATTACCACCTCTCACGGTTGGGTGTGATGACGGATATAAATAATATATATATTATATTTATAAAATAATTAGACCTATGGATTAATTATATCATATATACATTTTTTCTTTCCATTCCATAGGGGATATGATAACACCACTCGTGTGTACGGCAGACTACCGCATCGTGAAGTGATGTGATTCGTTTTTCACTAATGATTTAAATGGAAGATAATAAGGATAAATATATTTGATATTAATGACATAATTAAGCTATAAATAACATATTTATTGTTATGAAAATTTAATATATCATTTTCTTTATTACCTTTTCTCTTACTGAAATATGATAACATCGTTCATGTACGTGTGGACTACCGCCCTCACGAAGCGATGTGACTCTCTCTTTCCATAAGCACACCACATGTATGATATGTATAAGAATATAATATGGTATTTATGATATTATTATTATTATGAAAATATAATATATTACTTACCTCTTTTCAATAATGATCATTGAAAAATAGAAATGTTACTCTTACGTATATATGGTCTACCGTCCCCATGATCGTAACATACTTCATTTCTTAAAACCATATTTAATGATTGGTATTAAAATAATAATTGATGTATAAATATGATAATTATTTAATTATTATTATTATATATATGATGAAACCATGATCAAATTAATAGGAATGAAAATAAAAAATCAAGAGATATAAGAAAAAAAAGCGGTTATTACTTGGAACATGACTTTAACATGGAATTATTAGTAAATGGGTTATAAAATAACCTAAGTAAATCATATATGGTATGATATATATAATTATGGTTTTTTAATATATTTATAATAAACTTATATTTATTATATAGGATGTTTGAAGTAGTTCAAAGGAATTCAAGACTTACAGTAATGGATTTCTAGTCCCTCCATTATTTCTGTAAGACGTATAAAAAATCACCACTCGGTTATTTTTTGTGGTGTTTGTACTAAAACTTTGACATTTTATATCATTAATATAATTTTTTTCATGATATTTAAAGTTTAATTTTATTTTATGCTTCATTTTTTAGTACCATTATACATATTATTAAAGTGGTAATTTATTTTTGTCTCAATTTTCCTTCTTTGAGACTTATGTCATGTTATGCGCCTATCTTATTTTATGAGGTGTATATACAACCTATTTAACATGTTATATAATGATTTTATTTATTATAATGATATTTTAAGTTTCATTTAATGTTATCATTTCAGGTTTATTATGATTCAAAGTTACCAAAGTGGTAAGGGTTTTATGTTACAATCTCATTGTTTGTTAGGATTGTTTGTGATTATGCTTCCAATGATGAAATATTATGATCTATCTATCAATAAACTCATTTATTTTCATCTAATATAGTTATTTCATGAGAATACACGTTTTCCATTCATTTTACTCTTTTTATGTGCTCAATAGATCAAAATAATGTTTTTAATAAAAGTGGTATTTTTGGTCAAAACCCATTTTTATTATAAAACCATATTTTCCAAAAAATTATTCAAAAATGTTTTTAAATTTATTAAAACAATTATTATAAAAAATTACCCATGTTTTAATTTTTAAAAAAATTGAATGGAATCTTTATTTCTTTTTTCAAAACAATATCTATTTGAATTTTATTGAAAATGTGAAAGGAATATTTTTTAACATGTATGAAATGAATATAATTTCCACCATCATTACCATTATTTTATTTGAATATTACTTTGTATGTCTTCAAGGTTATTTTCAATGAAAATTATTTCAAAAATGTTTTATAAATTTCATGTTTTAAACAAGTGATTTTTGAAGAAAATTTATTTTCCTCAAGAAATTTTCCAAGTGATCTTTCAAAATAATTTTCTATATATGATTACATACTTTGATGTTACTTATGCTTTGTTGGGGACATGATCCAAATATACCATTATTATTATTTATATATTTTTTTTAAGTTTATGATAAAAAGATTTTATGAAACCCATTTCTCTTCCATGGGTGACATGATGATAAAATGCTTATCAAAGCCAATTATTTTTTCATGGGTTATGATTTGATGAAATTATGAAATGATTATGAAACCTGTTTATTTTCAATAGGTTTTGATATAATAAAATTTTTATGAAACCCATTTCATTTCATGGGTTATGATATGATTAATGATTTATTATCTTTTGGAACACATAAATATAGTTTTCATTATGAGATGGGTGGAACCTATATCTCCCTCTAATGAATTGGGAAAATATAGATGATAAGTCATGAGTAAATATGTTATGTATGAACCTGATTACATGTTCATAATTTTATACATGAACCTGATTACATGTTTGCAATGTTATGTGTGAACCAGATTACATGTTGACAGTGTTATGTGTGAACTTAATTACATGTTCATGGTGTTATGAATATACCTATATTTCATGTCCATAATGTTATTTTTAGACTTGGTTCCATGTCCAAAAGTTTATAAAAAGGCCTGATTTTATGTCCTAAACTTAATGGTTGAACCTATCTCTATTTATACATGTTCACAATGTTATAAGGTGATTTTTATTCTACTAATTTATGTTGTATCTCAATGTTATAATCTCATGGATTATATTCTTTGATTTACCTTATGATTCATGTCTTGTGAACTGCCAATATTTATTCCATGACTCAAGATTATAACCTTCGATATGCAGGGTATGGTTTTCAAATATTATTCTCACATTATTATACTCTTATTCTCATGTTATGATTATGTATTTAACTTGTTTACCCTTACAGAGCATATGAACTCACCCTTTATTATTTTTCCTTTCCCCGAGTTATGAAGAAAGGTTTTTAAGTGGGATTAATAAAGGGTAATATATTTACAGTAGACATTTAATGTATTTCATTAGTTTAGAATATTATGTTCAAAGTTTCCCAATACACTAAACTATTATGGTCTTTAGGCATGTGTTTATGTAATGTATTGAATATTCATTTAAAAAGATTTAATATCCATGTATGACAAGTTTGGGTCTCTATAACTATAGTTTATTTAAAAAAACAATTAAGTCTTTTGAGTTATTGTAATTGCCCCCATATATTGGGGTATGAATTTATTTAGAAATTTTCCAAACCATGTGTATTTTAGAGGATTTTGTTTGTTAGATGAGTTGACATAGGTTGGGGTCAAAATTTTAGGAGATAGGTTGGGTGTGAAAAAATATATCTTAGGTGATAGAAGGAATAGGGTATTCGATGGACTAAGACTAAGTACCCAGTGGATCTAGGAAGAAGTGGGGGTGGCCTTAGAGGTCTACTAGCTACTTGGTGGACCTAAGATGAGTACCCAGTGGGGTATCGAGTACCCAATGGCAGGGAATGGGTAATTTGTATTTCCCAAGGCATTTTTTTTAAAAAAATTATACCAATTAAAAAATTTTAAAAACAAAACACCCCCTCTTATTCCTAACTGTCCACATAAACCCTCTCCATTTATCACTCCTCTCTTACTCTACCAAAGTTGATTTCTCCTATGTTGGGGATCCAATTAAACTTTTATCCATATCAATGGAATTCTATGGGTAAGTCTAAGGTTCTTCCTCCATCTATTTTTAGCTTCTTCCACTATTTTACTACCTTCTTTTTTAAATCTCTAAAATGAAGAGTTTCATTTGATTTTGGGATTTTTTTTGACTAAGACTAAATTAAAAAAGGATCCTTCATGAGTGGGGACCTATGACTATAAGTTATGTATTCCTTGGATTATTTACCATTTTCTATGAGTTTTATGTGTTGTGTGTTATGTGGCCAAAGGTGAGTGTTTGTGAACAACCTATAATGGAACTGAATAGAGGTTTCTTAATTCTTGAGAGATGATTATGAGCTATCTATACCTTCATGGACTCTATGAAACATTTTATTAATATCTATGGTCATTTATGGTCATGTTTCCTTGGTAATGTATTGATTGGAATAGGAATTTAAATCCATGATGGTTATCCTTATATATGTTTTTATTCCATGGATCTTATGAGGTATCCTCAAGAATTCCATGATAATTGGAAGTGCATTTTTAGGTTATGATAGGATTGCATTATCCTCATCATGGGAATTTGATATTAAGTTCTCTCTTTATTACCACCCGTGATATATGGGTAATTGTTGAGACCCAAAATCATGATGATGGGAATTCGGGCTTTTCTTATATGTCCTAGGTGTACAAAAATATTAGTTATGGGAAACCTTGGGAGTACCTTTTTTATTAGTGAGACCAATTCCTTAGGCGATGATCCATTTTCTAGGATTTTGATTTTAGTTGAAATTTTTTATGATTGGGGAGATGAGTTGTACACACTTCTGATGTTAATGTGTTGTGGTGATTTCTCATTCACCTATTATTATGTTTATACTTACGATTATTACTCATTCATCTATAATTATATTGAGCCTTATAGTGATAAACCATCCACTATAAATTATGATGATGTGTTTTATGATAACACATTCACTGTGTTGATTGGATATATCCCATTGATGCCCCATTCACCCATGTTATGCATATAGTGAAACTCTATTCACCATAGTTATTATTAAAGAGTTGATAGTCTATTCACCCATATTCCCACTATTATGGTGATATCCCATTCACTATTATTATATTTTGGTATATAGTATTACCAATTCACCTTGTTTATGGTTATGATATTTTTGACACTCTATTAACCCCCATATTAATGTTACTATGATATCCCATTCACCATTATTGTGATACACCTTTTATAGAATGTTCACCTTGGTAAAGTATGAGTGGTGATAGCCCATTCACCCATGGTTGAGGAGTGGTGATGGAATATTTACCCATACTCCATAATAATAATGACATTCTTTTCACCTTTTATATATTAAGGTGATAACCCATTCAACTTATAGTAGATTGTGTTGATGGTACATTGACCTGATATTATGATAAATGGTAATCATTTGTTCACTAAAACTCCTAAAATTTGTGATAACCCATCAATTTATTCTTAGAATATGATTAATGATGGATTACTCACCTTTTCATATAAGATGATTGATGATGCCTAATTCACCCATGATCGAGATTGATTATGGTATCCCATTCACCTTTATTATTAATGTTAGAGATTATAACCCATTCATTCTCTAAGAAAGTTTAGACTATGGGAACACCATCATATTCTAGGACCAGTCGAGGTAGGTATGTTCATTCATGTGGGAGGTTGTTTAATACCCAGTGATATGATGCTTGATATGTTTATGACTATGTAAAATCATATCATATTATAAATGATACCATACATTACATGGATTTATTTAGGGACACTTATAGAAGTGCCTTGTTGGTTATTAGTGCTCACACCTTACAAAATCATTTGAGTGTGTGTGCAGACTTCATATTTAGGGATACAGGTGACAAAAAGGGCCATTTAGTAGAAAATTGAGCTGGGGTACATGACTAGATTGTGATATAGGACTAATAAGAGTCTTGGGTTTAATTATTTTGGTTTCACATCCATTATTTTATATGTTTTTGTGATATTTTTATATATGGTCGTCCATTGAGTGGTCTCACATTTGATGTATTCCATGTGTGACATTAGAGTGGGTTACATTTTACTATAGAATTTGGTTTTTATTTATCTATAGTTTCTTTATATTTTTAATTTATATATTATGATGGTTAATGTGGATGATGGTTTATTTTATTTTCACTATTTTTTTGTTATATGATAAAGGGTGTAGTCTCCCTATAATATATCTGTCGACCCTCATTTATAATTGGAAGCCTATGGTATACAAGGAGGTGCACTTGAGGTCACATGGATCCCTCAAATCAAGACTATTTGGGAATGGGTCTGGTAGATGATACACTATAGTCCCAAAATGGATAATATCAAGAAGGTCTGAATTAGAATACTTTAATAAAATAAATCATTTAAAATTAAAAAAATCAATTTTTGAAAAATAAAATACTCCAATATTTGAAGAAAAACAACAAAACACAAAATTTAAAAAAAAATAAAAGATGAAAAACTTCAAAAGGGGATATATTTGAAAGAATATATATTTATAATTTAAAAACAGAAAATAAAAAATTTGGTAGAAGGATAATGAACATAAAAACTAGAAGTAAAAAATGGAAAGTAATAAATGAAAAAATTGATAAAGTGGTTTGGGATAAAAATTCTCTGCATCTTTTATCTTTACTAATATACCAAAGTAAGAATTTAATTTATTTTCAATGCATCAATATTATTTTTTTAGAGGAATATGATGATTTGTGTGTTAATATTTAACCTAAATTAATGCACGAATTGTGAGATTATTCTATATAACATTTGGTGGAAGTTAGAAGTCGTCGAGATTGATTGAGGAAGTATTGAGGTGATTTTGAGTTGAATTAGTTACCTATGTAAAGTTAACTCTTATTTTATGCATATTATGTAAGGGTAAACAATATATTCATGAGGGTTATCTAAAATTTGGATTACCAATATAAAGGTAACTTAATGTGTGTTGTGTAAATGTAACTCTAAGAATTTTAAGGTTATGTAAGGGTAATACTGAATTTTAGTGAGTTTCATAAATTTGAGACTATATTTTAGACTCTTTATATAGGTAACCCAAGAATTTTACTAGTTTTATAAAGGTCAAACTTAGTTTCTAACTCACATGTAAAGGTGGTTTATTTACTTGTTAAAGGTTACTCCAAGTTCATGACCTATGTAGAGGTAACATTGAATTAAAATATGTTATGTAAAGGTGATCCATCAAATTAGTGGTCGAAAAAAAGGTTACTCAATGTTTCAGAAATATTATATGAATCTTATGACTTTTTAGAATAATAGAAAAGTGAATTCATCTATTTGGGGGTTGTGAATTTAAAGTTTTAGCCTCCTAGGATAATTTATTTATTCAATAGATATTTGAGGTGCTCATATTATTTTTGAGTTTTCTAGAAATTGTCAAAGGAGAATGTCATATAGAGTGTGTATTTTTACAGGATATAATATATTTGTAAAGATCATGTGATATTTCAATCCTCATATAAAAATTCCCTTAGGAAAAATATAAGAATAAACAAAGGTGAAGAATGAGGAATATTCATATTAAATATTCTAAATGAATGAAGAATATAAATTCATATAATGATTTTAATCAAATATTTATGGACTAAATATCATGATCATTCATGGCTCATGATTCAAGTAGAAATAAAGGAATAACCATGTGAGGAAGAAGTTAGTATTGCTAATAATTTTTCTAATCATAAGACATTGAGGGATTGTATGACTTTGGATCATATGACTTTAAAGTCATGAAAAAGGGAAAATTTGAAATTGTGAGATGGGAATAAATTCACGAGTAGGAATTCTATGTGTAAAATAAGAATTCTACCATGAACATGGATATTTTAGATATGCTTAAAGCTAAATATTTCGTGTGAATTAAAGAGATGATATTTTTATATCACATGAAGAAGATGGATATATTTTAAGACTTTATGGAATTAAAAAATAAATAATTAATTGAGTATTTTGAATGAGATTTAAATTGTATATAATGACTGATTTAAATGAGAATATTACCTATATATATAGATCAAGGAGCTTACATATTTTGAATATAGAATATACTGTGAATATAAAAGTATAGGTACAAAATAAGAAAGTATATGAAGATTATTGATAGAACTCTCAATCACTATGTGAGAAAATACTAAGAGATCCAATACTAAACAATATTAAAGAGATAGAATGATTCTAAGTTGAGTTATCATATAATGAAGATATCACAATAATTAAAGTATTATTAGAGGTTGAGAAGGAACCATATTTCTCAGGATCTGGATTGATTTTCAAGACCAAAAAATGGTTTCAAGTGATTGTTGAAGATCTTGAAGTTATACATGAGTAGACTCGATCCTGTAGGATCATGGAGAAAGATTGTATGAGTTTGTGAAAATGAAACTAGGAGCTTATAGATATCATTCTATATTTACATCATCATTTAATATAAGGCTGATTCTAGTGTATATCTGATCAAAGATAAGAGTTTTTTGTTAGGGTGTATAACTAATAATGTCAAAAGATTTGGTGGATATGGGTATAACCAAACATGTTAAGAGGATCGAGTACTGGGTTGTAAGACCAATTGATACTGAATTCTGGTGATTGGAGAATATAACTAATCATGTTACTATGTGACTTAGGAGACCATTGTAATTGATAAAATTATTATAATAGATAAATTGTAGGTTGGGGTGTCTAACCAACTGTGGTAAGGAGTAGAATTTTATTCCAAACCCTATAAATATTGTGTGTTTTTCTCTATTATATTATTTATATACATGAGTTAATTTCATGATTTTTTTAATGAGTCAATTATAAACCATAACAAGATTAGGAGGTTGAATTAAAAAGGTTTCTTCATGAAAAGAGACCACTAATTCACCCCCAGTGGTCCATCAGACTTAGACATATCAAGTAGTATCAAAGCTAATCCAAGATCCCTCTAAAAGGATCCAATATTTACCTATTACTTTTAATATATTTAATTAAGTAAATGATTCATTAAGTTATTCTGGTACCTTATATGGATAAATATAAATATACTCTTGATATTAAAAATATATTTTATCCAAGACTCAGAAAAATATGAGGAAAATATAGTTAAAGAAGATGAGGAATAATCCAAAAGTAAAGGGAGAATCACCACTAACTAAACATAATCTGAGTTTTAAAATTTATAATAATTATTTTTATTATGATTATTCTAATGAAGCATGTTCAAACTATGATGATGATATATCACTTATTAATCTTAATTATTAAATTAAATATCATCTGAATAAAGTTCCAAAAGAAGATTTAACATGTATATTTGATGTATTCAAAGGTTTTATTAAAGAAAAATCATATCTTGAAGAATAATTTGAAAAAAATTAGAATACACTAAGAAATATATTTAGAAAGTTCATTACTCTCATATACCTAGTGTAATAAAGGGTGTAATATATATCACTTTGAAATAGAAAATTTTACCTTATTGAATAATAATTACAAAGGATTGTTTCTGTGAAAGTAGTCTTTGAAAAATATCTATGGAAGCCTTACATACCCTTGAAAATTTTCACAAAACCTCTATGTACATTAAAATTATCCATTTTTTAATCCATTTATTTTTATTTATAAATAGCCCCTTTTTAAACTGGTTGAGGGGTAACCACATGAGTCTTCATTTAAAGGGTGGATATAACCTTTATGCACACCCCATAATAATTATATGGGTTATAAACCATGAAATTGAAGAGTAAAATCATATAAAAAACAAATGAGGTGGCCCAAACAAAAGGCAAGAAAATCCACTATCCCCCCCAACTATCGAGCAGCTCATCAAACATCATGTATGACACATGCATGTGGACATAAAGACACAGAAATTTAATAATAATGAGATAAAATATTATTATAATGACATACTAATATCAATTTATGCTAATAATAACTTTGTCAATATAAATCACCTTGATCTTGAAGTAAGGTTGAGAAATCTGAAATATTCACAATCTGGACCTTACTAGATTATTAAGAAGAAATATACTACCAAAAATTTTTATTGAGATTCATTATTCTAATAAGACTCAAATGAGAGGAAATATGTGATTAAATTCATTTCCTAATAAAATAATAAAATATGTATCATCTCTATCAAAATTTATTGATTGTATTAAAAAAATTTGAGATACTATAGGATTTAAAGAAAAAATGAACAATTATGGATGTGGAAAAATTATGATTAGTCTACCACTATGTATATGGTGGATAAAAGAGTGTGTATGAAAACTGGTTTCCTAAAAGGATCCCAAAAATCTGAGAAGAGTGCCCAAAAACAGGAAGTTTTTAAGTATAGACAACATAAAATTCATAGAAAAAGATCAATATTTATTGTTAATTGTTGGTGTTGTAATAGGATTGGGAAAAATGAACTGAAATTTTAACATAATATGTCAACTCATTATAATCATAGAGTTTAACAAGTAAGGTGCACAAATTTATAGAGGGGAAAACATGCTAAGAGAAATTAGAAGTTGAAACAAAAGGAATATGAGTGTGCCTTTGGGGGAAAATAGAATATATATATATATATAACACAAACTACTCCCAATAAGTACAAGAATAAGGTTAAAGGTTATATCATCATGTCATTGGAGAATCATCAAATCAATGGAAACATGAATGCTGCTTATTGTTTATGTGTAAGGTGTAAGACGTCAATAAATACAGCTAGAAAATACTTAACATAGCTGCCTAGAAATTTGGAGTTGTTTAAGACTAAAATTAAAGAACCTAAAGTCTCCCATGATATCCTGGATAAATTAGAAAATAGAGTTTCACACAAAATAAATACTTAGGTGTAGAAACCTATTCCACACAAAGAAGAATCTCAAGGGAATAAAGGAAACAAGTAAATTTTTTTGAGTCAAAATAAAAACAAAGATTCGAAAGAAAATTTTCCATGCTGATTTTTAAAGAAAATAGATTTCAAGGTTGAGGGTAAACTCTCAATCTCATTGTTACTTCATAGAATTAAATAGAACCCTCCTTATTCCCTAAAACTCTTGTTTAATTTTGCTAACATGTAGGTAATTGATGGAGAATATTAAGTGTTGTCACTACTATATAGTAAAAATATGTTCTTCATTGTGATTTTAAACTACCATAGAGTGGATATATTGAGTGCATCCCTTTAGGGGGGGAAAACATGAGGTGTATCAGTTAATAATTCACAAGCTGTGTGAATCTATAAATTCTGGATAGTTTTGAAAAATAAGAGAAAATGGTATGCCAATCACACTTTCAACCCCTATCCTTGTTTATATTAAACATGTCTATAAAGGGGTTGTTATATGATAAAAATATGATGAAAAGGAGATGTTTTATGACATTCACATGAACTATTTTGATGATTTATTGATTTGTGTGTGTAGGTTACTTATTTATCATGTAGGATTTGTTTTTAAGTAGCTAATAAAATTATATTATAAGCATGGTGTCACATGTATGATTTTTTATTCATATAATTGAAAAAAAAATATATTCCAATTTTTTTCTTCACCGAAATAACTTAAGTATACATAGAGTGGACTAACTAATGGTTCTTTTCAAAAGAAAATGATGTAGTTTCATCCTTTCCTCATAAGTGTATTGAGGAGGAGGATAACATGTGTTAATGGAATATAGAGAATAGGTGGGAAGATAACCCTTATATTGACCTTTGTTTTTATTATCAATAAGGTGGATAATTATGAATCTATAGAGATATACATATTGACATTGGTGATTATTGGTATTAATATCAAATTCAAAGGGGATATTGATGTGTCCATATAAGAATTGTATTTTTTCAATGAGTTAAAATGTGTTTGGTGAAGGTATGTGATTATTGATGTACTGATATTCAAGCTAAAGACATGTAATAATGGTTATATTATTGTCTACAATATTTGATGGATGTTGTAAGGCATTAGGATTGATTGAGGAAGGAATGAGGTGATTTTGAGTTGAATTAGTTACCTCTATAAAGGTAACTCCACTATTATACATGTTGTGTAAGGGTAAATAGCTTCTATATGAGGGTGGCCTAAAAGTTAAAATTCCTATGTAAATATAACTTGATATGTTTTACATAATGGTAAATATAATATTTTTAAGGCTGCATAATGGTAACATTGAATTTTAATGAGTTTTGTAAAGGTGAGACTGAGCTTTGGAATCTATATATAGGTAACCCTAGAATTTTACTAGCCATATAAAGGTAAAGTGATAAGTGTGTAAGGGTTAGATCAAGTTTATGACTCATGTGTAAAGGTTATTCAATATCTGTATAAAGGGTACTCCAAGTTCCTAACCTATATAAAGGTAAAATTAAAAAATAATGAACTATATAAAGGTGATCCAAAAAATTAGTTGTCTCTGAAAAGGTTACTATAAGTTATATAAAGGTTATCTATATCATATGACTTTTTGGGAAAATAGTGAAGGGAATTCATCTATGAGGGATTTATGCATTTGAAGTTTTGGTAGCATAGGAGGATTTATTTATATAGAGGATATTTGAGGTGATCATATAATATTTGAGTCTTATATAATTTTTCAAATGAAATTTTCATATGGAATATTATATTTTTATAGGTCATAAGATAATTTTGAATCACATGTGATATTTCAGACCTCGTATGACTTTTTCCCTAGGAAAAATATGAGAATCCACATAGGTGAATAATAAGCAATATTAATAGTAAATATTCAGAATAAATAAAGAGTATAAATTCAAAAGATGCTTTTAAGATGGTCTTTATGGACCAAATATCATGATCACTCATGAAACATAATTCAAGTAGAAATAATGGAAGAACTGACTAAGGGAGAATCTGGTATTGTTGAGAAGTCTTCCAACCATAAGACTTTGAGGGAGTGAATGAATTTGGATCATATGACTTGATCATGTGTATTTAAAGTCATGAAAAATAGAAAATATGAAATTTTGATATGAGAAACACACCACTTGTAGGAGGTCCAAGTGGTAAAAGAGAAGGTTTTCATGCACATGGAAATTTCAAGTGAGTTTAAAGAAGTATATTTTTTGGGAATTAAAGATCTAATTTTTTTTATATCACATCAATAAGATGGATATATTTTGAGTCTTCAGATAATTTAAAAGAAATAATTAACTAGGTATTTTGAATGAGATTTAAATTAGATCTACTAACTGATTTAAATGAGAAGATTTTCTATATCTGAAGATCGTGGAGTTTTCATATTTTGAATTTGGAAGATAATATGAATATAAAATTATAGGTACCAAAGAAGAAATTGTATGAATAATATTAAGAGAACTCATAGGCACTATTAAATAAAACACCAATATACCTAATACTACACATTATTAAAGATAGAGAAGGGGTCAACGTTGGGTGATCATAAAAAGAAGACCACAAGAACCTGAGTATTAATTAAGGCTAAGAATGAACCAAATTGATCAAGATCTGGAGTGAGTTTTGAGACCAAAAAACTATTTCAAGTGGATGTTAAAGATATTGAAGTTGTGAAAGAGAAGACTTGATCCAATAGGCTAATGGAGTAAGATCATGTTAGCTATTTAAAAGGCAACTAGAATCTTATAGAGAAGAGTTGGCAGTTGGAACATATAACCAATCTTAGTAGAATATTTAGTGGTTGGGGGTATAATCATACATGATTGGAGGATCGGGTATTGGGATGTATGATTAGTTGATGTCAAAGTATGATGATTGTGTTGTGTAACCAATCATGATTCTTTGTGACTTAGGATACCACTATAATTGCTAACAAGATTATAGTGTAGAAACCATATGTTTGAGTGTCTAACTAACTACATAAAGAAGTCGGATTTTATGAAAAACCTTTTAAATGTTGTGTGTTGATCTCTCTCTTATTAGTTTTGTACATGAGGTGAGGATATGGGTTTTTACTAAGTAGATCATGAACCTTAACAAGTTCAATGGGTTGAATTAAAAAGGGGAATTCATAAAAAGTGGCCATTGATTCCCCCTCAGCGGTCCATTGAACCTAGAAATCTCACATACTAGTAAAGGATATCCAAGTTCTTATACCAAAAATTCATTCGATTTTAACCCAAAGTAAAAGGATAATATTTTACCTAAATCTAGTAAATCAATACTTTTTTATAAATAATAAAAACTTATATAACAATTATACCATAAATACTTATTCATTCAAAATAATATAAGAGATATGTAGAGATCAAGTGAAAAATATAGTGTAAAAATTCATGTTACTTTGAAGTTATAGAAAATAAAGAATAATACGACATGAAGTATGTGAATCAAAATTTAAGAAATTTTTTTGCATGAAGTAGATAATGAGAGAGTACTTAATCAACAAAATTTTCTCTTTAGAATTCTATATTTATTCCATTATATATCTTCCATAATATCATTTCAAAAAGTTTACAATGGTATATTTAGGTTTAAAATGCCATAAATTATTCATTAGTGCCATAAAATTCTATACTGTATTGACCCAGATTTTTCCTCAATAAGATGTAATTTATTTTTAAGTTTTTAAGTCTTGGATTCCTTAAAGGGGTAAAACAGTAAATTTACCCAAGAGATTGACCTCAAAAAAATTGGATGGTTCCATTGAACTCATAATGAAATATTTACACTTGGGTTGAATTTTTTTGTAATTCCAATATAGTTCTATTTTTATAGATATTTAATATTTATTAATTAAATAAATATTTATCTCATGAGTAGGAATATTAATATATATTAAACAGAATCTTAGATGGAAATCATAACACCATAGATTTATCTAAAATGAATTTTCTTTCCTAAGTGAAGTATATGTTTTGTGTTTGTACTTCATGCCCTCAACCAAGAATTTTTTATTATTATTTTATTTAACTGGTTGACCTATTATCAATCTATAAATACCTTGTTATGCTATTATCCTAGGGTTTTCCATTGGTGATTACATAATTCAAAGTATAATTATATTATTTTGTTCTTTTTATATTCATGACAACCATGGTGATTGTAAAACGTAACAATAATAGATTCATGAGTTGGAAATGATTAAATTTTGATGTGTTGTTATAATCGCCCATGAGGTAGGTAATTTTATTATTTTACATTACCTCATTCTTTAGAATTAAATACTTCTCTATAATATCAAATTATATAAATTATTCACGATTTTTAATATGAAAAAAGTAATTAAATAAATATACATAAAATATTTGATAATTATTAGATTATGTTAAAAGTGAGGATTTATTTTAACAATTATTATTCATGAATAATTGATTTTTATTATTGAATAAATAATCTATAATTTAATAAGAAATAATTCATGTGGAACATTTCATCTTTAGATTATTATTTTTTATGATAATTTATTATTAAATTCCAAAAAATGAATTTTGTGTTCTTTTTTTACCATGAAAAGTATATGAATATTTTTCTAATGAATTTTTTTTTTTGTGTTTAATTTATTATTAAAATATCATGTGATTAGTAATAATTTTATTAATACTACTATTACTCTTGATGATTTTTTTATCATCGTACAATGGATGATGAAATTATATGAAGAACGATAATGATCAGATCTTTATTTATTTTTGATTTTTTTTCTACATTCTTCAATGAATGAAAAACCAAACCCATCCCTTGGGTGGTTTGACTTTTTCTAACCCCCATTATATGATATCTATACCCCATATTGTTAGGTTTTGGTGTGCTAACTATATTTTTTGTTAGGTTTTAGAATCTCTAAAAATTAATTCTCTAGATTTTATGCTTGGAAAAAATGATACAGTTATAATACACCTTCACTAAGGGATGTCCAAATTTAGGTTAGTGAATTCCTTCACCAAACATAGTTTAATGAAACATTTTCAATAGATGTTGTAGATCCAGTTTAATGGAATATGTTTAATCAATGTGGTTGAGCTTATGATAGCTCAGTGGTACTGGTATCATAGTGTAGTTTGAGTATGGAAATGTGGATGTTATTTCATCAGGATGCATGTACTCGGTGGTTGGTTACGTTCCAGAGGAAGGAGTGATATAGACAAAATGGGAAGCTTCTGGGTGTGGGATAGAGTTCCAAATGTGGTGATAGAATGTGAAAAGGTTATGTATTATGAGAATTCACTGGTGATGATACATGGGGTAATTTTCTCACAGGTCAGTGGTAAAAGAAATTTTTCATAGATTCATTAGTGAGGATCATAATGGTGATGTGCACAATTTACCAATTATTGGTAGTCAAACTTGAGGATGATACAAGGAAACAGAGGTTTCTAATGTCAATGGAAGGTCTATCTCTAAATTCATATTGTCGTGGGAACTAGTAACCAAATGGTTCTCTTTATATAAAGTTGGGTTGTACCAACTATAAAGTATGTCTAACATGCATCGTGCATCATAGGATAGAGTGTTTATTTATAACCCATGGGTTATAGGCTTTAATGTCGAAGCCCAATGGTTGGAGTTAAGAAGGAAAATTCCAAATAGAGTAGCAACATATTATGGGTTAGTTAGAGGGGTCACATCCCCTCACTTTTGGGTCTTCACAGAGAGAGAACTAGTAGCAGGAACTTGTCATGGGAAGGTGTTTTTGGTTGTCATCTAGAATTATGAGTAAGGTATGGGATTATCCTTGTAACTTAGATAAATATTTTTTATGATGAATGAAAGATACATTATTCTCTATTGGATGTAGTACGTGTTTTTTGAACCATATAATCCCTTATTCCCTTTCTTTTTTAAGGTTTTTTCATGTATCATTCTTGTTTTATTGTCTATTTTTGGGAAAGAAGATCTTAAATGTGAACCATCATGGATCCAGAACCATAGGAAGGGAAACTCAATATGGTGTTTAGGATGCCTAGTCTTTCTAGTTCTAGATGTTGAGACTACAAGGGGTCATATTATTGTCGAAGTTACCAAAGATATATTCTATAAGTTTTATCATTTTTTGGTGTGACTCTAAAGTTATATGGTATTGGATCCCCAAAAGTGGTATCAAGTACTGATTATAGAGAATATGATATAATGTTTATCAAGGACTTAATAGGTGTCCCCTAGATGATAACGGGTATACTAGAGGTGTCTCTTGGATATAAAAAGTTTTATTAACCAATTTTATTCTTAAGGAGTGTTTTTTATTGAGGAGACATAAAAAAGATTAGTTGGAAGACTTTTGGGATACCCTGGTAAAGTGGTTATTGAGTTTCCATAAGGATGTTCACTGGTATAGATGGCGGTGGCATTAGGGATTCTAGGTTTTCCAAAAGATTGTTGATGTATATTGTGAGTTTGGTGGCATGTTCCATTCATTGGGTGTCAGTTAGAACTTAGTGGAGAGATTTTTGAAGACATCTATGGATATTCTTGATCCTTATTCTATTTGGATTCTATGGGAGTTTTGTGACTGGAGGATAGCATTTTATAGGTAAGGTCTAGTTTGATTATTCAATTGTAGAAGAAAAATATTTTTGAGGAAACTGGTGTTTCAACTATTATAGGTTTTATAAGTTCTATTGGATGGTGATTCAATTATAATAAAGGACTTGAGTAGACTAGAAGGACAAAAAAATAAGTACAAGTATTTTTTTAGAAGGTTTTAATCAGGTAACATAATGCATGTTCCTGGAAGGAGGCTTGGGTGATTATATCTAAGGAATGTGTCAATTTAATGATATTTTGGTTAGTTACATAAAATTATGATTGTTTTAATATCAAAAGGTATAATTTATAGATGTTTTTTAAATCCTATATCTAATAGGGGGTGTATGTCATTACTACCAATTTTTCACCAGCCCACTTGAGTTGGGAGATTCGACTCTAGGTTTCTCATCAATCAACATTCAAGAGGGAGAAGGTGTATGCTTTAGAAGACTCAAGGATTTGATTTTTTTCATCAATACCAATGATCATAAGGTGTGTGAAACAAACTTGATTCAATCAGAATATGGCTCTGATGATCATCTAGAAAGCAAGAGAAATTGTGAAAGGTGTGGGACTCACTTTGATGGATTCATGTTTATGGATGACTGTGGACTAGGTTTTCATCTACATAAGAAGATGTTTAGAAGGAGTTTTGAATATTGTAGAAGTATAATATCTAATTATGTAGTATGTGGTGTGGTTTTCATGAGAACATATAATTGATAAAGAATAATTTCAATCTGGATATGTTCTGATTGATCTCATAGAATACATTGTTCTAAAACTTACATTCTTCTAAAAAATTATCATGGAAATTGTGGGTCTTTTTCCTTAAAGCATGAGTTTGGGGACCTTTAGATCATTCCTCGTGAATAAACATGAAGGGAGGTGTGTACCAATTGATGGTCCAATGGATGAGAGTTTGGGGAGCAAGATGGAGTTTTGAAATATCTATTGTTTCTGTTTTCCTATAGTTTGAGGAGACTGGCCTAGAACACCAAAATGTGTTTCATTGAAAATATTTACTTGGATGGAATCATGTGGTGTATTTGTAGGGGATATATTACATTAAAATTATACTTGATGGTTTTTTCAGGTTGAATGTTACATAAATGGTGGTATATGATGTTTTCTGGGTCCTGTTGAAATATACAGAAGGGGTGTTTTATTTCATTAGTGGTAGTATATTCTAATGATATTATAAAATCTAGATAGTGGAAAATTCTTATCATCACGTCTAAAAATTATTATAATAATTAAACCATGACCATGATAAATATAAAATATGGATAACCCGAATCTAGGGCATGTTATGTCTTTCAAAGGGTGGTGATGAAGTCTTTGGTGACTTCTGACTATGTGCAATGTTATTAGAAGATAATCAGGGTATATGAAGGTCCTCTCTAATAAGAAATTCTGAAAGGATTGGATCAAGGTTAAATATTGTGGGGTCAAAATAATACACAAGTCTTGGTTGTACTAAAGGATGTTTCTAGGGGAGTTTTTCATCTAATGATATCAGAATTTATGAAAGTTAAATTTTTTATGGAGTTCGGTTTCTAAAAGTTTCATTAGATCACGATGTTCCAAATAGATTTTGGTTCTGTGGAATCTCAGTGGTAGAGTCTTCAAAATCACAAGTGATCTAAAGGAGTGGGTCCATGTAAACAATGCATGAAATGGTCAATTTATGGGTATTAAATATGATTTGTATGTAACATTTTCATATTTTTTAGTCGAATTCCATGGACGAATTTAGATAATATCATGGTCTAGAAGCCTAAGGAGTGATTTCTTGAATGAGGGATTGGATGATTATTGAAATGGAGGAGAACTATTCTAGTAAAACCAAGGTGGATGGAAGTTAACTAGTGTGATCTTGGTAAAATAATGTGAATTTTCTTCAAGTGGGATATTATTGGACTTTCCTTGTAAAAACAATTCTCAAGTGTGATATCATTAGGTTTTAGTGTAAATATATTTCTTGGTTAGGTGTTGGAAACTCTAGAAGTTAAGGATATGCATTTTATACCTATAAAAACCAAATTTAAATAGTAAACTTCCTCCATGGAACATCTAGATTTAGGATAGTGGAATCCTTCACCAGACACAACTAAATAGAACATGTTCATCAAGAAAAACAAGGAGCCAGCTGAATAGACGATGTTCAATAGATGTGGCTGAGTGGATTATATCTCAATGGTACCAATATCACAATGTTGTTCATGTTTTGTAATATAGATTATGCTTAGTCCAGATGCATTCACTCAGTGCTTGGTAATATTTCAGAGGAAGGAGTGATGTAGAGAGGGGGGCATATTTGGGTGCAACATAGAGTTCCAGAGGCGGTAATGGAATGTGTGGAAGTTATGGGTTATAAAAAATCATTGGTGATTACACATGGAATACTTTACTCATGGATTATTGGAAAATAAAATTTTTCATTGAGTTTTAAGTGTGGATCTTAATGGTGAGGTGCTAGTTCATGGGTTGTTGGCAGTTGAAGTAGTGAATACTATAGGTAAATGGAGGTTGTTAATGTTAATGTAAGGTCACCATAAAATTTAGATAGCAATGGTACCTAGTGACCGTCTGGGACCCTATATGTGAAGTAGGGTTAGACCATGTATTAAGTGCACTTTACAAGTATCCTAAATTAGAGTGTGGGGTATTGAGTTAATACCCATGCTCAAGAGGCCTTAGTGTCAATGACTGGAGTTTCGAGTTCAAAAAGGTGAAGAATATAATGATCAGTAGTGAAATATGGATTAGCAAGAGGGATCACATACCCTCACTTTTGGGTCTTCATGGTGATAAAACTAGTGGTAGGAACTTCCCATAGGAAATAATTGGTGGTTATCATCTATGATTTTGGGTTGGGTATATTTTTATCCTTTTAACCGAAATAGATGTTTATTCTGATGAATGAAATATGTGTTTTTGTTCTATGGTTACAGAACACATTTTCTAAACTAGGTAATATCGTGTCCTTGTTTTGACACAATGTTTTCATGTAAATTGCTTGTTTTCTTGTTTGTTTAATGGAATTAATAAATTGAATACAATCCAAGAGGGAGTAAAAATGAGAGGAAGAGAGACTGGGTTTGGTGGTTAGGGTGCCCAGTCTTCCTAGTTCTGGGTGTTGAGATCATGGGTGATTATTCAATCATTTATTCTACTAGATCTATATTCCATAAATTTTAGTTTCAAGTGGTGTGATTTCGATGGTCGGAGGTTCCATTTCCTCACCAATAGTTTCTACTTCGATTCAATTATATCATCACATCATAACAATAGTAGAGGTTGGGGTTCTAGATCACATGAGGTGTAAGTGATAATATGGGGGTTTTATGGGATTTCAACTGTGATTTTGATAGAGAATAAGTGGAAAATGAATTCGAGTATATTTTGAAGGTGTTTTGGAGAAAATGGATCAAGTCAATTGAAATTATGGGTGGGGAATAAACATCATTAGTGGAAAAATGTGGAGATGATAAAAAAAAAATAGGAGAACAATCTGGAAACTCATTCTAGTAAATAATAAGACTATATTTCAAATTTCATGACCACACAACATGTAGTCCCCTAGGACACACACTGTGTATTTCATAATCTTCAAAGGATAGGTTTTTAATATTTTTATAAATATCACATATAATGTGGCTATAGGTCACACTCCATGTATCACAGGAGTGAATACCTTAGTGTATATCCACATACATGTTATGTCAGTGAATCAAACCCACATGATGTGGTATCCCATCAAACACATTATGTATATTATAAAGAGTTTCTTGGTGTCTAGTAGTTTTAAATTTCTAGTAGCCTTCTATACTCATATGTCTTGTATTCCACTATGAATCTCATGTACAGTTAGAGATATATATTAATGTTTATGAAGGGTACACATTGACCAGACTATGTGGTTTTACACACCATGTGATCTAAGAACACATCATGTATTTTGATACATATCAAAAACAAGAGCACGGAAGCATACGACCAATTTTTTGTCAAGGTCTACACACTATGTACATTGGGGGAACACATTGTGTATTGAACAGTTTACTATACTCTTCATATATTCTCATTCAAGTGTCAATTTTAGATGTATGAGCATTCCATTTTAATCAATTTTCCGTATAAAGTGCAATGTTTTATTTTTATTTGATGGTTATGTTTGTTTCTGCAGTTTCTTGGATATATAACAATATTTATCTTCATGAAGATGGCTTTGGGAATGGACAAGACTTCTGGTATTTTCATAGGGTTTCTAACCCCTATATATGTTCTTAAGGAAGGGTATGGGTCCCTCATATATTCTATGGATTTAGATAGCCCCATCATTTTGATAATTGGGTTTCCATTATTGGGGTGTGGGTCCTCTATCTGGGAATAGGTTTTGTGCCCCCTCAATTCCGATGAGGTGTGGTTCCCCCATACTATAGGTCTGTTTGATAACCCTCCCATGTGATAGGTGTATATATTATACTTATAGAGGCCATTGTTTCTTATTGGGATAGTTTTTAGGTACATATGTGAAGGTTTAGCACCCTATCAAATGATGTGCACTTGTCATAGAGGTTTGGGTACCCTATTTAAGTTATCATAAGGTTGTGTGGAAGTTATCAAGTATGGGTAGTTATAATGACATGTGATTTGATTTACAAGTCTTACGATATAAAAATTATAATTAGTTTCTTTTTATATATGACTTATAGATGGTCTATACAATTTGAACTTTGTGAGACCTTGGTTAGTTTATACCTATTATTTTCTATGAGATATAAATCTTAATGAATTTGTGGCTTGTATTTTTGAATTATTCCATACCTCATGGTTATATTGACTTTAGAGTATGTCTGTTTCTATGTAATTCTCCTTCTTTTTTCCCTCAAACATGGGTTTTGAGCTAACCTATTGTTCTATATTCACTTTTTTTAGGGAATCTTAATGGGTATATTTGTACTCACCCCTATACAAGATTTGTGTCCACACATTTTGTCTATGAAAATATTATGTTGACTGGTGATGTTTATGGTGGATGAATATTTGGTGGAGATATTAGAGTTAGTTAATAGTAGAAGGCGGTGGTTTATGGTGGGATACAATTTCTAGTGGAGTTAATTCTAGGAGACTATATAGCAAGGTGGTGTATTCCCATTCCTAGAGTCAGTTTCACTTAGTGGTTCTATTTACTATATTAATATTTCTCTTCTAGGTTTTTTATTTTTGGAATTATACTTGTTGTTTTATGTCTCTTGTATGAATTTGATATAGTTTGGTTACTTATATATATTTATTTTGTTTTCAGGTATTATTATGTGTTGATAGTCCATTATTATTATAGGTTGTTATAGGCTAAGTCCTCCCACGTATGTCTATGCCTTCTTAGTGATAGTTGCTAGCCCCAATCCTATTATAATTTGGATTAATTTATAATATTGATGGATTTATAAGTATCAATTAACACTTAATAAATTCAATGGAAACAATAAGAAAAAATTATCCCAAGATCTGCGATTCTTAAAACCAAAACCATTCATAAATAAAATTAATAAATTTTGAGTGTAACATTAACTAATAAAATGGTCAATCCTCCTTCTGTAATCATGAACTTGATAAATATCACTCAAAATTATCCATAGAACTCCCTTCTCTGTGTTTTATTCATGAGTTGATATTAAATCACCCATCATACCGGTAGGAATCTATTTTATTTTTATGGCATGCTAGTGCCTCTCAAGGAAAAGAGACAAGGAGGGATATCTTTAAGGAGAATCATAGGAGGCACATGAAGGATTCATCAATCACCATCCCTTATTTATTACCTTCTTATATAGACCTTAGGGATGCACTCGAGTGACCATGAATTAACTCAGCCATTTTATAACACAAGAATTAATTATTAGACTAATTATAAATTCCTAAAATGAATTCACCCTTTGATTCATTATATGTTTCATCTTCTAAAACATTTATTGATAGCTAATATGAAAAATAATATAAATGTTAACCATTTAACAATTGGTTTCCTTGTTAATCATAGGCAGCGGTGTGATATCAAATACCATACCTCACAATATCCCTTTACAAATTCATATGGTATTCCTTAGTTACAAGAATGGAGTACTCTATGACATACATATATCATTCGATATGATAAGGCCTAATGAATATCAAATATTCTTGAGATTTAGGAAATATCCCTAATAATATCTAACTTTCACTAAATCCTTGAAGAATTTATTCCATTTCACCTTATACTACATCATATGAAATAACTTGTAAACCCATCTCCAAAAATCTTTTAGATATCCTCCAAAACACTTTTGGAAATCTATTATCAATTTCACTATGTATCACATAATATGTAATACCTAGTGAATTCCATCCAAAAAACCTTTTAGATAAACTCCTAAACACTTTCTAGAGTAGATATCGGAGTAAAACTCAATCCCCATTAAATTAACCAAAAAGTGTGACCCCGTGGTCCTTTGTAGCATTGATAACAAATATAAATTTCTGAATTCATAAATGTAAGC
Organism: Viscum album; assembly: GCA_963277665.1. Lineage (NCBI taxonomy): Eukaryota > Viridiplantae > Streptophyta > Magnoliopsida > Santalales > Viscaceae > Viscum > Viscum album. Next base: position 617,760,744 of record OY728162.1, read on the forward strand.
AAAGAGTGACCTCTAGGAAAGTATCAATGCTACTCAAGCTATAAAATGATCTGGAATGGTCTCTATCAACTACATGCATCTCTATAAATTTCCCCACTAGTTGTATCATTTGTAAGCATGAATTTTCATGTGATCCATTTTTTCAAGAAATCAAGTAACCATAGGACACAGAGTATTTCAATCCTATATAGCTACTCATAAATTCTCTATTATTTACGTATAGGCTGAAAAGGTTTATGAATACATCACATGTAATTCATCTTTATGGATGGTCACATCATATACCTCTTACCTAATAGATAAGAATATCATATGACTTATCTAGGTATGGTTTTACACTTCTTTAGTTTATCTCAATAGAGGGACCAAGTTTAATACTCTTTATACAATAGGAAAAATCTCATCTTTGTTTAGCTTCAACTGATGACATGATCAGTAACATAATCAACCCCCTGATTATCTAATCCTTAAAGATTTTGTAAGAAATGTATCAAAGTATAAAGGTACTCATGCTAGATATTTTTTTAACATCGGGTATGGGGAAATAAAAATATAAACCATGCACCTCTAATATACCAAATACATAGTGTACGGTGCTACATATGGTATACTTCATGGTCCATCCAGTGTAAAAAACTTGTTTTGTGCCTCACAATCATATTCTATATCTTGAAATGAGAATCCTACTTATGATAACCTTAAACTTTCATCACAAACTATAATACTCTATGATTAACATCAGTTAGGGATAATTCAAAGTTATAATTTTAGAAGTAAATTATCATTTCACTTCATGATATATATATATAACTCAAATTAATGATTTTCGAAGTAAATTATCATTTCAATTCATGATATGTGTGTGTGTGGATCCAATTTAAAAGAATGATAAAGTGGATATTTCCTCTATAATGACATGATAAATATTATATTCTTAAAATCATTTAAGAGTACTTAACAAAACAATACTTAAGCACCCATCGAATAATATCCCATATGATAGACCTCTAGATTGACCTTATGTTTTCTATACTTTTAGGGTCCTGTTAAACTCATTATATCTATATGTAATATCTATCACATCCCTATGTGACCATATAATAAAATCTTATAAATAAATTCTTTAGTAACATAGATGAAGTAAGATAGTTTAAATAATGGTGTTATTTAGGAATCATATTCTTAATGTTAAACTCTTTAACCATAGTATAGAAATTTCTTTACTCCACAATATCCAATGTTACAATGTAAATTAATTATTTTGACTAGTTATAAATATTTTTAAGATCATTATCATTATCATTATCAGAACTTTTCCATCAAACTTTTTTCTTGAAATATTTTTGTAAATAGTTTCACTATTTATATTAATATTTTACAGACATTCCCTACAACCTTTTAGGATATTAAATGAAATTCACTTTAAATTTTGATAGGCATAATTTTTTTAACTTTGAAATTCTCAAAAAATATACTTAAACTAGTAATTTAGAAATAATATTCTCTTTATAATTTCATTCTAAGATACTCACATAGCTTTTTATAGGAAATAACACTTATTTTCTATTATTGGGAAATTTAATAAATAAAATATTGTATCTATAAGGACCCATCCTTACAATGTTACTTAATCTTAAATTTTAAACAATAACATATATTATTAAAAATTGAGGATATTTTTGGGTTTAGATTTTCAAGAATTAGGATAACTTACATACATAACATACCACATTCATACAAATAGGACTCTATTAAAAACAGTTTCCATTTTTTTGAAAATATAAGACATTAAAACATAAAGCGTGATTTCTTTGACAACACTCCATATCAGACATCATGAATCCCTTATTTATCTTACCCATCCTTATATCCTATGAAAAACATTTTAAAAACATGGTATGAGTATAAAACTCAGTAAGGGATATAAAGATAGAAATCATTAGTCAAGTGATAACATAAAAACAAATAAAACCCATATCATAAAAACTTGAATGCATAATATACTCATGTTATTACCTTGGTACATATTTGAAATATCACTCTTACATTAACCCTTATATATGTAATAACCATTTGGTCAAATTCTATATCCAGAGTACCCAATGAATTTGAGAGCTATAAGGGGCTCACCTGTCATATCTTTAGTTATAATGGGCTTGACCCAACATATCTTGAGCTATAAAGGGGCTCAAGCCAACATATCATGAGATATAATGGGCTCAAAACAACATAAATAATGTCCAAGTAACATATCATGGTAATAAAGTATCTTTAAATCAGGAGAAACTACTCATGCCATACACATAAAAATACAATCCTTTTGAAATTTATTAAATAGAGTTTTCAAAAGATTTTAAAAGGAATGTCCCTTAAAATATAATTGGAGTGAGAATTAATAGAATGGAATGTAATATGTACATAAACTATAAATACACAGAAATAAACATAATATAAACAAAATTCATCATACCAATAATCTTAATACCGCATAATGAATAAAGAAGAAGGTTAACCCAAAGAATAGAAATTGGGATAAGAATTCCCCTACCTCGGGTTCTTCTTACTTAAAATGTGTTTAAACTTCCTGTATAATGGTTAAAAGAGTGTTATTAATATATTATAGAAACACATCTATATTTATAATATCTTATATGATCATTTCATTAGATCATTTCACCCTTTATTTGTTAGTATTTTGTTCCTGGCATTGTTTTGGGGTGTTTTCTTCACATGTTTTCCATGATTGGATCATGATGGATATTATTATCGATTGGAATTGAAAATCTATAATTGTAATGGGAAGGTATTTACATATTTATAGTATTATAATTTATACCATTTATCATTTTTGAAGTTTTATATGAGGATGATTCATAAGTTAAAATGTTAATGATGTTCGTTTAAATCATTTTAGTGGTTCTTTGATAATAACGACCTCATTTTGTCTTATAAATTAAAACCATGAGTAAAAAAGAATTAAAGAGATATGGATCATAAATAATACATATATTATAACATTTTTTAACCATAAAAATGGTTTCATGACCAGAATTTAAATAATTAATGCAAATTAAAATCACATCGTCCATGATGTTAGTAGTTCGACACATCACAGACAATGTTTTTATTTCTTGAATAAGTGGGAGAGGAGAGAAGAATGATGATGGATTTTCCATGAACATGAGAATATCAATAATATAAATAATTTATGAAGCTTCAATGCCTATTTGGTAAGAGGATATGAGGAAAGAATAAGAAAAGAAAGAAACTCAAAATAAAAGAATAATTGAGAAATCCCTTACAAAAATTTGGCAGCCTAACGGCTATGCAACATGGTTTTAGAAAACATTAAAAAGATATGGGACAAGGGTCACCCATACATAAATGAATAATAATACATAATATATCAAGAATAATAAGTTAGTAAGAACATGTTTTGGAAACTTTAAACTTATACCACATAGAATAGAACTTGAATGGAAAAAAGAAATAAATTTAGAATTTTCTTACCTTGTAGAGTAACCCTAGAACATGAAGGTTGGGACCTAAGGGGATTGAGGAAACCTTGGGAGGACTAATAGTGAGGTAAGGAGGCTAGATATTTGTTTATGAGGAATTCAGAATGAATTTAATGAAGAAATGGGTTGGTATTTATAGAAAAAGTGAGGGAATATTTTAATAATTTCCAAGGGACACCTCATTAGTGGTATTTGAAAAACCATGGGCTTGACCAAGGTATTAGAAACTTGGGACACCTCACATTTTATTTTACTATACACAAGTAGACTAGATTCATTACATCATTAATGATGTCATTAATATACCAAAACTCAAAACTGTATTTTTATTATTCACTGAAAAATTAACTCAATCAGAAAAATCCCAAAAATTTACCCATACAATTTTTTGGAGTGTGGAATTAAAAAATGAACTCCATTTTTTGAAAATAATTTGCTAAATATTATTAATTTAATTTTTAAATAAAATCATACATAATGAAAAAATAAACAATTTTAAAACTATAACTGCTTTTATATCACAATGAAAAATTAACCAATATGTTATTATCTTAAATCCTTAAGAAAATAAAATAATAATACAATTTACTATTAATTAAGGTCATATTACTATTCATATTACAATTCATAAGGGTATGTTACTATTCACCAAAAACAATTTGGTTCCATCAGACTCCAAATAACTTACTGAACACAAGTGGTTTCTCCACAAAACATTTACCTGGTGGATTACCTAATTCCGCAATACCTGTTCCCGTCAATCAAGAATCTAAACTGGTTTCTCTTCATAAGAAAGGTTCTCTTCCAACTGAACTACTTTTGGGCTCAAGACATGTGATGAATCTGGAACATAATTCCTCAACATCGAAACATAAAAAACATTGTGTACCTGAGACCAAATCAGAGGAAAAGCTACTTGATATGCAATTGTTCCAACTTTCTCTAGGATTTCAAAAGGACCGATGAACTGTGGGCTTAGCTTCCCTTTCTTACTAAAATGCATCACACTTTTCCAAGGAGATATTTTAAGGAAAACATGGTCACATACCATGAAAGAGAAGTCTTTCCTTATGTTATCTGCATAACTTTTCTGCCTGCCCTGAGCTGTCCTCATGTGATGCTAGATCATCTTCACCTTCTCAGCCACTTCCTCTACTAATTCTGGTCCCATAAACTTTCTTTCCCCGACTTCATCCCAAAAAGTTGGAGTTCAACACCGCTTCCCATATAATGCCTCAAAATGTGTCATCTGTATGCTGGAATGAAAACTGTTATTATAAGAAAAATCAACTAAAGAAATATGTTGATCCCATATTCCCTGATAGTCCATTGAAAAATCTCGAAGCATATCCTCCAAAGTCTGAATCGTTCGTTCTGACTACCCATCTGATTGAGGATGAAAATTTGTGCTGAAATTTAATTTTGTGCCCAATGACTTCTGAAACCCCTTCCAAAAGTTAGAAGTGAACCTGGGATCCCATTCAGATATAATGGAAATAGGAACTCCATGTAGCCTGACAATATCTTTGAGGTACAATTGAGAAAGAAGATCCAAAGACATTGTATCTCAAATATAATGAAAATGTGAAGATTTTTGTCACGACCCGACCCAACGGGGCTCGAGCCGCGACTCCCCAAGCCTGCCTCCAATAGGCCAGGGGCTAGCGACCAGCGCCGAGTAGGCTATCACACACATGGGAGGCATTAGCCTATGGTACCTGTACACACGCACCCACAAACACCTCCATGCAACAGTGCAGAGATATAGAAACTGGAAAGTAAATGCATGCATACACTATCCCACAACTAGAGAGCAACAACAAAAGTACAAGGGCAAAATAGGGCTCACCAAAAGAAAACTACAAAGCGCGTCCAACCTGCTCTGAAGAAGGGGAATGCTGCCACAAACACCCACCGGAAATCTCCCTCGGCACAGCTCCGGTAAACACCCCGGTCAACCCACTCACTAAGCTCCGCCTGCTCCGGGTCCTCCTGGGACTCCGTCAAAAGGCCTGTGGTCTGCACAAGACACAAACATGTGCGGGCAAAGCCCGTGCAGTGGTGAGTATAAACATACTCAGTAGGCACCCCAAAAACCCAAAACCCAAGGGAGCAACTGAAAGGCAACAGTCCGCTCAACCCAGCCAGAGGGAACCCAGACGAGAGAGAAACTCCATCTCCTGACCATCCTCAGCTAAACACAACAAGTCAGCTCAGCTTAGCTCAGGTGTATTCCCATACATACACCTTGAACAATCCAGATATACACAGCTCACGCCACAAAGCCACAAGAGGTACCGACCTCATCACCAGCAACTGTCCACAACCAGGAGAGTACACCTCGAACACTGTTATACCAGATGACACTCATCCGAGAGATACACTCCATCGGGTCCCAAACAAACATCTCAGACGCTCACCCGAGAGACCACGCTCGTCGGATAACATCACTGAGGAAACATCGTTGAACCACCAAAACCACCAAACTCCTCGGATAGGGGATCGCCGCTAGGGTCCGCTAGGGGATACCAAGACCCACTCCGGTATACGTAACTCACAGATAGGGGATCACTCCCAGGGTCCGCTGGGGGATACCACGACCCGATCTGGTATACGTAGTTCTCACAGATAGGGGATCACACCCAGGATCCGCTGGGGGATACCACAACCCGATCTGGCGCTCGACAGAAGCTCCACACTCAGATAGATGATCATCGTCCATATAAAGATGGTCACGACGATACCAGAACCCTGTCTGGTATAACTCGTGATGTAGGGGATCGAACCGACGATGTCACAACCCTACCGAAACCACGCGCTGAGTAGGGGATCGCATAACCAACGATACCGTAACCCTACTATAAAACACATGCTGAGTAGGGGATCGTATACCCGACGATGCCACAACCCTACTGAGCACGGCCCACCGCGTAGGGGATCATATTTTCGATGATGCCACAAACCCTACGGGGTAAACCTGCTGATAGGGTATCACCGCCCGTAAATAAGCGGCCACAGCGATACCAAGAACCCGATCTAGGTAAAGATGCTAGAGGATCCACTCCGGGCCCTCCGGAGGGATACCACAACTCTAACAGTTTAAACATCCCATCGAGAGGATCAAAAACCCATACGAAGGTTGTGATGCCACACGAACCCTCGTATGAACAAACCAAGGGAGAACCCTCAACCACTGCTGGTCCAAACGTCGCTAACCCGAGCGACCCGCCAAGACGCCACATTGCGCACCTCCTAAGACAAAACCGAGGCCACCATCGCGTTCCACGCGGAAAAACACGCAGGATAGGCTGTTTACTCACCCGAAAAGGAGCACCGGTGAAAAAGGCACTATTCACCGTAGCTAGCTCGTGCGGGGCCCACACAACAATCCCGAAACTCATCGAGCGGACCATACCACGACGATCCCCTCAGAAAAACAAGCGGAATCGACTACTCGCTCGTCCAAAACGGACACCCGGTGAAAAGGTACTATTCACCGAAGGCCAGCTCGGGTGGGGCCCACGCCTGGATTCCAAAACTCATCTAACGGAACGCACCATTGCGATCCTCTCGGAAAAACACACAGGATCGACTATTTATCCGCCAAAATCGGACTCCTGGTGCAAAAGCTGCATTTATCCGCAAACGCCAAAACCCGGCCTCGTGGGGCCTGCACCCCGTTCTCAGTCCCAACACCTGGAAACCATCTCAAAAAGTCCGTTGTACCATCAGGGTCTCAACACCACTGACGGCACGTCAATCGGACGCTCCGGGTAGAAGTTACAACGGCCCGAAGTCGTAAAATAATAAAATAATATTATTTTAGATGACGTTTCTAGCTCCTGGGCCACGATCCTGAACCTTTAAACCCTCGAACCCACACCGGAGGGTTCGCCTCGTCGTCAGGGTCGCGTCGCCGCAAACGGCGCGCGAATCCGACTCCCGAAGTGCAAGATACGGGGGTTTAAAGACCCCCGTATGCGAAAAGAGGTCGGACCGGCCGCCGCCGCGCGCCGACGGAACTTCCGCGGACCACCGGGGGCACCCCGGTGGTCCGTTTTGCGATCCGGAGGCATCTACACGACCCTCGGGAACCGATCTATACTGCAATGGCTTCAATTTACAGAAAAACGCAGCAAAAACGGGATCGGGGGTTAAAACTCAAATCCACCTACCTCGCGGGCGAAACGCCGACGTTCTGGCTCAGATCCGCGCTCCAGAGCTTCTGTTGCGCGCTCCTGGAACGTCCTCCGTCGAATTCCGAGCTCGTGGGCGCTTCGTTTTCTCAATTCGGCAGAGCGGTGGTGAAAAACGGCGAAGAACGCCGAGAAGAACGATAAAGGGGGGGGGGGGGCGCTGATATTTATATCAGCCGTCCGCCGGCGCCAAACCCGCCTCGGACCCGACGCCCGATGCGAACAAAAGTAAGGTCACCCCTAGGGTAAACGCATTGTTCTGAACGCAACGGCGGTCTCATATTTTTTATCTGAGACTCCGTTCAGAAGTTATTTGAGCTGACGCTCACACACTAACTTTGCTACTTATTTACGGAAACGCCCCTGGTGGCGTTTCTCACCGAAGGCCCGCGCCCGTAAAGTTTACACCCCACCTAGGGTAAACGGCACGTTCCGGACGCAACCGTGCCCTCAGATTCCTGTTCGGAGCTACCTTTTAGGAGATATCACACCCTCGCCATGTGCATAGTATAAAAAAATACTTAATATTTTTATAAAATTAATTCCGGGCACACCGGGCCTCGGAATCGCACGCCGTCTTCGCGCCTAGCTCTGGAATTATTCGTAGAAATATTCAAAAGTCTGACAAGGACAAAAACCCGAGTCTCTACAATTTTTTCAGTCGATCAACAATAACCCAAATTGCATTGTTACCTCGAGAATTCTTTGGTAGTATCACCACAAATTCCATGGATACATTCTCCGATTTCTACTCTAGAACTGGAAAAGGATGAATCATCCCCTTCGGTGACTGCCATTTTTCTTTAACTTGTTGACATGTCAAGAATTTCATAGAAAAATCAGAAATATCTCTTTTCATTCTCTCCCACTAATAATACTCCCGAAGGTCTCTGTATATCTTAGTACTACCAGGATGAACTAAAAATGGAAAACTATGAGCTTCACACAATAAGTATTTCTTCAACTGGGAATCACAAGGCACATGAAACCTTTTTCTAAATCTTAAAATGCAATCCTCATCAAGATTAAATTCTGGAAACTTTCCCATTTTAACCAATTCTATATTTTTCTGTATCTCATGGTATTCCTTTGAAAATTTCTTAATTCTATTTGATAACACTGACTGCATTGAAACCTAAAACAAAACATATGTATTCCCTACATAGACAACTTCTAAGCCAAAATTCATCAAATCATTAACAAAGGGATCATGTTCCAAACGTAACATGGTTAAAGATGCATGATGTTTTTGACTCAAGGAATCTACCACTTTTTTTCTTTTCCTAGATGGTAATTGATCGTGCAATCATAATCCTTTATTAGTTCAATCCATCTTCTCTGCCTCATGTTTAATTCCTTTTGAGTGAATTTATACATCAGACTTTTATGGTCAGTATATATTTGACATTTGGCTCCTTATAAATGGTGCCTCCAAATTTTCAAAGAAAAAAACCACAGTTTCCAATTCCAAATCATGTATGGGAAAATTTAACTCATGAGTTTTTAGTTTTCTTGAATCATATGCAATTACGGGATCATTCTACATTAGAACACAACCAAGTCACTTAAATGAAGAATCATTGTAGATGACAAACTCACCACTTCATGAAGGCAATTCCAAAACCGGTGCATTCACCAATCACTTCTTCAGTTCCTAAAAACAAACATCACATTCTTTTTTCCAAACAAATTTAACCCCTTTTCGTTATAACTTAGTTAGTGGGCTAGATAACCGTGAAATTTTTTTAACAAATCGTCGGTAATAACCTGCTAAAGCAAGAAAAATACAAATATCTGTAACATTTTTAGGTCTTGTCCATTCATCAACAACTTGTTTTTTGGAAGGATAAACTGTTATTCCATCTTTATTTAAAATTTTCCCAACAAAATAAATTTATTTCAACCAAAAATCACACTTTCTGAATTTTCTATACAGTTTCTTTTCTTTTAAGGTTTCCAAAACAACCCGTAAATTTTTTTCATGCTCCTATTTACTTATAGAATATACCATAATGTCATCAATAAACTCAACCAAAAACTTATACAAGAACTCATGAAATATTCAATTCATAAGATCCATGAATATATCAGGTTTATTAGTTAACCCTAAAGGCATAACTACAAATTCATAATGACCATATCTAGTACAGAACGCAGTCTTTGGGATGTCTTTATCCTTTACTTTCAAATGATGGTACCCCGACCTTGAGTCAACCTTAGAAAAATATTGTTCTCCCTAGATTTGATCAAACAAGTCATCGATATTAGGCAAAGGATACTAATTTTTAACAGTAATGTTATTCAAGGATCTATAATCAATGCAAAGTCTCATTGAACCATCTTTTTTCTTAACAAACAAGATAGGAGCGCCCCATGGTGAAGTGTTGGGTTGGATAAAGACTTTATCTAATAATTTCTATAACTACTTTTTTAATTTCAGAATTTCTATTTGGGCCATTTGAGAAGGATGTTTAGAAATTGTCTTAGCATCAGGAACTAATTCAATAGTAAACTCAACCTTTCGATTAAGAATAACACCAGGAAAATCATCGGGAAAAACATCCAAGTATTCATTTACCACTAGTACATCATTAATCTGGATAGTTCCCTTATCTTCAAAAATATGAGCAAGAAAACTTTCATTTCCATACCTTATCAATTTCTTAGCTTACTGATATGTTATTAATGGTATGGGTTTATTCTTGTACACAAATCAAAATTCTTTATGAAAAACAACTTCTTTTACTTTGCAATCTATCTTAGTATGATAAAAACAAAGCCAGTCCATACCCAGAATAACATCAAACTCTACTAGAGGCAAAGAAAACAAGGTTTTCAGGTATATTCTTTCTGCATACAAGGATAGGAAGATTCTTATAATTTATTTTTGCCACAATATTTCCTCCAGGTGTTTTTACCATGAGATCTGGTTTCATTTCATGAGGTTTAATTCCCAATTTTTTTGAAAATTTCTCAGAAATGAAGGAATGTGTAAACCATGAATCGAACAACACTTTTGAAAAATCTAAAAAGACAAGAAATGCACTTTATACCACCTCATTTTATGTCTCAACATCTAGTGAAGTGTTTGCAAAATATTTTACCAAACCCTTCTGCTTCAAATCTTTTTGATTCCCTTCTTGAGTAACTATCTTCAGACAAACATTCGCAAAATGACCCAATTCCTTATAGTTAAAGCATCTCATCATTAGATTCTCATTATTTTTTGGATCATTTTTATTGATATCACAATACATGTGTCTAAACTTCCCACATCGGTAGCATTTCCCAGAATTTACAAGACATTCACCAGGATTCCTTTTACCACACTTTTCAGAAGAAGGGAAATTCATTTTCTTACCTCTGGACTTCTTTGACGAGTTATTCCCCATTTCCAGCCAACCCGATTGCTTCTTATTCTTGTCATCACGATGCACATATGTTTCAGTAAACTCCATCTCAGCTTTTTTAGCACAACGAACAAGCTTCTCGTATCTTTTAAACTCTCATGAGGCCAAATCTCTTTGCAAAAATGGGTTCAAACCAGAGTAAAATCTATTAATATTAATTTCAAAATCTTGAGTAAAATTCGATACATACCTAGCCAGTATTATAAAATTAGATTCAAATGATTCTATAGAATCATCATCTTTCTGCTTTAGTTCCATGAATTTTTTCTCCATTCTGAGTCAAACAGTTTTGGGAAAATATTTTTCCAGAAAAGACTCTTAAAATAATCTCATTCCAGACTTTCAAGATCATCTCTTTCTATCGTATTCTTAACCAAAGATCATCACTGATCATCTTCACCTTAAAAAGGATAAATTTATAGTATTACCTTTTGACATTATGAACATCCCATGACATCAAATATCTTTTCTAGAGCATTGATCCATCCTTCAGATATCACTAGATCTGCGGTTCCACTAAATGTTGGAGGATGTTTCCTGATAAAATGATCCAAAAAAGACATGTTTCTTTGTGGTAGATCATGTTCCTCTATAGCATGGATACCACCCCTATTTATTGATTGAGTCAACTAAGCCATTACTATCACAAACTGCTTGGTTCTGATTCCCACCATTTTGGGTTGTAGATTCGGAGAGAAATCAGCCTCTTGGTGCATTCCTACTTCAGCTTCCCTATTTTTTCTATGGACAACCATTATGAAAAAACATATTAAATATTAATAAACATGGTAATCCTTAAATTCTATAACATTTCAAATTAATCATAGAGTAAAAATCAGTTATGGTATTCTTTAAATATCATCCCAACCCCTAAAGTTATCTAAACCATATTTAATACCAACTATAAGGACCCGTCCTTATAACGTTACTTAAAATTGAATTTTAAATAAGAATATACATTATTACACATTGAGGATCTTTCAGGTTTAGAGTTTAAGGAATTAGGATAACTTACATACATAACATACCACATTCATACAAAGAGGACTCTATTAAAAACAGTTTCCATTTTTTCAAAATATAAGACATTAAAACATAAAGCATGATTTCTTGGACAAAACTTCATATCAAACATCAATAATCCCTTATTTATCTTACCCATCCTTATATCCTATAAAAAAAATTAAAAACATGGGATGAGTATAAAATTCATTAAGTCATATAAAGATAGAAAGCGTTAGTCAAGTGATAATATAAAAACTAATAAAACTCATATCATAAAAACATGAATGCATAGTATACTCATATTGTTGCCTAGGGACATATTTACCATATCACATTTACAATCAACCTTATATATGGAACAAAATTTTGGTCAAATTCCATCTCTGGAGTACCCAATGCATTGGAGATCTATAATGGGGCTCACCCATCATATCTTGAGCTATAATGGGCTCGACCCAACATATCATGAGCTATAAAGGGGATCAAACCAACATATCTTGAGATATAATGGGCTCAACCCAACATTAATAATGTCCAAGTAACATACCATGGTAATAAAGTATCTTTAAATTAGGAGAAACTACTCATGCCATACACATAAAAATACAATCCTTTTGAAATTTATTAAAGAGAGTTTTCAAAGGATTTTAAAAGGAATGTCCCTTAAAATATAATTGGAGTGAGAATTAATAGAATGGAATTTAATATGTAAATACACTGTAAATACACAGAAATAAACATAATATAATTAAAATTCATCATACCAATAATCTTAATACCACATAATGAATAAAGAAGAAGGTTAACCCAAAGAATGGAAATTGGGATAAGAATTCCCCTACCTCGGGTTCTTCTTACTTCAAATGTGTTTAAACTTTCTGTATAATGGTTAAAATAGTGTTATTAATATCTTATAGAAACATATCTATATTTATAATATCATATATGATCATTTCATTAGATCATTTCACCCTTTATGTTTTAGTATTTTGTTCCTGGCATTGTTTTGGGGTGTTTTCTTTACATGTTTTCCATGATTGGATCATGATGGATATTATTGTAGATTGGAAGTGAAACTCTATAATTATAATGGGAAGGTATTTACATATTTATAGTATTATAATTTATACCATTTATCATTTTGAGGTTTTATATTAGGATTATTCATAAGTTAAAATGTTAATGATGTTCGTTTAAATCATTTTAGTGGTTCTTTAATAATAACGACCTCATTTTATCTTATAAATTAAAACCATGAGTAAAAAAGAATTACAGAGATATGGATCATAAATAATACATATATTATAAAAATTTTCAACCATAAAAATGGTTTCATGACCAGAATTGAAAGAATCAATGCAAATTAAAATCACATCGTCCATGATGTCAATAATTCAACACATCACAGGCAATGTTTTTATTTATTGAATAAGTTGGAGAGGAGAGAAGAATGATGATGGATTTTTCATGAACATGAGAAAATTAATAATATACATAATTTATGTAGATTTAATGCCTCTTGTGTAAGAGGATATGAGGAAATAATAAGAAAATAAAGAAACTCAAAAAAAGAATAATTGAGAAATCCCTTACAAAAATTCAGCAGCCTAACGGCTATGCAACATGGTTTTAGAAAATATTAAAAAGATAAGGGACAAGTGTCACCCATCCATAAATTAATAATAATACATAATATATCAAGAATAATAAGGTAATAATAATATGGTATGTAAACTTGAAAGTTATACCACATAGATGGGAACTTGAATGGAAAAAGAAAGAAATTTAGAATTTTCTTACCTTGTAGTGTAACCCTAGAACTTGAAGGTTGGGACCTTAGAGGATAGACAAAACCTTGGGAGGACTACTAGGGAGAAAAATAGGCCAGTGGTTCATTGATTAGGAATTTGGAATGAATTTAATGAAGAAATGGCTTGGTATTTATAGAAAAAGTGAGGGAATATTTTAATAATTTCCAAGGGACACCTCATTAGTGGTATTTGAAAAACAATGGGATTGCCCATGGTATTTGACCTAGGTATTAGACACTGGTGAAACCTAGAATATAATTGTACTGTACACAAGTCTACCAAACTCATTACATCATTATTACACCATTAATGTTGTCATTAATACACCGAAACTCAAAACTGTATTTTTACTATTCACTGAAAAATCAACTCTATCAGAAAAATCCCAAAGATTTATTGTTACCATTTTTCAACATGTAGAATTAAAAAATGATCTCCATTTTTTGAAAATAATTTTATAAATATTATTAATTTAATTTTTTAATAAAATCATACTTAATTCAAAAATAAACAATTTTAAAACTATAACTCCTTTTATATCACATTGAAAAATTAACCAACATGTTATTATAAATCCTTAATAAAATAAGATAATAATACAACTTACTATTCATTAGGTTAATATTACTATTCATAAGGGTTTGTTATAATTCATCAAAAAACAATTTGGTTCCATCAGACTCCAAATAACTTACTGAACACAATTGTAGATGATTTTTTTTTCAAAATTCAAAACATAGAAGCTTCAAAATTATGTTTAAAGGACAGTTATAAATATCTACATAAAACAAAGTTTCAATAATTCAATTTTTTTTTAAATCTTGGGGTGTTACATTATCTATATATTATATGGTATTCTATGTGTTTAAAGAATTATTCTTAAAATAATATTTTATTATTTAAAATATGTCACATAAGGTGGTGGGATCAAATCCCTCATATATTAAAGACATCTAAATAAAAAAATTTATCCTGGATAAACATTTTTATCCTTTATATTATTCTCAAGTATGTTATATAATCTGATGAATCATAAACCATGTATATTAAAACCATCATCTCATGTTGCTTAAAACAAATCCTTATTTACAAATAACTTCTTTTATCATATAAGAGAAATATGATGTAGATATGTATCCTTTAATTAGATCCATCTGAGCTTGATATATTCATTTACATTAAAATATATGATTTAATAACCCTTTTTTCATCATTTTAATGAAAACTACAAGAATAGTTAATTATTTCATTTATTTTTAAGTTCTATATATTTACAACATTTGTAAAATATATATTTAGTATCATATACCCTTCAAAACCAATTCTTTATTTATAACATTGATACATGACATAGAGATTCCATGGAGTTTCTCAAACACCTTTATGTATATCAGATAACTCAATTCTATGGAATCATTAATCCTCATTCCTAACACCTCATTTAGGATTCAATTACCTTGAATGACTATTTTGAAGAAACATTTTAGACTTTCCAATGGATTTTTATTCTTCCAGTTTGAACTTTTACCCACATGTATTGTCAATACATTATCATAACCTAGACATATCATGTGTAGTTCATATATACATAATACTTTGATAAATTGTGATAAACATTTCTTGAATTGATTTACACTATAGTAACATTACCAATGATTATAATGAATTCCATAACCAAAACAATCCTTAGAGGAAACCTTTGATCTCACCAATTACTTAGTAAATCTAATCATATTGAATATATGAGTGGAGATCAAATTTACTTTTTTAATATTGCATTTAATTATTTTTAAACCTAAATTGAATCATTTTATTCCTCTCATAAGAATCTATATTCAAGTGTTAGATAACTTCAATAGTTGGTTTCATGTAAAGGGGTTTCTCTAATGCATATAATTTTCCCTTTCTTAAAAACAATTATTAAGTTGTATACCAGTCTAAGAAGTTTCTTACACTAATATAATACTTTACAAATATTGATTAAAAATCTAATTTATAAGATGATGATTCAATTTCTCTATAAAAAACTTTTATTAGATGACTATCATGCTTTACTTTCATCTAATAAGTACTTTAATTAAATTTCCTCCTACAAAAATAATAACCCATTTTAAATTTCATCATATCCATTAGTGGTCCAAGATTCATATTTCACTAAGTAATGAGTTCACTTTGTAATTCCTCTTACCACTTAGTTATTTAGGTAGGGCATAATCCCAATAATATCATATATGACTTTTGGATAGTTGAGCAGGAAACTCTTTGTTAAATTCATTATATGTAAAAACTCAACATTATTCATACGGTATCCTAACTCTTAGGGTTTCCCAACTAAGTATAACCCAAAATAAATTCCAAAAATGAGTAATTAACTCTTATGGTACCCTCATTACTTTATTTCTATATATGAGATAATTTAGGGGCACCCTACTTTGTCAAAACCTACCCAGTTGAATGATTGAGGTCTTGACATTTTTTCACTTTATATAGAATCGAAAAACTTAATATTTTTAAAAGAGATTTAATATCACCATATTTTCTCATGTATTACATTTATATTTATTCATTCTTCTACTTATTTAGTTTGAAATTTTTTCCCTTTCATGAAATCAATATGTCCAAACCACATTAATATGAAACTTATTACACAACCCATAACTTGTGTTACTAAACCAAATTATAATCCAAATATATTTATACACATCCAAATGAATCTCATGTATAAGGTACATGAAACCCTTTCATGTAAAGTCTTTAAATCATATGAAATCAATGATCCCCATAATAGTAAGCTTGGAGTAAAAAATATCCAAACCCTAATTTTATAGGCAAGGTATAAGACTTCAGGTTAGTGAGTAGTCCAACTCAAAGTCCCTCTACCCAAGGATGCTTTGATCAATAGATATATTAATTAAATTATAATTCTAACACCTAATATTTATAAACTATAACCAACCTTGAAATTATAGACCATAAACTAGTACAATCTAAATTCAAGGTAGAATAAAACTAAACCAATTATCATACCAAGCATATAAGTCCTTATAAGAATCTATGATAATTTATAGAAGTAGTTCAAAATTTTAAACTAAATCATACAACCACTCATAATATAACAATTATATTTTTTGAATAAAATATTGAATAAATTAAATAAATTAACAATTCATAAATTTAACATGAGATAAATAGTTTATGAAAAATTAATAAATGAGGATATTATAAACACTTTATAATTTATCCATGCATTATAGGCATTCCATAGTTAAATAATATAAACTATTTATATTTTTTCTCAATATGAACTCCTTCATATACTCATTTATATAAAATTTTACTTTAAATATATTATATTTGAAATATTAACATTAAATATAGGATCTATTCATATATATTACATAAAAATTCAAAATATCAAAAAAAATGTTATTTAAACCTTGATCAAATTAATTGCCAAAACTCATCTTTGACATGGTTTAAATGATTTCTCAAATAAGGCCTTTAAAATTTGAAAAATTAAAATTAATTATTATAAACAATTAATAGTATTAAGTATAAATTATTTTATATTTTTTCTTATTTTATAGTATATAAACATTTTATAATTTACAATTATAATTTCTATATAATAATTTTATATCTAAATAGTAAGTCTTTCCATATAACTTCAAAATGTTTTTAATATTAACATTTAATATTTAGGGATATTTATTTATTAAATGTTTCTAAAAAAATTAATAATTAATTATAAATAATTTATGATTAATAATTTTATAAAAACCTTTATAAATTAAATAAATATACCATAATAATTTTTTTCTATAATTTATAAACAATTTATAAAATATTTAATTCAATTAATGATTGAAAAAGAAGAATAAAAAATCTTCTCTATATATTTTTTAACAAAATACCTATATCATAAAGTTTAATTTTCTATGTGTGATAAGTTAAGTGGGTATTATATGTCATATATTATGATAGATAATGTGTGGTCTATGATATACAGTGGTTCTTGCATAACAATACTTCATTAGTGCTTAGAAATTATGGCTTCTGATATAAGGCTTGTGTATGAATAAAATCATTTTGTGGGGACCTATGTATGAATAAAACTTCAGAATCTGGTGAATCGCTACTTATGAAATGAGGTTATATCATAAATGTGGTGTGATGCTTTGTTATCTGGTCTTCAATTAGCATCATTGTATGTTATGACTAGCTATATCATATTATATGATATATTAAAACCCAAAGTAATACACTAAGTCTCATGCTACAATATTATATATCATATAGAGGGAACTAATTTCACCCTACGATATCTAATATCGTAAGAGACACCACAGAAAAAATTCACTTTCATTTTTAATGATATTAAATATGACTTCAATACGATGTGAAAGTTTATTCATTTTCAAACATGATTTCATGAATAATTAATCATGGTGAGGCTCTTATACCATAGATGGGTTTCAAAGGATCAATTAACACTTAATCAATGTAGTGAAAATAATAAGAAACCCTTATCCTAATATATAACAGGATTGAAATTGAAATTATGCATAAATAAAATGAAGAACTTTTATGTGTCTCTTTCACTAGTCAAATGGTTGAGCCTCCTTTTATAATCACATGCTTTATAAAGATCACTCAATGTCTATCATTAGAATCCCTTCTCTATAGTTTATCCACTGGATGATATTAAATCACCCATCATATGGTTGAGACTCTCCTTTATTCTAGAATCATTCTAATATTCCTTTACATTAAGAGATAAAGAGGAAAAACTTCAAGGAGAATCACAATAGGTATAGGTAGGATTAATATATCACCATCTCTTGGTGATTGCCTTCTCTTGAGGATGCACCTAAATGACCATACATTAACTTACAATATTCATAACATATGAGTTAATGTTTAACCCAATCAATAATTCATCACATGAATGGAACCTTTAATTATATACTTGTTTCATCTTATGAAACTACAATGAACCGGCTCAATCTATCCATCTGCTGGATGCCTGAACTGGCCCTCCCTTAGACTAAAGGGTGTTCTCGATCCCCACAGGCTGGAAACTAGTCCCTGGGAATCATAATAACACACTTTTGAATGGTTTCTCACAATAATAAAAGTAAATTTGATAGTAATTATATAATAAAAATCTAGCATGACCCATTCGTATATTGAATTCCCAAGCCAAAAAAAGGAGGAAATAAAAAAACATAATTTAAGGAAAATAATAAATAGAATGATCATTAAAATACACCATCCCCACTCTAGTATCCCTATCTTGTAAGGAAAATATTCCAACCAAATACCTATCCCCAACCACCAAAATATCACTATACCACCAACCATAAAAATCAATAAAAGTCTAATTGGTCAAAGTAATTCATTTAAAGGAAAACTTTCCTGGAATTCTAGGAAAGTAAAGGTAGGTCCTACTAAAATTGGGTAATATAAACACTATATGAATGCAATAAAATAAAGAATAACCTCAAAGGATCTATTCTCTCAAGTGTGGCTAGGAAACTGAGTCAATAACCTACAACTGATATAATAATATAGGTGTGAGAACATAAGTACTATATAGGCCCACACTACCCTTTGAATCTATAGAAATACCTTGGTAAAATAGTTTATAAATCACTAGTTTGAACATAAGGTATAAAGTAGGTTTTCAAATGTTTTATAAAACAAATCACAAGAATAATTTCAAAAAACTATCCTTTTTACAAAATAAAAATAGGTATAGTTATACATTTTAAATTAAACCTTTAAAATGAGGGAAAAAACAGAAACAATTTTCCCCCTCTCATGAAAATCCCATTTCCATAAACAATTTTAGTTAAAACCCATTCTTTTAAACTCTTAATGAAATCCAACCCATTTCCTTTTTAAAATATTACTTTCAAAAATTTATAAAATGAAACATTTGAAATTAATCCAAACCAATGTATCAACACATGAATAACATAACAAGTAAGAAACTCACATGCTCAATATACAATAGAGGAGGTATAACATACCATACATATCAGGAGGTAATACATGAGGGACTAATGGAACATGTATAATACAGTCAAGGTGGAACAACTTTGTGCAGGTTAATAGTCACACATCCATCAATCAAATCACTCTAAACCCAGTCTCATCGGTGACTCTCCCATTAGCCAGGAATATATACAACAAGGGGAAACTAGCCAGTGAATAATATAAAATAGCCTATAAATTCCCCATAACATCTCAATTATCATCCTAGGTTTCCTCATGGAATTACTAAAGGAGGTGGGAAATATTAAAAACAAATATTATTCCATGAAAATAAAAAATCTCAAAGGATAACATCACAATCATGTCCTTTCCACCTCACCCATTTCCCATAGAAGTATCCCCAATTCATAATCACATCATGAATCATAATAAAGCACCTATCTCATATATATATATATATATATTATAACAAATACATAGGGGATAAAAAATGGAATAATCAAAAAAATTATTCAAACATCACTTCATTAAGTGCCAACCAGGCCATTCAATTATCACTTGTAATATTTAAATT
Source organism: Viscum album (assembly GCA_963277665.1). Classification (NCBI taxonomy): domain Eukaryota; kingdom Viridiplantae; phylum Streptophyta; class Magnoliopsida; order Santalales; family Viscaceae; genus Viscum; species Viscum album. Next base: position 617,781,258 of record OY728162.1, read on the forward strand.
TGAAAATTATTTTAAAAACTATTTGAAAACCAAACATATATCTAAGAAAAATCACAATAAACACAAAAACACAATCAAACCTCTCAAAGGAGTCACCATTTAATTTTTATAAGTAACACTAACCTTTTTAAACATGGAAACCCTTTAAAATAAATCACCATAATTTCTAAAAGGACAAAAAAGTTTAATAAAAAAATTAAAATAATGAAATACCTTTATAAAATACAAATGGAAACTAAAAATAACATGTAATGACACCCAATTCCATGAAAAATATTTAAAAATATTTGAAACCCACTACAAAATCAACTCAGTTATGCTAGAAAAATATTACAAGTTACTTTGAACAATTTTAAAGGGACACACAAGAATTTTCACAAGTGCTTTTCATGTGGACAAGGCCCATGCCAAGATAAATATATAATCAAATAAAAAATTGATCCTACTATGGGATACAAAATGATTATAAAATTAAAAGAAATAATTTTAAATATGCCAATAATTTGATAACATGTAATACAAGGGGTTTTATAGAAACACCAGCCTCAAAATGATAGCGGGTGACCCAAAATAGTTTTAAATTTGTCACCATTGGTGGTGGATGTTGAGATGCACAATAAGGAAACCTGGGAGACCCATTGCATACACTAACAAATAAGAAATACCAAAAATTAGTTTAACCCTTTGACTTGGGGTTTGGCCGAGCTAGGAGGGGTGACAGAGAGAGGGGAAATTGCAAAGAATAGGAGGAAGAAGGGAAATATAGGCCATAGCTTAAAGGGATGACCCTGGATCCTTGATAAATATAGCACAAATGATGATAGGAGAGAAGGATGAGAGAGGGAGAGGTGTGCATGGAAATGAGGGGGTCTCGGATGGATCTTCTCGTGATAAGGGAGAGTGGGGAGAAGGGATTAAAATCACTTAAGGTTGTTTTTTGAAGAAAAATAAAAAATTTAAAATCTATACATTGTGTATTTTTTATTTGTGTGGTTTACCAAATTATACCTCAACCATGTTTTCCCCACTGTACAAGCACAAGGAACCCACACGAACACCTATAGGAAAGTTTCATGGTTGAGGTAACCATTCTCAAACCATGTGAAACAATAATTCCAAGGTAAGACCCCTCATGTAAAGTTAGTGCACAGTTTCTCCAAACTTAGAACACACTATGTGAATCACCTACTCCCATAAAAAAAATTAAAATTCAGCCTAAAACTCTTGAGAACCCACAAAAATATAAAATTATTAAAATTTATTAATTGATTAATATCACCATGACATGGTGGGTATCATGGAAATAATTAATGATAATTAATATAGAAGAGAATCTGAACATTAACCATTTAACAAGTGGCTAGATTATTAATCATGGGAAATGGAATGATATCGTATACCATGCCTTATGATATCCCTTTATAAAGGCATTTCATATGCCTTTGTTCCAATAAATTCATATTATACGACATATATATATATTTTAATATGATATGGCCTAATGTATATTAAATATACACAAACATTAAGGTATATCTTCAACATGCACTTGGTCATTTTCCAACCCAGGTTAGGTCCCGGTGGGTTCGGTCTTGTCACATGAAACAACTTCAAGATTTGGGGTTTACTATTAACTTTAACATCTTTGAAATTTAGTATAGACTTTAATTTTAAAAAAATAAATTAGAAAGTAAAATATTTGAAAACATCTTTGAGGTGTATTATTTTATTTTTGACATGGAAGAGATAATCTTTTGGTATATTTATAATTTATATTATTCATTAATTATTGGTTATTGGTGCATACACCATATCTATATGTATTAAAATGTGGTGATCAAAATATATTTGATGGATAATCAAATAGGATTATTTCTTCACATAATATCTTCACTGTATGATGAAGTGTAGGTGTTTAGATAATGAAATTTCTAATTAAACTATAATACTAGTACATGATTACTTTTTTTTAAATCATTCAAAGTAAATTTATCAGTGAAAATGAAAATTTTTCTTATAATTATCTCAACCAAAGAAATAATTTAGGTTATTCAAATAATAAACCATTAATCTCTTCATTTTTTATGATCATAAAAAATAGTAAGTTTAAAGAATAAAACATAAATACAAAAAAGAATTATGAGAAACATTTTGTTCAAAGAACTCCCTTTGTTTTAAATAAAACTTATTATTTATTCAATTTCTTCCCCTTTATGATTATAAAAAAGAATCCAAGGCTTGAAAGAAAATAGATAAAGATAATAAGCTTAAATATATAATAATAGAAATGGTTTTGAAAAAGTAATACATGGAAAAAATATAAGTATATTCTTAATAAATAACAAAGGGAAGATTACTTTAAGATTTTTAGCATCTTGTTGAAGATATCAAAGTTTGTTTTTGTCTGTATCATGATTCTTTCATAGACCCTGTAGAAAAAAATTACTTGAAGAGATTCGGTATAGGGACTACTAAGATCCTAATGGTGAGTGACATTCTCTTTTTCAAGATTGGAACTTAATATAGTAATTTATTCTATGATATATGGTTCTGTAGGAGGTAAGGGGATGAGGATATTGGGATAGTCGAAGGGTGGTGACTTTGGCCAAAATGGTATCAATTTTGGGCATAAGTTCATTGAATGTCATAGCTTCACTACAGGAAAAAATGTAATATATCTATTTTGTTTCATTAGTATTATCTGTAAACATATCCAATGTATTTACCCAAATTTTCAAAAACAAATGTGTCTAAATGAGGTGTCGGTAAATTAGTTGTGTTTTTAAAAACATATAATTAGTGAAGTTTTCAAAAACATGGCTAATTATAAATGTTTTATGAAAACATGGTTAATTACCTATACATTATTTGACAATTTTTTTAAAAAACACTGAACTGATGGGTTTACAAATATGGTTAAAAATTATATATTTATATATATAATATTTTTTCAGTAGTCGCACGCAACCCACCCCCCCCCCCCAATATAGCCTATTCTTGTACCTTGCTTGTGTCATATCCACCTAGCCAAAATGTGACCCCCATGGGAACCTAAATTTCCAATGTCAGCCTAACTTGTGAGCAAGAATTAAGACCTAATCATAAATTATGTTTGAGAAGAAAACCCTACATCATGACACACATCGTGTTTAATTCTAAAATTCTACATAAATCATGATAAGCATAAGTCAAAAATTCCATATAAATCACGAGGTACAAGTTGAACCCCATACCATGAATCAGAGACCAAGGCCCAGACAAATTGGTCTGGGAAAATTCCGTAGTATATTTAGTACATATATATGTATATGTGGGTATATAGGTATAATATTCTTAATTTTATATATTATTATTGTATACTATATTGTGTGTGTGTGTGGTTTTGAGTGTATATTTAATTTATATTATTTTTAATATAATATAATAAAATGTATATATATACATGTGTGTGTGTTTAATATAATTATTTTTAATATTATATAATACCATTACATTTACAATAAATATATACACATATGATTCTTATTATTATTACATAAAAATATGTAAATTTTATTATCCAATTAAATTTATTACATGTTCTAATTTCAATTATAAGTTTATTTTGGTTTTTATGTGTGTGTGTTCATATTTATCAGTGATAAACATTAGTCAATACATAAATATATTATTTAAATTAAATTTTATTTCAAAAATTTAAATTTATTATGATTTTATATGTTATAAATTATATATATTAATTTATATTAAATTGTACTTATATTCTAAAATTTTGATTTTAAATATATATAACATAATTGGTGAATTCATGCATTATGTATAGACACAAACACACACACACATAGACACATGTGTGCATTTTATGTAAATTAATTTTTCATTTACAATTTAAATTTATTATGATTTTAAAAATTATAAATTCTAAATTATATATATCAATGTGTGTGTGTGTTAAATTTTAAAATGTGATATAGACACATGTACACATGAATTCATGCATGAACACACACACGCACCCATACCCCCCAACACACACACACACACACACACACATATATATATATTAGTTTCATTTTTAATAAAACATAACTAATTAGCTATTTTTTAAAAAAGATTGATAAAAACCATTGTTAGATTCCTTTTTTGTTGTGTGTATTTACTGTCAGGTTTTCTAAGATACCTTAGAGGTTTAAAGCATGTTTGGTGGGGTATATGTATTTTCGGTGCATAAGTGATATTGATAGTCCAAAAGAGGAATGGTAAATTGATGGGTTGATGCAATCATAAAATAATTAAGTGCGCAGAAAAAAAAGGTATAGTGTGAGAATAAAAAATAATAGTGAAAATAATATTAGGAATCATCATCAAAATGATTGTTCAAGAAATAAATTTATATATAAAATAATATGAGTCATCTAATTATTATAAATTTCATTATCAAGAATTAACCTAGTCTACCCTCACCAGATACTCAAGATGGCCCATGACATGGCCTAAAGTGTGTTTTCAATTTCCACGAGATAGAAACTAGTGCCATAAATTAAATCATACTCAAATGGAAATTATTTATCGTATTAAAAGATAGAGTTGAAAAGAAATATTTCATTTAAAAATCCATCATGGACATTCCATAAGTTAGATAGAACATCCATTGAGATAAATGGTTTAGGAAATAACCCAACTGAACAAGCCGCAACAATATAAAAAAAATCTTGAAAACTATAAACACCTTAATAGATTATAACTAAACATACCTAGAAACATACATGTCCAAGATTTCAAACATAGATAAACACAAGACTGGTAATATAATAAAATGAGTAAGGTTGAAGTTGTAATTCCCTAAGATTTTACTATATATATTTCCTTTAAATATATATATATAATGTGTTTAATAGCATGTTTCACATGCAACACCAAACGAAAACAAGTCGCGACATATTACATGAATATTATTAATAATATTATAATAATATTAAAACCTCTATTAAATAAAATTATGTTACTCAACTAAAATTGCTTACATTTATATAATAAATAATTTATATGGTTTAATATTAAAAAGGGTTGTTCTTTTTCAACTAACTATTTTTTAAGAATTGAATATTTAATCCTAATAAATTAAATTGTACATTTTTAAAATATTATTATGAACTAATAATTTAATACTATTTAAATTATAAATTGATATAAAATAATATTAAGAACACTTAAAACATCATTTTAAAATAAAAATAGTTTTCTTTATATGTTTTATTTTCATTTAAAAATTAAATTTATAAATTTTATAAATTTAATTTTATAAAATGAAATTAACTATTTAATTCATCAAGACAAAATTATCATAGGATGGTTTTTTGATATGTTTCTAAAAATATTAATTTTTAAGTGAATAGTGAAAAATATTGTTTTTATTAATATTTATAATGACCCACACTTTACATTGTTATTTCTTCAAAATTAAAGCACACTTATTACAACATATAACCAAACCATGAAAGGACCGTATAGGTAAAGTGTCTTTAGAAACTGGGAAACATAAACAACTTATTCATAAAGCATCTACATTGCCTCCCATTTATTTCATCATATCTAGAGTCCCTTTTGGCATATCCTACTTAATAACCTTCTTCCCGACCTGGGTAAAGAAAACATACAAAAGGGTGAGCTCAAATTCTCAGTAAGGGTAAACAAAAGAAATATCAATCACATCATACTCAAAAGAACATAACATTTTGGAAATCTTAACCTGAAAAAGAGATCATAATTTCATAACATGGGAAAAATCATAGTAGTGAAATGTAATCCCAATAATCAAAACTTAAAACATGAAACATTGTGTCGTACACACATAATCATATAGAATCATTTCTTAGTAGTCAAGACTCATTGCCAAGACTATCTTAGCGGACAAAGTCCATTTCTGAACCGAGTTCACTCCACGTTTCAGTCCTGTTTCACTAAACCAAATTAACCTTCTATTCTAGCCATGTCTATATCATGAGATATAAATCTTTACCCAATGCATTATAGGGAGATATAGGTCCCACAAATCTCATAATTAAACCATTCTTATGTGTGCCACAAAATCATAAATCATACATCATAGCATAACCCATGTAATAAAAATGGGATTCTTAATCATCATGCCACCATAACACAATCCATATAAGATAAAAGGACATCATAAAAATAATTACATCATAACGTAATAAAAACAATGTAAAATTAGGGATATAAACAGAACCCTATATTATCTTAGATGGAAAATAATTTTGATAAAACACTTGAACTCCATTCTTGAGGAAAATATCCTTTCTACTTCAAAAACATTTTCCTTTCTTAACATGTCATATAATTTTAAACTAAAAGAAGTTGACTAAAAATAAACTTGAAAACTTGTGAAGTAAGATTAATGGAAATAATTTTCTAAAAATCCATTCATGCTGTATAAGTTAAAAAATATTCTTCTCGTACTTTGGACAGAAAAGTCAAAAAGTACCTCGTACGAAAAACGACAAAAGATTCCTTTCATATCTTTTACTAAAAACTCACCGAAGGGTAAAATTGGATTTAAACAATTGTATGAGGATATAAATAATATTACATATTGAGGAAACATGGATGTGGATAATAAATATTCCTCAATAAATTCTGAAGTATAAACAATCTCGGATAAAAATTGAGATTACAAGATTTTCCCTTACCTTAGGTCCGATTTTCTTCGTAAGTGTCCGAACCTCCTGTATAATGATTTAAATAATGTCATTGACTAATTACAGAATCATAATCATTGTTATGATATCATATATTTTCATATTCTTAGCTTCTTATTAGTAATATTTCATTGCTACTTGTTATTCAAGTGTTTATTACTTTTTGTTCTTATGCGTGTTTTGTCGAATAAATTCTTATTCTTATTTTTAGGTTATAGATACCTCATTTACAGAATGGTATTAGTGTAATATATATCATATTTATTCATTCAATTCATTTATATAATCATTATGCAATGAAGATCATGTAGAACGAGTCGCATCACATCGTGGAGACGGTATTCCGTACGTACGCACGAGCGATGATATCATTCCCATGATTGTGGAATTGTATTGGAGTGTATGTATACTATTTAATAATCAATATAACTTTACAATAATCATATATACTGATTATTTACACCATTATACCCATCCAAGTAAGGTGGTGGTTGAAAATAGATTACACCACTGCGTGGAGACGGTATTTCGTATGTACGCACGTGCAGTGATTTTGTTTTCCGTAGGATGGATAGATGGTGAAATAGGGTTGTTTCATACTTATAATAACATATCAGTATATTAGTGATACTAATGTTATTACTTTATAATGAAAAAACAAAATAAGAAGAAGTAGAAGAAGAAATAAAGTTGAAAGAATCAGTAACGGACCTTACCTCTTCTTTGAAGCGCCTCTTCTTAACCTCCTATTAGGGTACTAAAAATGGTCTTTTAAGAAGACCAGGACCTCTAGGATATTTTTAGGGAAGTGTATAAGAGAAATTGGCAGGGTTTTGACAATACTGAAGGCTCAAAGTGGTGTGAGGAAGAGAGTGTGGAGGTGCCATTTTATAAGGGAGGAGAGGGGCACCTTAGGAAAAACTAAAAATATTATTTTATTATAAAGTCATATTCAGTTTTTAATAGCTAAAAATTGATTTATTTCTAAGTTAATGTGGGTATGGGTCAAAATCCTCTCATCAAATAGAATTTAGACAAGTTTAGGTTTCTATTTTAACCTTATCATTTAGATTTATCTTTAAGTTAAATAATTTTACTTTTACCGTGTCTTCTTGTTTTCTTACACTATAAGGTTAATAAACTTACTATAACAGGACAAACGAATCCCAAGTTGTTTATTATTAATATATATAACCTTATATAAGTCATTTTTTCGAACCTTAGATTTTTAGGAATAAAATAACAATTAATAATATAATTTTTTTTTTTTTGAAAACTATTTTATGTCAATTTTGACACTATTTGGTAATTGATTTTTGTGAAAATCATAACAGAATGATTAGTTCAAAAAAAGTTCATTAAATCAATACTAACATGTCATATTAACCTATAAAATTAGTTTAATTCATAAAAAATCTCAAATTACATTTATTTGGGTATTTATAACATCAATTATGTCAATATTTCATTAATAAGATAATTATTGCATCATCATTGTGTCATAAATAAAGTAAATTATTTAATGTCTAAAAATTATAAATAAAATACCATTATGTAGGAAATCTTTTTATCTTTGTAATTAATATTTATAGTCTAATTTATATTATTTATAACCCTATATTAAAAATGTTTTAGTTATTAAACTTTGATTTTAACTATTTTAATTATTCTTTAAATAAAATAATATTAAATGTCCTAATCTAATCCAAGTGGGCCTAAATGATCATATTTTATTACTAAGGTTGTTTTTGGTCGAATTAAACTTATCCAATATAATTAGGATATGTTTTAAGGTAATAATAATATCATTTTTACCCTTAATTACCCTATTTACTTTTAACCGTGGTAAAAAAAGTAAAAGGTTACTATTCAACAAAAATCATTTTCATCTCATTGAATCAAATTTTAGTCCTTGATATTAACCATGTCTCTCGGATTTTCGAAATTCTACTCACAGAAGTGGTAAAATTAAGTTTTATGCAAATTTTCAAATTCTCCTAGGAGGTGGGTAAAAGAAGGTGAAAAGTTCAATAAAATTTTTACATATCTAAAATTATTATAAAATGACTCCAATGAATTAAATTGAACTTATATAGGTGTTATGTATCAATTTTTACCTAAAATAAATTTAAATAAAATAATTAATTAATTAAATAAAAAGTCGGGTTTTAAATAGTAACCCAGGGTTTTCACTATTCATCAAAAATTGAATGTTTTCAGAAAAATAGCAAAATTTCACCCTAGGATAATTTCGATACTCCAAATCCAAAAATGAAGTCCATTTTGAAAGATAAAATTTACAGAATTTCAAAAACCGGGTATTACTATTCATAACAGCTTGTTTTAATAACATTTTAATATCATATCGTTGTTTAGTGAAACTCAGTATTGCGTACAACGCAAGCTATTGAGTAAGGTCGCAGTTGCGTATAAATCAAGCCAAGCTAGTGTTTTGTGAAGTGAAAGATTCCTTTGATTATGTATATAACATAAAAACAAAATATTTCTCATAAAAATCTCGGGTGTTACATTCTACCCCCCTTAAAATGAATTTCACCCTAGAAATTCGTCACTTGGTAACAAACAGATGAGGATACCTCTCCCTCATCATATCCCCAATCTCTCATTAGCTTCTTCTAATTGGTGGTTCCTCCATAAAACTTTCACCAAGTGAGTGGTCTTGTTCCGTAGGACTTTTTCGCTACGATCCAGAATCTCTATCGGCTGTTCTTCATAAGAAAGATCTTGCTCCAGCAGTACAACTTCTAAGCTGAGTACATGTGAAGGATCGGGTATGTACTTTCTCAGGAGAGATACATGGAACACGTCATGAACTTGAAATATATTCGGTGAAAGCGCTAATCGGTAAGCTACCTTCCCAACACGATCTAGTATTTCTAAAGGATCGATATACCTAGGGCTCAGCTTTCTCTTCTTTCCAAATCTCATTACACTCTTCCAAGGAGATATTCGTAAGAACACTTTATCACCCACTTCAAAATCTAAGTCTTTTCTTCGATTATCGGCATAACATTTTTGTCTACTCTGAGCTACTCTAATGTGTTGTTGAATAAATCTAACCTTTTCTGCCATCTCATCAACAAGATCAAGTCCTAATAGCTTTCTTTCCCCAACTTCATCACAGCAAGTTGGAGTTCGGCCTTTATTTCCATAGAGAGATTCATAAGGAGCCATATGAATACTGAAGTGAAAGCTATTATTATAAGAAAATTCCACCAAAGGTAGATGTAGATCCCAACCACCTTTGAAATCCGTAGAGTAAGCTCTTAACATATCTTCTAGAGTTTGAATTGTTCTCTCAGACTGACCGTCTGTCTGAGGATGATAAGCAGTGCTGAAACTCAACTCTGTATCCAGAGTATGCTGAAGAATTTTCCAGAACTTTGAGGTAAACCTCGGATCCCGATCTGATATAATGGAAAGTGGTACTCCATGTAATCTTACCACTTCCTTTAAATATATCCTGGAAAGCTGATCCAGAGAGAAATCTTCTCTAATAGCAATGAAGTGTGTTGACTTTGTAAGAAAATCAACTATGACCCAGATAGCATTATTTCCTTTGGATGTTTTAGGAAGTCCAGTGACAAAGTCCATAGTGATGTTTTCCCATTTCCATTCGGGTATGGGTAATGGTTGTAACATCCCCTTAGACTTCTGTCTCTCAACTTTAACTTGCTGACAAACCAAGCATCGAGAGACATATTCAGCAACATCTCTTTTCATACCATCCCACCAGAAGTACTCTTTCAAGTCCCTATACATCTTCGTGATTCCACGATGAATAGAGAATGAAGAACTATGAGCCTCATCCAGCAGCTCCTTCTTTAATTCTGGGATGGGAGGAACACAAACCCAATTCCTAAACCTTATTATCCCATCACAATCAAGGTTGAATTCAGGAACATTTCTCACCTTCTTTTGTAACTCTACATCTTCTATTTGTGCCTCTTTAATCTTCACATGTATAGATGGTTGAACATTCATTTGAGAAAGATAAGATTTCTCCCCTTCCATTATAATTCCAAGATTCATCCTTTGTAAATCCATAAATATTGGATCTTTTGTGATCCTCATCATGGATAAGCTAGCATGGTTCTGTCGACTTAATGCATCTTCCACCTTGTTTGCTTTCCCTGGGTGGTAATGAATTGAGCAGTCGTAATCCTTAATCAATTCCAACCATCTTCTTTAGCGCATATTCAGCTCCTTTTGTGTGAAAATATACTTTAAAATTTTATGATCAGTATAAATATCACACCTTTCACCATAAAGATAATGCCTCCAAATCTTTAATGCAAAGATAATCGCAGATAACTCCAAATCATGAGTTGGGTAATTTTTATGATGGATTTTTAATTGTCGTGAGGCATAAGCTATCACCATATAATTTTGCATAAGAAAACACCCTAGCCCCTTCTTGGATGCATCACTGTAGATCACAAACCTTTCTCCACTACAAGGAAGTGTGAGTATAGGTGCACTGGATAACCTTCTTTTAAAATCCTTGAAATTCTCTTCACATTCCTCCATCAACACAAACTTAACTCCTTTTCGAGTCAACCTGGTGAGTGGATTAGATAATCGTGAAAAATATTTCACAAAATGTCGATAATATCCAGCCAATGCAAGCAAACTTCGGATCTCAGTTACTGTTGTTGGTCCCGACCATCTTTAGATAACCTTTGTTTTTGCTGGATCCAAAAATATCCCCTCTTTTGAGATTATGTGACCCAAAAAATGCAACTTTTTTAAGCCAAAATTCACACTTGGTAATTTTGGCATAAAGATTCTCCTTTCTCAGGGTCTTCAATACAATTATCAAGTGATCTTCATGTTCTTCCTTGATCTTTTAATAGACAATAATATCGTCTATAAAGACTACCAAAAACTAATCAAGATAGTATCTAAAGACTCTATTCATCAGATCCATGAAGATAGCAGGGGCATTAGTAAAACCAAATGGAATCGCTATAAATTCATAGTGTCCATACCTGGTACGAAAAGCCGTATTTGGTATATCCTCCCTTTTGACCCTTAATTGATGATACCCTGAATGAAGAACAATCTTGGAAAAGTATTGAGCTCCACATAGTTGGTCAAATAATTCATCAATGCGTGGGAGAGGATATTTTTTCTTGATAGTGATCTTGTTAAGTTCTCGATAATCAATGCAGAGTCTCCTTGATCCATATTTCTTCTTAACAAATAGAACAGGTGCTCCCCAAGGTGACGCACTAGGGCATATGAATACCTTATCAAGATTCTATTGGAGTTGCTTCTTCAATTCTTGCAACTCAATTGGGGCCATTCTATAAGGTGTCTTTGAAATAGGCAAATCACCTGGTACGAGTTCTATTGAAAACTCAACTTCAAAATTTGGTGGAAGACCCAGAAATTCCTCCAGAAAGACATCATAAAACAATCGTACAATGGTAATATTCTTAATCATGAGTTTCTCTCAAACCATTTGAGATAAATAACCTTAATTTAGTGGAATCAAGACCCATAAGATGGAAGAAATTTCCACTTGAAGGTTATGTTCATCCTTGCATCGATAGACGATAATAGATTGATCTGGAATATAAAATATGACTTACCTTCTTTGGAAATTTATATGAGCTCCATATAAAGAAATTCAATCCATGCCAAGAATCACATCAAATTCCATTATAGGAATGATCACAATATTTACAGGAAGCACTTTCCCACAAACTTCAATCGGAGACGAATTATAAACTTTTTTTGTGACTGTTGTGCCATTAGGGTTTGTCACAACTAACTCAACATCTAATTGTTGAGGTAATATGGTGATACCCTTAGAAAATTCTTCAGAAATAAAAGAGTGGTTGGATCCAGAATCAAATAAAACATTTGCTACTTTAGAGTGGATGGTAAGTGTACCTTTCACCACTTCGTTCTCATACTTAACGTCGCTGATAGAAATTACCTGTGACTTTCCTTTGTCTTTAGCCTTAAGAGTTTGTTGATGTCGATCATCACCAAAAGCCCTTAGATTAGGTAATTGATTAGCATAATTCCTCATTTCCTTGCACTTGTAACATTGAAGCATAGGAGGTGCACCATGTGTAGCCTTTTCTTTGTTCGCATCACTAGACATCTTCTTCCCATCATTGCGGCATTCAAATGAATGATGACCTTATTTTCCGCATTTGAAACATTTACTTGTCCCTTTAAGACAACTCCCTCGATTTTTCTTTCCACACTTTGAGCATAAGGGAAAACTCATATTCTTTTCAGTTTGATCTTTAGATTTTCCTTTGACTACCATTTTCCTCTTCTTATCAAACCCATATGACTAATGGGTTACTCCAATCTCCATATCAACCTTGAGATCACATCGAATGATTTCCTCATAGCTATTGAAGTCCCTTATGTCTAACTCCCTTTGAAGACTTGGTTTTAAGCCACTAAAGAATTGATCAATCTTACTCTCAGATTGGATAATAATCCCAGAAGCGTACCTTGCTTGTCTTGTAAAATTTGCTTCGTAGGTACCAACAGATTCATCATCCTTTTGCTTTAGTTCAAGAAACTCCTCCATCTTTGTTCGAAGAATACGAGGGAAGTACTTATTGAAAAATAAGTTCTTGAACTCATCCCATTCCATGGACTAAATTTCATCTCTTGACCTCATATTCTAGATAAGATTCCACCATTGATCAGCTTCACCTTCAAAACGATATACTGCTAAGATGAATTTATCATGTTTAGAACATTGAAGAACTGAAAATATCTTTTCAGTGGTACTGATCCATTGTTCAGCCACTAATGGATCAGTAGACCCACTGAATGAGGGTGGACGTTGCCTCATGAAGGATTCAACAAAATGTTGCTCCTTACTTTGCTCATTTGGAAGTCCTGCATGATTCATAGCTTGAGAAACTAGTGTGAGCATGGCTACAATATTTTTCATTCCAACTCCCATAACGTTTGGCTGCTCAGGGGGACAATCATTTCATTTCCCGTCGCATTCCACGTTAACACGGTTCCTTTGGGTTCCATTCATTGACTAAAACTAAGAAGAATAGTGTGAGCAACACTAATTATAATAGGAAAACCACATAATCAAGAATAAAATTTTACACTTAAGGTCTTATCATAGGTTGTTCATGGCCATTTCTAAAACACTAAGATTGTGTTCTATTCTTAGACATATCCTTAGGGTTCTTACTAAGGATTTCACATCTTAGTTTCCAAATGTTGACTATACCTTTCCTCGGATACCAACTATAACGACCCACACTTTACATTGTTATTGCTTTAAAATTGAATCACACTTATTACAACATATAACAAAACCATGTAAGGACTGTATAGGTATAGTGTCTTTAGAAACTGAGAAACATAAACAACTGGTTCATAAAGAATCTACATTGCCTCCCATTTATTTCATCATATCTAGAGTCCCTTTTGGAATATCCTACTTAATAACCTTCTTCCTGACCTGGGGAAAGAAAACATACAAAAGGATGAGCTCAAATGCTTAGTAAGGGTAAACAAAAGAAATATCAATCATAACATATTCATAAGAACATAACATTTTTGAAATCTTCACCTGAAAAAGAGATCATAATTTCATAACATGGGATAAATCATAGTAGTGAAATGTAATCCCAATAATCATAACTTAAAACATGAAACTTTTTGGAATACATACATAATCATAGAGAATCATTTCTTAGTAGTCAAGACTCATTTCCAAGACTATCTTAGTGGACAAAGTCCATTTCTGAACTGAGTTCACTCCTCATTTCAGTCCTGTTTCACTGAACCGGATTAACCTGTCGTTCCATCCATGTCTATATCATAAGATATAAATCTTTACCCAATGCATTGGAGGGGGATATAGGTCCCAACCATATCATAATGAAACCATTATTATGTGTGCCACAAAATCATAAATCATAAATCATAGCATAACCCATTTAATAAAAATGGGATTCTTAATCATCATGTCATCATAACACAATCTATATAAGATAAAAGTACATCATAAAAATAATTCCATCATAACATAATCAAAACAATTTAAAAATAGGGATATAAATATAACCCTATATTATCTTAGATGGAAAATAATTTTGATAAAACACTTGAACTCCATTCTTGAGGAAAATATCCTTTCTACTTCAAAAACATTTTCCTTTCTTAACATGTAATATAATTTTAAACTAAAAGAAGTTGATTAAAAATAAACTTGAAAACTTGTGAAGGAAGCTTCATGTAAATAATTTTCTAAAAATCCATTCATGCCATATAAGTTAAAAAAACATTCTTCTCGTACTTTGGAAGAAAAGTCAAAAAGTACCTCGTACGAAAAATGACAAAAGATTCCTTTCATATCTTTTACTAAAAACTCACCGAAGGGTAAATTTGGATTTAAAAAAATTGTAGGAGGATATAAATAATATTAAATATTGAGGAAATGTGGATGTGGATGATAAATATTCCCCAGTAAATTCTGAATTATAAACAATCTCGGATAAAAATTGAGATTGCGATATTTTCCCTTACCTTAGGTCCGATTTGCTTCGTAAGTGTCTGAAACTCTTGTATAATGTTTTAAATAATGTAATTGAATTATTAAATAATCATAATAATTGTTATGATATCATATATGGTCATATTATTAGCTTCTTATTAGTAATATTTCATTGCTACTTGTTATTTGGGTGTTTATTACTTTTTGTTCTCATGTGTATTTTGTCGAATAAATTCTTCTTCTTATTTTTAGGTTATAGATACCTCATTTACAGAATGGTATTAGTTTAATATATATCATATTTATTCATTCAATTCATTTATATAATCATTATGCAATGAAGATCATGAAGAACGAGTCGCATCACATCGTTGAGACGGTATTCCGTACGTCTGCGCGAGCGATGATATCGTTCCCATGATCGTGGAATTGTATTGGAGTGTATGTATACTATTTAAGAATCAATATCACTTTAAAATAATCATATATAGTAATTATCTACACCATTATACCCATCCAAGTATGGTGGTGATGGAAAATAGATTACACCACGACGTGGAGACGGTATTCCGTACGTACGCACGCGCGGTGATTTCGTTTTCCGTAGGATGGATAGATGGTGAAATAGGGTTGTTTCATACTTATAATAACATATCATTATATTAGTGATACAGATTTTATTACTTCATAATGAAACAACTAAAGAAGAAGATGTAGAAGAAGAAATAAAGTTGAAAGAATCGGTAATGGACATTACCTCTTCTTTGAAGCGCCTCTTCTTAACCTCCTCTTAGGGCACTAAAAATGGTATTTGAAGAAGACCAGGACCTCTAGGATTTTTCTATGGGAGTGGAGAAGATAAATTTTCAGTGGTTTTCCAAGATTTAAGGCTCAATGTGGTGTGAGGAAGAGAGGGAGGAGGTTCCCTTTTATAAGGGAGGAGAGGGGCACCTTATGAAAAACTAAAAAAATTATTTTATTATAAAGTCATATTCAGTTTTTAATAGATCCAAATTGATTTATTTAGAATCTAAGGTGGGGATGGGTCGAAATAATCTCATCCAATATAATTTAGAAAATTTTAGGTTTCTATTTTAACCTTATCATTTAGATTTAACTTTAAGTTAAATAATTTTACTTTTACTGTGTCTTCTTGTTTTCTTACACTATAAGGTTAATAAACTTACTATAACAAGCCAAAAGAATTCCAAGTTGTTTATTATTACTATATATAATCTTATCTAAGTCATTTGGACAAAAATTTTATTTTTAGGAAGAAAATAACAATTAATAATATAATATTTTTTTAAAAACTATTTTATGTCAATTTTGACACTATTTGGTAATTGATTTTTGTGAAAATCATAACATAATGATTAGTTCGAAAAAAGTTAATTACATCAATACTAACATGTCATATTAACCTAGAAAATTAGTGTAATTCATAAAAAGTCTCAAATTACATTTATTTGGGTATTTATAACATCAATTATGTCAATATTTCATTAATAAGATAATTAATGCATCATCATTGTGTCATAAATAAATTAAATTATTTAATGTCTAAAAATTATAAATAAAATACCATTATGTAGGAAATATTTTTAGCTTTGTAATTAATATTTATAGTTTAATTTATCTTATTTATAACCCTATATCAAAAAAAAATTAGTTATTAAACGTTGATTTTAACTATTTTAATTATTCTTTAAATAAAATAATATTAAATGTCCTAATCTAATCCAAGTGGGCCTAAATGGTCATATTTTATTCCTAAGGTTTTTTTTTGGTCGAATTAAACTTATCCAATATAATTAGGACATGTGTTAGGGTAATAATAATACCATTTTTACCCCTAATTACCCTATTTACTTTTAACCATGGTAAAAAAAGTAAAAAGTTACTATTCACCAAAAATTATTTTCATCTCATTGAACCACATTTTAGTCCTTAATATTAACTGTGTCTCTCGGATTTTTGAAATTCCACTCATAGAAGTGGTAAAATTAAGTTTTATGTAAATTTTCAAATTCTCCTAGGAGGTGGGTAAAAGACGGTGAAAAGTTCAGTAAAATTTTTATATTTCTAAAATTATTATAAAATGACTCCAATAAATTAAATTGAAATTATATAGGTGTTATGTATCAATTTTGACCTAAAATAAATTTAAATAAAATAATTAATTTATTAAATAAAAATTCGGTTTTTAAATAGTAACCTAGTGTTTTCACTATTCATCAAAAATTGAAAGTTTTCAGAAAAATACCAAAATTTCGCCCTAGGATAATTTCGATACTCCGAATCCAAAAATGAAGTCCATTTTGAAAGATAAAATTTAAAAAAAATTAAAAAGTGGGTATTACTATTCATAACGGCTAGTTTTAATAATATTTTAATAGCATATCGTTGTTTAGTGAAACTCGGTATTGCGTACAACGCAAGCTATCGAGGAAGGTCGCGGTTGCGTATAAATCAAGCCAAGCTAGTGCTGTGTGTATTGAAAGATTCCTTTGATGATGTATATAACATAAAAACAAAATATTTCTCATAAAAATCTCGGGTGTTACAATATTGTAGTGTTTTGACTTTTTCATGATCTAAGCATGAAATAAAGATTTTATCAAACATTTTTCACGACTATTAATTTTTTTAAGGAGTAAAATGATTCATTTAAAAATACTATATTGATTTTATAAAACCCATGTTTAACATTTTGAAACTTAAGTAATCTTTTATTTTAATAAAAAACAATTTTTTATCATTTTATTTTAATTATGATTTTACAAGGTATAATTCTATTTTGGATTAATTTTTAAACCATTTAACACTTATTTTTCTAATAATAAACCGATTAATGTCATAGAAATCAACAACATCGATAATTTTATTATAATCATAATTTTTAAGCATAAAAATACACTTTTTTAAAAAATGGTTTTTATGCGTTATATGTGCTAATATTATAATTAATTTTTGTCACCCTTAGAAATTTTATTTGAAAAATAGATTTAATATTTTAAATAATTGGGTCTAAATTATATAATAATATCCATTTTATTTATAGGAAATAAAAGTAAATTACTTTGGTAAAAATTAGTTACTAAGAGTAAAAGACTTAAAAAAGTTAAAAATGTGGGTTAAAATGTATTATTAATGATTTATTAACCTTAAATATTCACACACACTATTATTTTCTATTGTTTTATCCACTTTACCTTTGAATAATGACTTTAAATTTTATATTATTACATGAACGCCACCCTTCTCTCTTATAAAAGAATCCATTACTGCCCTAATTATCCTCATTCACCAAGCCACTTAAATTCAACAAAACACTATATAAATAACTTCACAACACTCCTAGACACTTCTTAGAGGTTTTGGTCCTCTCAAAATACCACCTCTCAAATTCTTAATCCAATTTTCATAGGATATCTTCCAAGGAGTAAGGTAAAATTCTAAATTACTCATTTTAACATTTCTTTTCCTTTATTTCATCTTTTACCTCCTATGAATATATTATAACCATTTTGAAATAATTAAATAAATATCATAAGTATTAAAAAAAATTTGTTATGTTTATGGGATAATAATTTTCTATCTTCCTTTCAACCATTCAAAAAATAAAAATGTCGCTTGTGTTACGTGTGGACTATTGCCTCCATAAGCGGCGTGATCTGTTTTTGAAAACTACATTAAATGGTTTGTTCAAATGTAATATTTAATGAATAAATACGATATTTATAAAATTATTAATATTATTAAATTATAAATCATTCTTTATTTTCCTCTTGTTCTATGGAAATGAATGTGTTTCTTATGCGTACAAGAGGACTATTATCTCTATGAAAGTGGCATATTTCATTTTTTATAGTATTTTATTATTTATAAAATCTCATAAAATATTATTAAAGACCTTAAAAACATATAAATAATATCATTATGCTTCTATAATAATTATATTATTCCCAAAATAATCACTTTCTTATCCATACTCATCCATAGTTATAGTGTGTTCTAGTTTGGGCTGATTTAACCACTTACATGAACAATACTACAAATATCTATCATGGATGACTATAGAAAATTAACTGCTAGTTTTACGAGAAATTAATGAGAAAATAATTTTTGGTTTATGGTTTTATAAATTTTATATTAATGTTTAACTTATTATTATTGTATCACACTTTTGTTCATTAAAAATTACTAAAAAAATGCATTTCATCGACTTCATCATCAAGAATCATAATTAAAATAATTATAAAATTAAATTTAAATATTATAAATAATTATAAAACATCCATTTAAGTACCTATAATTATATCAAAATGATAAATTTTGAATCTATAAATAATAATGGACACTTTCATTAAGAAACTAGTATTAAGAAAACAATCGAAACTAATAACATTTTATGATGAAAATAAAATATAAATAAATAATATATTTGTAAGGAATGATTACAAATGAAGTTTATAAAATTTTATGGGTATGAATAAGTTAATTAAATATGTGATTAATATAGTTATTTTTTTATACAGTAGGTTAAATCCCTTTCAAGGAATTCAGAAATTAAGGTAAGGGTGTTTCATCTCAATTTGTTTTCTTTGAGACATGTTTTGTTTTATACACCTAATTTCATTTAAATGGTATGTATACTATGTATTGGATATATAATATCATGAATTATCTTCTATTTATGGTATTTGAACTTCAATTTCAAGCTCTCTCTTTCAATGTATTTTTATTAAAACATTTCTTAAACTTTAATGGATTCTCGTCTCAATTTTTATTCTTTGAGACTTATGTCATATTCACCACTTGTTTAGTTTTGTGTGTTATATATACTTCCTATGTATTTAATTTTATCATTTTTTTAATTAAATTAAATGTATTTATTAATCCATATTATATTATACCTTTAATGGTTTTTTTATTCAAAAGATAATGAAGTTAAAGGGATTTTGTTAACTCAAACCCCCTTTCTTTGAGTTATAGTGTTTCATATTTAACTAATTACTTATATTCTTGGTTTATTCCACATTAATATTTTACATTTAACATTCACCATATCTTTAGGTAAAATGAAATTTTTAATTCAAATCATCCTCCTTGATGAATTTATTTCACCTAAAATAATGGCACTGTTAAGAATAATTATCATTCTCTTTAACAATGACTTCTCATACATATCCATATTTTCTATTCCCACTAATGTTCTCCTTATTTTTAAACATAATTTTGAATTATTTTATTTTGAATTCATATTTCCATTTACCATTTTTTTTAAATGAAGTTTTATTACTCTTTTTAGGATGGGGTTTTCAACAAAGGTATTTCAAAATATTAAAAAAAGGTTTTTCATCCTTTTATGATAAAATATTTTACCTTCCACTTGAAATTTACTTTATAGAAGATTTATGTATTTTCAAGGATCTAATATTTAATTTTTTAAACAATATAGGTTTTTTCAAAAAAAAATTCCTTCACCTTTTCAGATATAACTTTTGAAAGTGACCTGTAATTTCTTATTTTTATGATAATGTTTAAAATGTTTTCTGAAATATCTTTTTCATGTAAACATATCCTTTTACTATTATGACCATTCTTCTCAAAAAATGTTCATTTCCATGTTTTAAAATGGTTTTCCAAATAAAATTATTTCTTAATGATTTTTAAAAAAATAAAAAGAGTATTTTCTATTATTATTCAAAGTGATTTACCCAGTGATCTTGAAAATTTATTTTTCATCTATGATAATATCCTTAATGATCCTTATGTTACATTGAGGATATGTTTTAATACCACTATACATATTCTTTCTTCGGATGATTTTTGGAATTTTTTAGTAATTTTTTTCATGAAACCTATCTCTTTCACATGGTTTGATTAAGTAATGTTTGATGTATGAATGTTTTCATGTTATAATGGATCACATATGTATATATCATTATTACTTTCAAGTTCTAGGTCCTAAATCACCCTCTAATACATTGGTTAAGGATTTATATCTCATTAAATAATAATTGTAAATGGTTATTGATGCTTGATCCAATATGGTAAAGAGGAATTAATACCTGATCAAATATGTAAAATAGGAAGTAATTCCTTATCAACTATGGGAAACATGAAGTAATGTCTGGTACACTATGGGAGACATGTTGTGATTCCTAATCCATTAAGGAAAATAGGAAGTGATTCCATATCCACTATATTATTATTCCAATGCTTATTATTATGACACATTTCAATACTATATTCATATAATTATGCTTCATGGATCATGTATATTATCACACACTCTTATGTTATAGAACATGTTTATTTTTTTGGATTACATTTCCATCTATCATGACTTATAGACAACTCTTTTAGTTCTATGTTTTTTAATAAGATATTTCTTCTCTACTCATGTTTTCTCATATTCTTATTATTTAACCCTTTATGACATGTTGATG
This sequence comes from Viscum album, assembly GCA_963277665.1. NCBI lineage: Eukaryota > Viridiplantae > Streptophyta > Magnoliopsida > Santalales > Viscaceae > Viscum > Viscum album. The sequence continues at coordinate 617,802,956 of OY728162.1, forward strand.
AGTTTTTTCCATTATTGAGTATTTAAGATCACCCATTTCTTATATTTAAAGCCTTCAGATTATGAATATGATTATAACTTATGGTAAGTATATAATGGATTCTAGTGCGGTTCTATTATAGTGAAATGCTCCCAATTGTTATAAAATAAGTTTCTTATGTAGCTAATACTCAAAGAAACTAAACCTTACATTCTTGGGATTTTGTGTTTATTATGAGATGTAATTTTTAACTTATAAAAATAATGTAAAATAAAGATATGTTTATCTTAGTTCATCTCGCATGGTATCAAAGCCTATGTTTAAATAAAGTTTTTTTATCACCAAACTCCAGAGTGTGGGTTTGGGGAACCTCAGTTGGTATCATAGTAGGGTTTAATAATTTTTGGGGATTATGTTAATTAATTCTGGAGATTAAGATAAGATAAGTTTAGTTAAAACCATATAGATAAGTCTGAGTATAGGATAACATCCTAAAATTTTCATAAAGTCTTGAGCATATGGTTTTCTGATCAATGAAATCCCTATCTATATAAAAACAAGTGGATGCAGGCTCTGGAATAGATTTACCTAAGGGTAGTAACCTTGAAGTATCGTATTAGTTATTAACTAAAATTTCACTCAGTGTATGACAAAGAAGTCTAACAACAAACCTAGTTTGACAGTCCTGAGGGATATGCATTGGCGATTCACATTCTCTTTATAAACCATTGTGAATGATTTAAATAGAACTTAAAGATGTAATATATAAATCATTAGAATAGAGAACATAATAGTAAAATAATTATATAAAATCTAGGTTAAACTAAATGACTGATAGTTTTATCCAATTATATCATAGTTTAACCTAAAGTATCATAGGTTCAAAAAAGGTATCATTTGAGAAGACATATTAGGATGGAGTTTTCATATTCATATGATCAATTAATCTGAATTTATTGGATATTATCATATTGATTTTAGTTTTAGTATTTGGTAGGAAATGGGATCATGAAAATGAATATGTGAAAGGTGTGTCCCTAGAATATTTTATAACCAACTAAGGAAACATATTTGGTATAAATTTTTGAGATAAAGTAAAACCTCGATACATTCCAATTATATGGTAAAGGATGGGTATCCTAGTATATAAAATTATGAGTTTGATATATTAGTGGAAAATATATCTTGAGTTTCTTATGGATCCCTTAGATTCTTTCATTAGTTTATAATAATTTAAATTGGGAGGATGTAATTTATTTAATGGGGAGAATATAACACCCCAAGATTTTAACATATATTTTTCCTTTAAATAAATATAATGTGTTTGATAACTTTATACACATGAAACACCATACTAAAATGATTCATAATATATTGTATTAATATTATTAATATAATTATAAGAATAATAAAACCTCTAGTGAATAAAAATATATTACTCAAATAAAAGTGCTTACATATTGATGATAAATAATTAGTATGATTTAATATTAAAAAGGATTTTTCTTCCTCAAATAATAATTTTTATAGTACTATATATTTTATCCAAATAAATTAAATTGACCAATTTTAAAATACTATTATGAACTAATATATTAACATTCTTTGAATTATAAATTGATATAAAAAATATTAAGAACACTTTAAAACGTCATTTTTTGATAAAAATGGTTTTTCTTTATATTTTGTATTTTCATTTAAAAGCTAAATTTATAAATTTTATAATGTTTATTTTATATCATGCAATTAATTTTTTAATTCATCATGTTAAAATTATCTTAGGTTAAATTTTTTATATTTTTTCAAAAAAAAAATAATTTTATGGTAAATAGTGAAAATAAATTTTTATTAATAGTGTATCATTTTGACTTTATCATGATCTAAGAATGAATTAAAAACATTATAAAAAAATTCATGAACATGAATGTTTTTAAGGAGTAAAATTATTCATTTAAAAATACTATTTATAATTTATAAAAAATCACATTTAACATTTTAAAACTTAAGTAATCTTTTATTCTAATAAAAAATTGTTTTTATATTTTTATTTAAATTATGATTTCACAAGGTAGAATTCGGTTTTGGAATTATTTTTAAGCCATATAAATCTTATTTTTTTAATAATAAATCAACTAATTTCATATAAATCAGCAACATCTATAATTTAATCTTAATCATAATTTTTAAACATAAAAATACACTTTTTCTAAAAATGGTTTTTAGGCGTTATGTGCGCTAATATTAAAATTAATTTTTATCACCCTTAAAATTTTTATTTGAAAAAATAGAGTTAATATTTTGAATCATTAGGTATAAATTATATAATAAGGACCATTTTATTTTTAGGTGTTAAAATTAATTATATAGGCAAAAATTTGCCACCACAGTAAAAGTCAAAAATGGTAAAAGTAAAAAATCTAAGAGTAAAAGAATTTAAAACATGTTAAAAAATGTTTTAAAATTTATTTTTGATTTTTTTTTACCTTACCTCTTAAAAAACTTCATTATCACTCATTATTGGGTCTACTTGACCTTCGAATAGTGACTTTACCTTTCATATTATTACAAAAATGCCACTCTTCTCTTTTATAAAAGGAGTCTTCACTACCCCACTTATTCCCACACACAAAGAAACATAGATTCAAAAACATATATACTAAAATAAATTAACAACACTCCTGGAAACTTTATAGAGGTTATGGGTTCTCAAAAGACAATCTCTCAAAGCGTTAATTCAATTTGCAAAGGAGCTCTCCCAAGAAGTAAGGTAAAACTCTCAATTACTCATTTTTTAATTTCTTTTCATTTCTTTAGTATTATACCTATTTATAATATAATATAACCATATTTAAATAATTACATAAGTATCATAATTATACTAAAATTTTATTATGTTTATGGGATAACCATTTTCTACCTTTCTCTCAACCATTCAGAATACGAAAACGTCACTTGTGTTACATGCGGACTATCGCCTCCATAAGCATCGTGGTCCATTTTTTCATAAACAAATTTCATTAATAGTTAAAATTGGGTATTTAATGACTAAATATGATATTTATAACATAATTAATATTCTGAAATTATAAATCATTCTCTATCTTCATCTCGTTCTGTGGAAATGATTGTATCGTCTATATGTACATGTGGACTAACTCCTCCATTAAAGTGACGTATTTCATTTTTCATCTCGTATTTTATTATTTCTAAAACTATATTAAAAATGATTAAATGCCTTAAAACATATAAATAATATCATTATAATTTTATAATAATTATACTATTCTAGAAGAATCACTTTCTTATCAATGCTCACTCATAGATTATACCTTATTCTTAATTGGGTCGGTTTAACCACCAACCTGAACAATACTATAAATCTATATCATGGATTACTATAGAAACTTAACTAATGGTGTTATTATAAGTTATTTGTTAAATAATATTTGTTCTATGGTTCTATAATGTTTATATTAATAGTTATAGTATTATTTATTTACCACACTTTTGTTTGTTAAATTTTACTGAAACAAGCTCATCATCGACTTTATCATCATGAATAACAAATAAAATACTTATGAAATGCAATTATATCACTATAAATAATTATAAAATTTATATTAAAGTTACTATAATGATCCCATAATGATTAAATTTTAATATTTAAACAATAATTGAAACTTTTATTATGAAACGAGTATTAAACAAACAATTGAAACTAATAATATCTCAAAACAAAAATAAAATATAACTAATTAATAAATTTTTGATGAATGATTACAAATGAATTTTATAAAAGTTTATAGGTATTAATAAGGATATTAAATAGGTTATTAACATAGTTATTTTTATTATACCTAAGGTTAAATCACTTTTATGGAATTCCAGAATTAAGGTAAGGGTGTTTCATCTCAACTTCCATTCTTTGAGACATTGTTTGTTTTATACACCTAATTTAATTTAAATGGTGCATATATTGTGTACTGGATATATAATTTCATAAATTATCTTCTATTAATGGTATTTTAAGTTCAATTTCAATCTCTCTTTCAATGGTATTTTATTAAAATATTTCTTAAGTCGTAAGGGGTGTTTGTCTCAATTTTTTTTCTTTCAGACTTATATCATATTCACCACTTGTTTAATTTTGTGTTGTGTATTTACTACCCATGTATGTATTTTTATCATTTTATTCATTAAATTCAATGTATTTATAAAATCAATATTATGGCATACCTTTAATGGATAATTTATTCAAAAGATAATGAAGTTGTAGGAATTTTGTTAACTTAAACCCACTTTCTTTGAGTTATAGGGTTTCATCTTGAATTTAGTACTTATATTATTATTTTCTTCAACACTAAGATTTTAAATTTAAATTTCATCTTATAACTAGGTAAAATTACATTTTTTATTTAAATATTCTACCTTGATAAATTTATTTCCAGTAAAAGTATGAAATTATTAAGAATAATTCTCATTCTATTTAACAATTATTTCTCCTCCATGTCCATATTTTATCTTCCCATTATTGTTATCCTTTTTTAGAAAAATAATTGTGTTTTATTTCATATAAAATTAATATTTTCTTTACCACTTTTCAAAAGTAATTTTTATTATAATTTTTATTATAATTTTTATGATGTGGATTTTAAAAAAAAGATATTTCAAAATATTTAAAAATAGGTTTTTCATCCTTACATAATAAATTTTTTTATCTTCCACTCCACATTTAGTTGAGAAAAAACTTTATGTTTTTCCATGGATCTACTTTTTAATATTATTTTTAAAATTAAGTTCTCTCAAAAAAAATTCCTTTAACTTTTCAAAAATAACTTTTGAAAGTGACCCATAGCTTCCTCTTTATATGATAATGTTTAAAATGTTGTCTAAATTTTATTTTATATTTGAACACATTCTCTCACTATTGTGATCATTCTTCTTAAAGAATCTTTCTTTCTATGATTTAAAATAGTTTTCCAAATAAACTTATTTCTTTATGATTTTAAAAAATAAATTGGGTATTTCCTCTTGTTGTTCAAATTTATTTTCCCAATAATCTTAAAAATTATTTTTCATTTATGAAAACATTATTTTTGATTATTATGTTACACTGGAGATATGTTATTATACCACCATATTCCTTCTTTATTTGGATGGATTATAGAATACTATATGAATTTTTTTCATGAAACTCCTCTCTTTTCTATTGGTTAATTAAGTAGTGTTTTAATTATGAATTATTTTTATGTTATAATGGAACACATATGTATGTATGGATATTATTGTGAATTTTATGGTCCTATATCCCCCTCCAATGCATCTATTATATATTTATATCTCATGATATAATAATTAGAAGTTAGTAATTATTCTCAATCCACTATGGGAACTAGGAATTAATTCCACATCCACTATGGAAAATAGGAAGTAATGTATAATAAATTATAGGAAATAAGAATTAATTCCTTATCCACTATAGGAAATAGAAAGTAATGTCTTATCCACTATAGGAAACAATAATTAATTCATTATATACTATAGGAAACAAGAATTAATATCTAATCTAATATAAGAGATTGGTTGTGATGCTTTATTCAATAAGGAAAACATGAAACTAAGCCTAATTCACTATGTTATGATTTATATGATTATTATTGAGCCACATTTCTATATTATAAGCATATAATTATGATTCATAGATCATGTATTTTATCTCACACTCTTATTCCATGGAACATGTTTTTTCATTTTAGATTTCATGTCCTTCTATCATGACTTATGGTGTAAGATACTATCTTTTTCAGTTATGTCCCTTTTGAGTTTTGGTTGAACCTCTTTTATTTGGGTTTTCCTTATTATTTAAACCTTGTTGGTTGAGTCCCTTTTGGGGGATAGAGATAATTTTCTGGGGAAAATGACATAAAGTTCGAGGATGTATCTTTTTTTGAATTAATGGAGTCCGGATATAAACATGTCAAGGGATTATGATGGTTATCCATGGTTAAAAATACTTTGGAGGTGGTTCAGGATTTTACTATAGAATATGTTTTGAAATCTATCTACTAGACACTTTCATGCTATGAATAGTTACACAATATGAATGTGTTTTTAGGTAGATGTTGTGAATTAGTTCAGATTATAAAATGGGTACATGTTGTGAAACTGGTTCACACCGTGAAATGGTCAATTAATGTTATTTTAACCCGAGATGATACATTTTTTAGTATATCTAATAAATTAATAAATTCACATCATGAAAGGGTTTCACATCATGAAAGGGTTTCACATCATGAAATGGTTTCACATCATGAAAGGGTTTCACATCATGAATATCTCAGGACTAGTGGTTTTAAACTACATTTTGCATATGATTTTATTCTATCCACTATGAAACTCTCTCTCTCTCTTAACCCCCTAGGGAGACTCTAGGAAATTTATGAGTGATTATTTATCTTTTGGGGTCTTGTTCTAGTAGTTTATCTCTGATGAGTTACTTTACTTTGGTTCTCCCCGCTCTTCTACTTATTCTCTGTTGTTGTAGTGTAATCTCTTGACCACCGTTGAATATGGTTTTAATCTTGATATTTGCGTGATCTAGTTTTTCCTTATGATCACCATCACCTTTGTTCTTGTTGGAATTACCTATTGGAAGTGATAGTTTAATCTCTAGATAATGGTTAGTGGTCTAAAACAAATCCCTATGGTATGTTTCTATTTGTTCGAGTATGTGCAATATTATGTGATTATGCTAACACAATGTGTGTGTTAACTAGCAAAATAATAGCTGATTATGATCATGTGTTTGGACTACTCTTTATATCCATTTGGATCCAATAGTGTTGAGACCTCGATTTTGGATACCCATAGGGTGATCCTTCCCTACAAAAATAATGAAATGGGTGATGGATTAAAAATATGATTTAAAATGACATGAAATATCTTTGTGACCACTTGTGATAGATTTACCTTGGAAAATGGATTTCTTTGATTATTGAATGACTGGTGAAGATTTGATATAAATGGGTTTGTACACTAGCATGATAACTGATTAAGATATAATTTAATAAATGAATGGATATTTGAAAGTAAAATGGTAATTGGATAAATTGACCATTGTTACTTTTGAGGTTATGTTGTGTTATTCTAGTCATTATGACTTGTGTTGTGAATTATGTTAAAATTATTATATAAAGGGCTTTTCCCAAGGATGTTAAAATGATTATATAAAGATATTTTCCTAGTGATGCTGAAATTCTTATATAAAGGGATCTTCCCAATGATGATAAAATGTTTATATAAAGGTCTTTTCCCATTTATATTAAAATTATTATATAAAGGTCTTGGCTTGGTTATACCGAAATGCTTATATGAAGTGCTTGACTTGGTTATGTTGAAATTATTATATAGAGTATTTGGTCTATTTATGCTATAATTATTATACAAATAGATTTTTCTCGTTTATGTGATTATGTCATGGACTTGAGGTTATGGTTGTCATAGTTGTGCTATATGCTCAAAGATATTCAATCGTGGTACTGAAGTAGGTTGATTATTGTATCATATTAATTGATTAATTAATATTCCTAATTATCACTTTATTTCGTGAAATTATTATCAAAATGGTCTTGTTTATACATGGTGGTGTCGACCTACTGAGTTTTACTCAAACTCTATTTGGGTTGTTGTTTGGTACATGAGAAGATTACATTGATGCAGGTTTGAATAAGGGAAAAGGTCCTTGTTGTTGATTGTTTTTTTTTTTGAATGGGTTGGAGCTTGGAGATAGGTTTGAAATGGGGTTTGGGACCGAGGTATTTTGAGTTTGTTTGTGCCAGCATGGTATTTTATATGAACTACTTTCTATTTGAAATTTAGATACATTCTATCCTAACATTACATGGTTTATTATTATTTGGTATACTCGGTTCATCCTTTATATTCTAGTTGTATTATGTATTGTTTTTTTATTTATCTTACTCTAATACTTGTTTATTTCCACTATATTGCAACTCAGTATCAAGGGGTATAGTCTCCCCACTATGTTCTCTACATCCCCACTGCTAGTCAATAGCCTCTAGTATACAAGGAGGTGCGTTTGAGGTCTGTAACTAACATGACTTGGCCACATGAGACAGTTTCATATTGAGGGACAATATAAAGTCATATCAGAGGTATAAGGTTGTTCTTTTATATTATTTTACTATTTAGTAAAGGTAAAAATGAGGCTAGGATATGTCAGGATATGGTAATGAGCTTATGCATGGGAGTAGCTAATCCATATATGAGGGAAAATCCAAGTACCTAGGGATGGGATTGTTGTTCATGATATTTTTTTGTTATAGTTGATGTTATTTTACCTTGGGTGATTCACATGTTGTGTGATTTTATTATTTCTTGAGATTTATACTCATGAATCAGGATAGCGTAAGATGAGTATGTATGCATCATGGTAGGCATATAAGGATGTATATATGTGTGTGTGTGTTTGTGTGTGTGAATTGTGTAAGATATGGACATATTTATTGTATGTGATATATTTTTCTGTATGAACTATGAAATTAGATGCATGTTATATCTGATAAATGAAAATGAAAGAACTATTGTGTCATGTTAATTCACTTGTTAATCCGTGTTTAGAGAGACCATGAGGTAGTGGTTCTCTATTTTCCTCACCTATTAATGTGGATATTTTTTTCATATAGTGTTCTAAAGAGTGCATTTTTTTGTAGAGAAAATGCCTCCTCATCATCTTTGAATAAAGTGTTAGGAGAGCGGTAATCAACACACTCTTAACACAGCTAAACCAGAGCTTCCAATAGCTCCTAAGGATCATATTGATGTCCAGATTCACAGAATCTCCCTAAGGTTCATGAGATCCATGTATAGGGATAATGTTCTCACCATGCCTTCAATGTCTAATATGATGACAGAGTTTTGGTTGCAACATCTGCCTACGTTCACTAGGGAGGGAGGCTCCCAGAAATCTGAGTTCCAGATCGAGTCAGTTCATACAATCTTCAGGAACCTCAAGACACCCATAGATAGGATAGTGTATCTTATTTCATATATTATTTGTGGACCATCCAAGCATTGGTGGGACACTGTAGAGTAAGATGGGTAGTAAGAGGAGTTATCCTAGAAGGACTTCGAGGCAATGTTTCTGAGTCACTTATATCCTAAAAAGTTGAAGGATGATATGAATTGTGAGTTCATACACCTGACATAAGAGATCATATCAGTGATGAACTATGTTAAAAATTTCACTAACATGTATAATTTGTGTCATCCTTAGTATATGATGAGATTTCTAGGGTGAGGCATTTCCAGGGTGGGCTTCACTGAGAGATTAGGCCACGGGTGAATTTTTTTACATGAGTAACTTTTCAGATGTGATGAATAATGCTCTCATAATGGAAGGGAATATTAGAGAGTACCTAAGTAGTATCTAGTCTATCTCAGTAGGGAAAACTAGGATCTATTTTTCTGGATGAAAGAAGTTTCATTATGATAGTTATCACCAAGGCAACAGTGGGAATAATAGCTAGGGTGGCAGGCATCCATCTCAGAACCATGTTCCTTTGCAATGTTATTAGTGTGAATAAAGTGTTCGCAAGAAACCTCAGTGTATATACCCTTATTTGGTGTGTTGTTCTTTTAGAAGGCTAGGCCACCTATAGAGGTTTTATATGGGCATGCAACAGAATAGTAGTGGAAGGGGTCAGGATTGGTGCCAAAGTATAGAAAAGGATTAGCTACCCCTTAGAACACTGGTAGATGGAGTTCCACTAGACATCTAGGTTAAGGAAGGGGGCATGGTAATCTAGTGCAATAGATATAGTACCATCCATAGGGAGCATCCCAAAGGATTCAGGCTAGAGCCTAGGGAAGAGGGGTGAGTCAGTTACATGTTATGCAGTGTACTCTTACTAGTTTGGATATAGGACCTTCAACTATTAAAGGTACGATTCTTGTATCATATACCTTATCTTTCATTTAGTTTGATACAAGAGTATCGAATCCCTTTATATATTCTCTTTTTTTCAAATGGTTTGTTCTTGGTTATGGAAATCTTGGATGGTGTCTGGACTGTCAATACATTATTGGGTGTGATGTCGGAGAATATATAACATGGAAAATCATGTTCTCTAGAAATTATTGGTTACCATTTGTTTTGGGAACCATTTATTCTGAAAATAATAGGTTTCTATTTTATTCTTGGTATGGATATTCTAGTTCTATACCATGCTCATGTTGACTATTATCATAGGAGAGTTACATTTCCATCTCTAGAAGGAGGAAACTATTTTCACTAGGGTGAGTGGGATATTCATGCTGGTTTTTCTGGACCAATTTAGTACAGATTAGATTGTATCATGACTCAAATAGTAGTCCTTTCTCTAGATGATGGTGTAATGTAGTAGGATACTTTCCCCTAGTGGTAGACCATTTTCTGAATTTATTTCTTAATGAATTTTATATCTTACCACCCAAGCAGGGTATCGAGTTCACAATCAAGTTAGTACCAGTAGTAGCACCATAATCTATTCTACCTTATTGGATGGCACTAGTATATCTTCATGAGTTTAATTTTTAGTTGTAATATTTATAATCCAATAGTTTTATATAGCCTAATACATCTCCATCGGGTTCTCCAGTTATTTTCTCTACGATGGATGGTGGGACTTTGTGCTTATGTGTGGACTATAAAATATTGAACCAGATGGGGGTCAAAAACCAATATCCCCTTCCACGCATAGATGGTCTCTTAAATAAGCTAAGAGGTGCTAAGATATTCTTCATGATCAATTTGACATCAGGAAACCACTATTTTTTGTTGAGACCATTGGGCATACCTCGTACTTCTTTAAAGAGAATGTATAGCTTGTATGAGTTCGTAGTGATGTCGTTTGGTTTAAAAAATGCACTAATGGTATTCATGGCCTTGATGAATTGGATATTTCATTCTTTTATAGATCAGTTTGTGGTGATTTTTATGGATGAAATCTTAGTGTACTCCCAGTCAGTGGACGATCATTCCCAACATCTTGGTATCATCTTGAGTACATTTAGAAAGCATCAAATTTACATTAATCTAACCAAATGCATTTTCTATATCAATAAATCACTCTTCTTGGGTCATGTCATCTCAAAGGTTGGAGTGTCAATGGACCTATAGAAGGTTACAACCATGGTATATTGGGATCATATTAAGAATTTATTTGAGATTTAGATATGTTTTGGTTTATCAAGTTATTATCATCATTTTATCCAGGAATTCTCCCATCTGGAAGAACCAATGTTAGGGCTGACCAAAAAAGGAGTGAAGTTTTTTTGGTTGAATACTTGTGAGATTTCTTTTCAAAAGATGAATATAAGGCCAACATCAACATCAATCCTCACATTACCTATGTCAATTAAGTCATACACCATGTACTGTAATGCATCTAGAGTTAGACTCAAATAAGTTCTGATGCAGGAGGATCGAGTGGTTGTTTATGGATCCAGATAGTTGATATCACATGAGAGGAATTATCCTACACATGATCTAGAGTTAGATTCAGTGGTACATTCCCTGCGTTTCTAGAGACATTATCTTATGGTTGATAGGTTGGTGCTTTACATGGACCACAATATCCTTAGTTTCATCTTTTCTCAGTGGGATTTAAACCTTTAGTGGAGGAGGTGGGTCTAGTTTTTGTAGTATTTTGACTTTTATTTGTCTTATACACTAAGAAAGGAAAACATAATTTCTAGTGCCTTGAGTCAAAATATGAAAACATAGTGTGGGAGTCTTGTAATGAGTGGCAGATGATATCGCTCTTTATAGACATGCATCTAAATGTTCAGGAGTCCTGGGGATGAGTAGTTTTGACTTATACATCGATTATACCCTTGCTTCTTAAATAAATAAAGATATATTAGTTATCTAATCTGGATGGATTAGCTCTAAGAGACAGCCTATATGGTGGGGAGCCATCATGATGGTCTCTTGGTAGCGGCAATGTTCTTCTTTTCCATGGATGAGTATGGGTTCCTATAGGATTTTTAAAGGATCTGATGAGATATTTCCATGATTATAGAAGGTAGGTACATCTAGGGCTCACAAATATGTATTGTGATCTCCATAGATAGTATTGTTGGATGGTAATGAAGGATGAGGTAGTGGGATTCATGGTGAGATGTTTCACCTATCAATAGGTGAAGGATAAGAATTATAGTCCTGTTGGGATATTGTATCCTCTATCTATTCCAAAATGCAAATGGGATGATATAAATATTGATTTTGTTATAGGATTATCTAGAAATTATTTAATAATTATATAGTATGGGTGATTTTAGATCAAATGATGAAGGTATCCCACTTCTTGCTTATTAGAGAGACCTTCACTATTGATGATTTGGGTAGTATTTACGTGCAGGAGATAGTTTGGTTGAATGGTTTTCTAAAAAGTATTGATTATAATATAGATCCTAGTTTCACATCTAAGTTATATTAGGTTATTTATAAGGATCTATAATCATAGGTTCTTCTAATTATATCCTATAATTCATTTATTGGAATTTAATCTAAATAGATTTTTTATATTCTATAGGATATGTTATGAGCTTGTGTTTTGGATTTTGGTGGTTCATGAGAGTAGAAATTAGAGCTATATGAGTTCTATTATAATAATAACTTCCATGTATCGATTAAAATGAAACCTTTAGAGTATTTGTATGGAATTACATTCCATTCACTTCTTGTTTGGTTGGAGGTAGGTGAGTCAGTACTTTTTGGACCTAGTCTCGTGTAGGAGATGTCTGAGGGTTCAGTTGATCAAGAGGTAGTTGGTAACCATGTAGAGCAGGTAGAAATTTTGCATTGACCATTGTAGAAAACCTATGGAGTTTGATTTGGTTCATCATGTTTTCCTTCAGGGTGTCACCTATGTTGGGGAAACATCGTATCAGTAAATAGAGAAATCTAGCACCTAGGTTTGTTGGGTCGTTCGATATAGTGGAAAGGGTCAGTCTAGTGGAATACTGATTGGTCCTTCCATAATTATATAGTTTCATGCATGATGTGTTTCACATGTTGAAACATTGAAGATAGAATACTAACCCTTCTCATGTGGTAGATGTTGATAACGTCAATATTGGTGTAGATTCTTCCTTTGAGGAGCATCCGATGTAGATTATGGACCGTAGTGAGAAGCATCTTTAGGAAAATATTGTACCTATAGTTTGAGTGCAGTAGAAGCATGGGAATTTTCAAGAGTATACCTAGGGGAGAGAATCTAATATGTGAGAACAGTGTCCATACTTTTTCATTGAGACCCCATGGTGATTCTTACAGCTTCTTGGGGATGAGTTGTTATATTGTGGGGAGGTTTTAAGATCCCATCTTTTTTTAGTTATTCCCCGCTTTGAGTTTTGGTTGAACCTCTTTTAGTTGGGTTTTATTTCTTATTTAAACCTTTGTGTTCAAGTACCATTTTGGGTATAGAGATCATTTATTGGAAAAAATGACCTAAACTTCATGGAAGTATGTTTTTTTGAATTAATGGAGTCCATGTATTAATGTTTCAAGGGCTTATAAGGGTTATTTGTGGTTCAAAAGGCATCGAAGGTGGTTTACATTTTTCTATGGAATCTATGTTTGAAAGATGTTTGTTAGACACTTTCAAATCATGAATATTTATATGATGTAAATATTTTGTTAGGTATATTTCATGAAATATTTTAGAGCATGAAACGGGTGCACTTCGTAAAACTGGTTCACACCATAAAATGGTCGATCAGGGCTATTTTAACCTGAGGAGATGCATTTTTTACTACATCTTATAAATCAATAAATTCACATAGTGAAAGTGTTTCATATCATTAATATCTCAGGACTAGCAGTTTTAAACCATGTTATGTGTATGATTTTATTTCATCCTATTTGCAGATCTCTCTCTCAAACCCTAGGGTGAGTCCAAGCGATTTTGGAGTGATTCTTTCCCTTCCAGATGTCTCAGTCTAGTGATTGATCTCTAATGAGTTCCTTTGATTTGGTTTTCCCCTATATTCTACTTGTTATTAGTTATCACAGTGTAATCTATTGACCTCTATTGAATCTATTTTTGATCTTGATGTTTGTTTTATCTAGTTTTTCCTTGTGATCATTGTCACCTTCATTCTTGTTGGCGTTAGCTATGAGAAGCATTTATTTAATTAAAAAATAAAGTTAGGTGGTTTCAAACAAATACCTATGGTTTATTTTTATTTGTAAAAGTATTTTCAATATTATACAATTTCATCGACACAATGTGCATGTTAACTAATAGAATAATGGGTGATGATAATCATGTGTTTAGACAACTCTTTGGATCCCTTTGGATCCAATGGTGTTGTGACCTGTTTTTCATCTACCCATAGGGTGATCCTACCCTGTAATAATAATGAACAGAATGATGACTTAAAAATATGATTTATCATGACATGAAATCTATTATCCCAACTAGGTTAAATACCCTGAGAGGGGGGTGAATCATGGTATAACAGATTAAAACAACTTCCCCTTAGAATCTTTTTTCATTGTTAAACAAAACACTCTTCTCTCTCTTTACCATCGTAATGTATGAATAGAAATGAAATAATGAATGATACATGGGAATTTTATTGGTTCACCCACACTAGGATATATACAAGGAGAATAAATTGGAAATGTTATTATTTATCAAACCCACTAAATCACACTGTTGTTACAATGTTTGGAGAAGACTCACTACCCCTCTTGGTTTACAACCAATCACAAATTAAAAGATCCCTGATATCTCAACTAAAGTGTGCTCACTCACTACTAGAAACTAGACCTATACCAGTGGTTTTGGAAAAACCATCGGTATAGGTACCATAAAATTCCCTTATACCAATGATTTTTCAAAAATTGTTGGTATAGGTGATGGATATACCAATAGTTTGGATAAAACCATTGGTATAGCCTCTATTTAATCACCATATACTAACTATTTCTCCAAAACCATTATTATAGATCCTAAAATTTAAAATACATATACCAACAATTTAGAAAACCATTTGAATATGTATTTTGATTTTTAACAAATTATTTTATAAAAAAACATTGAATACATAAAGAATTAATTTACTTATAAATATACATATAAATATTTATCATATTATGTTTCAAAAAAAAGTTGTAGCTTAGTGGTTATGTTGTTGAAATGTAAATTAGAGGTCTAGGAATCAAAATTAGTTGAGGTTTTTTTTGAATTACCTATGCTAATGGTTTTCAAAACTGTTGATATAGGTATTTCATATTACCTTACCAATGCTTTGGAAACCATTACTACAGCCCAACTATGCCAAGGTTTTTCTAAAACCATTGGTATAGGTCAATACTAATGTCAGACAAGCCAACTACCACCCAAACTATTGGTAGAGCCTATACTAATGGTTTTGTGACCTATACCAACGGTTCCAAACCATTGGTATAGGCTTATTTTTCAATAGTGACTGGTCCTTCATACAAATCTTATGTAGTTTTGAAATAACATAGAATTGTTTCACACATGAGTGTTCCATGATGTCAAGTTTTCACCCAGTACATTAAATACACTTCACCACATGGAATTTTTCTTAATGAGAGACCTATTGCGAACTGTTTCCACTCCTTCACAAACTATTAAGACCCTTAATGAAAAATCCTTTCACTGTATAGCACGAGTTCTTCGTGAGCTACCTATACTTCATGGATGGATAACTCTTTGTGATCCCTTTTCCTTTGCGAGCTATAGTGCCTTGTAAATACCTTTTGTGAGCTTTTTTTATGAACTACCTCCTTCATGGAATTGATCCCTCACAAACCACTTCGAACTTAGCTGAATTCTTCCAGCGATGATCTTCTCTAATGAAATTTTATCCTACATTTGATTTGATTGGGGTTCTTTATATAGGAAAATAAATCCCATAAAACCTACTAATCATAATTACAAAAAACTCTATTGTATCTTATCCATCACTGCATACTGAACTTACCTTATGGTTTCCATAGCATAATTATTTGTTTTAGATTCTCTTGAAACATCACCTTCATCCTCAAAAAAAAATATCCTTGTGGATTCCTTATACACCACCTTCAACTACAAATGATGAGATTCCCATGAACTAACCTTCTTTGTAGGTTACTTAATTCTCCACTTCCATCTACAAATGATGGCTTCCTTTGTGGTTCCACATTCCTCCTTTTGGGTCTATATAGTGCATCTTATATTTTGTCCATATAAATGTGAACACCCTTATATGCTACGTGTAAAACCATTTTCTATGTGGGAATCCTTCCTTTTCTATAAAAATAACTCCTAATTTTGAGGCCCAAAAATTTGGAAAACACTAGGAAACTGTGCCACCTTCAAAACATCTACTTTTACAGAAACCATGATGGAATGTTGTCAACCATCTTTATCAATAAACATAAACAAACCAAAAATGACAAAATGACACCTTGAGGGATTTTTTTCCAATAATCTACCCCCTTTAGGTTTGTTGACAACACTTCAAAAAAGCTCAAACACTTTTACCAAATCCACTTCTTTCTATTCTAGATAGAGATCAAAGATTTACTCAACACACACTCTAATACCACGTGAGCCATACTCAGTATGAGAAACAAGAGTAGCATGAAAATTTCATCAATAAAACACTTCATTCCCACACAATTCAACTGCTTTCATTATGAACCCCATCTGTCGTGATATATGACCTTTTATTGATCATATTTAGCATCATCAGATTTAAACCTCCTCTTACATAACTTCTCCCCCTATCATATTATCCCCTATCTTGATCAAGATTTTTTTCTCCCTTTTTCAATGAACCCAAAGGTCACTCCTCTGTGGATAATATATTTTTAAAGAAAACATATTAGTAAATTAAGAGAAAACACATCATACCTCGTCAAGAGAGGATCACATGTCCACACTTTTTCAAGTATTGGGATTCAACTGAACTCCAAGATCCATTCTATGCCTCTCAAACACCTCTTTTGGTATGGACTTCATCATAATATCTACAACCTATAGTTTTTTAGGAACATACTTCAACTTCACAAGCCTGTGTCCCACATTCTCCTTGATAAATTAATACTTTATTTAAATGTACTTCATCTGAGAGTGATGTAATGGATTTTTTCTAAGATTTATATAACTTGAATTGTTATAATGGATTCTGATGGGAAACTTCACTTCAACTTCCATATCATCAAGCAATTATTTCATCCACAATAATTAAGTACAAGATTGAGTAGCCTCAACATATTCAGTTTCTATGGTGATCAATGAAATTAAATCTTATTTATTACTTATCCAAGAAATAAATAATCCACCAATAAAGAATGAACCACCTGATGTTGATTTTCTATCATCTGTTGATCTGGACCAATCTGCATCTATATAGCCCAAAAACTCTTGCTAAGATTTTTTATTGTACATAAAACCAAAATCCACCATTCCCTTGATATATTGAAGTAATATTTTTACTAAAAATAAGTTTCTTTTCTTGGGATTTATTTGATATCATGCTACTTGTAATGTGGACAAAACAATATTGGGTCGTGTCGTTGTAAAGTATAAAAAACTTCCAATGATCTGCCAGTATTTTGTGACATTAATCGGTTTGCCTTTATCATCTCTTAATAGTTTCATCTGAGTAGCCATTAGAGTCATCATATCCTTAGAATTATCCATTTCAAATCCTCTTATAACCTCATTGGAATATTTAGATTGAAAAATAAATGTGGTATTCCCTCCTTATGTCACCTGTAAACTAAGGAAAAAAGGTCATTTCACCAATCATTGAAATTTCAAACTCACTTTTCATAAATTATGTGAATTTTTTGTATTATGAATCATATAATCCACCAAAGATTATGTCATTGACATACAACATCACCTTAATCCTTTTATTACTGTCATTGTTGTAATATAGACTGTAACCAACTATGTCACGTTGAAAACTGAGCTTCTTAAAAAACTGATCGATCCTTGAATACCACACTCTAGGTGCTTGTTTTAACCCATATAGTTCCTTATTCATCCAAAAAAAATATGTTCTCATCTTTATGAATGAGAAAACCATACGGTTACTTGATATACACTTTTTCTTCTAAAACCCCATTCAGAAATGTTGACTTGATGTCTATTTGGAAAACTTTGAACATTCTTTACATTGTTATGGCCAAGAATAATATGATTTTCTCTAGCCTTGAAATAATTTCAAATGTTTCATCAACATTGATGACCTCTATCTGGGATTACCCTTTACACACAAATCATGATTTTTTTCAAATCACTATTCGATATTCATTTAGTTTATTCTGAAATACCCATTTAGTGTCGATGACATTATTATCTACTAGTCTTGAAACAATCTCCCATGTATGGTTCTTTTCTATTTGTTCAAGTTCTTCATTCATTTATCGAACCCAAATTTCATCTCTTGATCATTATTCAAAACACCTTGGCCCTACCTATGATAAGAAATATGTTTGTTGCAGAGTCTCTATCCTCCTTGTCTACACTAGCACTATATGATCACTGATGATTTTTTTTATATCAATTTCAACTCGACTCTTTATTCTCTGCAAATATACAAGTTTATGTTCATTATTTTTATTATCTGAATCTTATTCTAAATCTACCTTAGCTGATCAACTCATATCTTTATCACTATCTTCCTGAAACTATTCATGTATTTTCTAAATATTCTACTCATTTTCTATCACAACCACATCATTATTTTCTATAAATTTTCCCAACCACTTATTGAAATGTTTACATTATTTTCTTTTTATTGAGTATCCAATAAATATCCCTTCATCTCCATGAGATTAGAACTTCCTATGTTTCTACTTATTGAGAATGAAACACTTACTTTTGAAGACTTGAAAGTAATTCAATGTTGTCTTATTTCCATACCATATCTCGTATATAGTCTTATATTCCTTTAGACATAATAAGGATCTATTAGATATGTTAACTAATTTCATCACTACTTATTTCCATAACTTTTCTGTAAGGTCTTTCTCAATGAGAATTGTTCAAGCTATGTTATTGATAATTTGATTTCTTCTCTCAACTACTCCATTTTGTTGTGGAGTTTTTACTGCTGAAACTTTGTTACTTATCCCATGTTTCTAGTAATAATTCTCCACCTGACTATTTGTGAACTGTACTCCATTGTCTGTTTGGAACTTCTAGATTTTTTGACCTGGCATTTTTTCTACTTTCCTTTATTAATGTGTTATGAAACTGAACACCTAAATCTTTTGGGTGATGATTAAAACTCATTCCATTCTACTAAAATCATTAATAAAGATAACATAATATCTCCTCCCATCAATATCCCTTGGTGAAATAGGTCTTTACACATCAATATGCACCAACTCAAACAATTTTGTGAAAATTTTCTCTTTTTCCTTATATGTCTTTCAAATGATCATCCCTTATTGAAAAGAATCACATGTATAGGTATGATCATGTGATAACCTAGGGAGATCTTGAGAAGCATCACATTTAACTAGATATTCCAAGGATTTTTGGATAACATTACCAAGACATTTATGCCATAATCTATTGTATTCTTCCTTAGATAGAAATCACATATCTTCTTCTCCGCTCACAAGGTTGAGATTCACCTTCATATGATTTCCCTACAAAAAAATGCACCATCCATTTCCATGATGATACATAATTTTTTTGAAAAATTTTATGGAATTTCCTGAGTTAGAAAATTGACACACATAGAAATTTGTGACTGAGACCCTCAGCAACCAATAAATCTTTACATCTCATGTCATTCTCCCCAAACATGTCTTTTATTGAGTCAACAATCTTCAGAACTTCATCATTACCAAATATTAAAATACCTTCATTTTCATATCTGGTTTTTATCACCAGATTTGTATTCTCTATCATATGAGAAGTACATCCACTATCAATGATCCATATTCCAGTTCAATATGATTCTTTGAAAGAAATCTATACATATAATTCATATTCATCTCTTTTCTTTTTGATCCATGTATTTGACTGATATTATTGATCATTATTAGATTATTATATACCTATTTCATCTTTTAATGTTTCAAATCGATTTCATGTTTTCATCTCATTTGAAGATTCTTTGATTTTTTGCTTACAACCTCTTTGAGTCTATTTTGGCTCATTCCTATTTATAGTTTCTGTAAAATATTTATCCATGTTTCCAAATCCTCCACACCAAAAACAATGACCCTGAAATGATATCCTAGAATATTGAGCTCTATTTGGCTTCCTCTGATGTTATTTTACCCTTCAGTGCCTCTTGTATATGGAACATACATTTTTTGAGTTTCTCATCTTTCCACAAAAATAACACTTGATGCGAGGTGCATTCTTGGGTGTCACTTCTACACCACTGGTTGTTTCTTGGGTTCTATGAATCTTTTTGTTCTACTTTATACCCAAATCAATATTTAACATTAGATAGGGTTCTTATGGTCTAACTTCAACCATTACTTGTTTCTATTTTTGATCAATCCTCATATCATTTGTATCCATCTAATATATCATTTTCTTCTCCTGGTATTCCTTTGTCTATTTCACTGGAAATTTGTGTTCTAATTTTCATTTTTCTATTGTCTTTGTATTCTTCTTTATCAAATTTAAGAGTTTCTCCTAATATTTTACCTTTATTCATAGTTTTAAAACCTCCTTCTCAAGATCTTTGATGAATTTGACTCGATCTTGTACTGTGTTGGTCTGAATATCTACAATTATGGTTTCTTCTTCAACTTTGATCTTGTACTCAATGACTTTCTCTAAGTTTTCTAGGTTTTTAGATTTAAGCTCTTAAATTTTAGCCTCTAACTCGGACTTCTCTTATTTCTGTTGTTGTGTATAGAGTTTTTCATTATTAACCACCTTGTTGGATTTATTTGTTTTGTCTCTTCAAACATCTATATATTCAATTGAAGATTCTAATTTGATCTAAAGGTTAAATCTTCCTTCGAATTCTCCTTCACCATTTTCACTTTCCTACCTTGTTTGGTAATTTCTGAAAACATCCACCATAGCATTTTTTTCATGATCCTTATAGTCCTCCAACTCTTCTAACTCAGATTCTTTTGAACTATCATCTTCATTTAAAATCAGATTATTATTTTTGAATAAATTTCTCTTGGTACTTCTCCTACCTTACACATTGGCTAAAGACTTCTTCCTAATAATTTCATCATTATCCTCATCATCATCTTGAAACTTATTATGACACTTTGCTGCAAGATTATCAATCTTTCCACATCAAAATCATGCAAGTGGAAGTTTCCCTTTGAACATTACTCTTCCTCTTTGTAGATTTGAGGAGAGGAATGACATGACCTCATCCACATTTTCTTCCTCATAACTATATTCAGTGGTGATCTTCTTCATGGCCTTGAATTCCACTTCTTTGGAATTCCCCTTTTCCACAACATCGTTATCACTATTTCTCATCTTGTATGCCAAAAGAGTACCATGTAAGCTACCCAATGTCAGTTCCTTAGGATATTTATCCTATAGTATAGATACTTTTAGATTGAAATGAGGTGGGGGTATTCTTAGTATGCTCTTAATGATCTTCATATCTTTGATAATTTCTCAAAGACCATGAATTCCTTCCACAATAACATTCACTTGATCAAATAATGCATCTACTAACTCATTGGGGTGCATTATCAAGTCATCATAATTGTTCCATAGAACTTGAAACTTTTCTTATCATACATTTGAATTGCCTTCATAGATATTTAGAAGATTTTATCACATAGAATGTGATGACTTACATGACATCACCTTCATATAGATTGTGTTGGATAAGGATCCCCATAAAAAAATTGATTTATTTGGCATCAACATCCAATTATATATGATCTGATTTTGATAAAACATAACTATTCATACCAGAAGAAATACAATGCATTGAGGCTATAAAAACATCCACACCCAATGATTGAAATAAGTGTTTCATTCGATTCTTCCATATCTAAAAATTGTTTCCACCGAAGTTCGAAATCCATTTATGATTAATAGCTTCCATTTATTCTTCTAAGCAAGAAACACCAACTTTTAATCTTTACTTATAATACCAATTGTTATACCAAATAGGTTAAATACCCTGAGAGGGGGGTGAATCAGGGTATGATAGATTAAAACAACCTCCCCTTCATATCTTGTTTCTTCATCAAAAAAACACTCTTATATCCCTTTCCTATAGAAATGTATGAATAGAAATGAAATCATGCACAAGACATAATAATTTTACTTGGTTCACCCACACTAGACTACATCTAAGGAGAATACATAAAAAAATGTTCCTATGTACCTAACCCACTATAGCACATTGTTGTTACAAAGTTTGGAGTGGACTCACTGTCCCTCCTAGTTTACAACCAATCACAAATTGAAAGCTCATTGCTCCTTCAATGGAAGTGTGCTCACTGCTACTTTAGAGGAATATTTTTTAGTTATAAAATACATCAAAATTTTATCACACATGAGTGTGCCATGATGTCCATTTTTCACATAGTATATGAAATACACTTCACCGTATAGTGTTTTCCATGCAGAGAGACCTTTTGAAAACTATTTCTTATCCATCACAAAATGCTTAAGAACCTTCACAAAAAACCCATGCACCACATAGAACAAGATATTATTGAGCCACCTATTCTACATGGATGGAATTCACTTCATGGATGGTAGAAACTCCATGACCACCTTTCCTTTTCAGGCTACATTACCATACAAACCCCTTTTATGAACTATATTCATGAACTACATCCTTCTCAAAATTTCTCCATCGTGAACCATTTCTAACTTAGATGAATTCTTCTAGTGGTGATATTATCTAATAAATTCACTCCCACTAATGATGTTATTAGGGTCCTTTATATAGGAAAAAATCCTAGAAAACTTGCTACTCATAATTACCAAAAACTTTTTTACAGCTTAGTCGTCACTGTGTACTGAACTTTCTTTCTTTCCCACATAGTGCAGTTATTCATTTCTGGTTCCCTTTAAAAATTTCCTTCATCTTCAAACAAAAATTCTCTTTGTGGATTCCTCAAACATATCTCCTTCGACCAAAAATGATGAGCTTCCTTCAAATTGACCTCCTTTGTAGATTGCTTAATTCACCACTTCTATCTGCAAATGATAGCTTCCTTTGTGGTTCCACATACCTATTTTGTGGTCTGTATAGAGGAGATTATATGTGGTTCATATAACCATTACTACCATTAGATTACATACAGTCCAACCATTTTCTATGTGATAATCCTTCCTTTTCCATAAAAATAACTCCCGATTTTGAGGCTCAAAAATTTGGCAAACATTAGGAAAATATGCCCCTTAAAAACATATTATTTGATAGAAACCATACTAGAATGTCATCAAATGTCTTTTTCAAAAAAACCCCTAAAACACTGAAATGGCACCTTGAGGGATTTTTTACAAAAAAAATCTCTAGTTATTTCTTATCATATATTCACCATGGAAAATGGATTTTTTTGATTATCAAATGATTGGTCATGATTTGATATAAATGGGTGTGTATACTAGAATGATAATGGATTAAGGTATAATTTAAAAAATGAATGGATAATTTAAAGAAAAATAGTAATTATAGAAATTGAACATTTTGAATTTTGATGCTATGTTGTGTTATTCTGGTCATTATGACTTATGTTATGAATTATACTAAAATTATTATATAAAGGGATTTGTATGGTGATGATGAAATGCTTATATGAAGGGATTTTCTTGGTGATGTTAAAATGATTATACAAATGGAATTTCCTGGTGATGCTAAAAATTATCATATAAATGGGATTTTCCCAGTGATTCTAAAATGCTTATATAAAGGGATTGGCCTAGTTATGTTGAAATAATTATATAAATGGTTTGGCCTAGTTATGATGAAATGATTATATAGAGGACATTCTCTAGTTATGATAAAATTATTATAAAGAGATATTTTACCTGGTTATGTGATTATACCATGAACTTGTGGTTATGGTTGGTATGGTTGTGCTATATGCTCAGAGATATTCTAGCATGTTGCCGAAGTTGGTTGATTATTGTCTTATATTAATTGATTAATTAATTATCCTGATTATCATTGTATTACATGAAATTATTAGCATACTTGTATTTTTTATACATGGTGGTGTCGAACTACTATGTTTTACTCACACCCTATTTATTCCACCATTTGGAACATGAGTATATTACATGGATACAGGTTTGGACAAAGGCAAAGGACTTTTTTGTTCATTGTTTATTACTGGATGGGTTGGATCTTGGAGACGGGATCGACATGGATTTTGGGACTAGGGTCTTTTGAGTTTATTTGTGAGAGTATGGTATTTTATCTGTATTAATTTCAATTTGACATTTAGATACATTATAGTCTGACATTACATGGTTTATTATTATTTGGTTTACTTGGTTTATCCTTTATCTTCCAATTGTATGATGTATTATTTATTCTATTTCTATTACTCTATTTATTCTATATTTCAACTTTTTACCAGGGGTATAGTCTCTCCACTATGTTCTCCACACCCCCACTACTAGTCAGAAGCCTCTAGTGTTTGAGGAGGTGCGCTCAAGGTCCAGTAACTAACATTATTTGACCATGTGAGAGAGTGTTGGATCAAGGGATTCTACATATGGACAACTCTTTTTGTTCCATGTTATTTTTAATAATATATTTATCATTTGATCATATTTTATCATGTTATTATAGTCTAATAATTGATTATATGTTGATGATTTTTTTCTCTTACTGAGAATTTTATCTCATCCCTTTCTTATGTTTCCATTCCCTAGGTTATGAATATGAGTATAAATTATGGTAAATATAGAAGGGGATCTACTGTGGTGAAATTATGGATAAATGATCACAAGTATCATAAAATATGTTTCTTATGTAGCTTATCCACAAATACATTAAACATTATATTCTTGAGATTTTTTTGTTTATTGAGAGATGCAATGTTTAACTTATAGAAATTATGTAAAATAAAGATGTGTTTAGCTTGTTTTATCTCACATGGTATCAATTCTAATGTGTAAATAAAGTTTTTTTAGCACCAAACTTGAGATTTTGGGTCTAGGATGCCTCATAGGTGGAATGATACATGAGAAGAACCAAAATAAATAACAAATAAAAAACCCCAACATCCACCTCCTCATGAAAAATGAATGATCATCTCCTGTCCCCACCATAACACCTGAACCAAAAACTATTGATCATTGATTATATCCCAATGTTGAATGCACTAAACCAAAAATATATCATAGGAATGAACAAAAATCCCCAATAAGTATCCTACCTATTAGGATATGTGAAGAATTATTTTAATTTCTGATTCTTTAATTTCAAAAAAAAGGTACAGAACTTGGGACTTATAACTAGGGTGTCTTGTAGAAATGAAAGATCAATATAGGTAGACATATTTCAAGAGGTTATGTTCTGAAACTAGGTGGAAAGAGATTGTATTTGGATAATGGAAATACAGAATCTATGTCTTTTGTAAGAATCATTTTAATGGAATTGCATAAGGTTTTCTTATTGGTTTGAAATGGATGTGTAGGAATCATCAAAATTCTACATGATATTAACTTTCACTATTCACTATAATACATTAGTTGAGGTGGTGTAATATATGGGAAAGAGAAGGTGGCCATGCCCAATAGTGATCTCCCTAAACATGTTGGAAGGTGGTGGAACTAATTTCACTAGCTAAGCCCCAATATAAATAGGTGGGTGGGTTTATTTGTTCAATGAAATATAATGTGAAGTGATGTGGTGACATTATAATATCTTCATATTTTATTAGTATAATGAAAAAAAGTGTTCTCTCATGGATTAGAACTAAATTGCATACCATATAATCTCTTATTTTCTTTATTTTAGTTCTTTTTTATCTATTGTGTGCTTGTTATAAGAGTTGTGAGTATTGGAGTGTAGTGATTTTGTGTGGTGGATAGTGTGACTTTATCTTCTTAGATTATGCACATTCTTGCATGGGTCCATATTTTTATGAGATTTATGGACTTTGTTCTATGCTTGAAGTCCTAGTGGGTTTCTTCTAGACACAGTGGATTTAAACCCAGCAGTTGGTATTAGATCTTATGGTTCATCAAGTCATAGTGGCTCAGACTCAGAATCTATAGCAATTTTTTTACACTCACACTTCCATTTCAGTGTGAGTTCTCTATTTTGGAAGGAATGGATTTGAAAGAGGATAAGGTATGAATTGAAAATTTTGATGGGAAAGAATTTATATTCTTAAGGATGAATATGGATGATTATCTGTTAAATAAGGATCTCAAGTTTCTGTTCAAAGGATTTAAACCAAAATAAATAGATAAAGTATAATGAGAAATGATTGATAAGAAGGCACTTATTTTGATATGGATGTTATTGGTAAGGAATGCTTCCTAAAAAATTGAGAGGTTAAGTCTATTATAGAATTGATGAAGGAAATTACTAATATGTATGATAAGATAATAATAATTAACAAGGTTTTTATAAAGAAGAGGTTATTCAACATGAGAATTTCAAAAGGAAGGCTAGATGTTGATTATGTTAATGACGTTGACATGATTTAAAGTTAGTTGGAAATAGTAGGAGTAAAAGTTATAGATCAAGTGTTAGATCTATTGCTGCTATCACCACTCCTAGAATCTTGGGATGTTATTGTTTCCCTTGTTAGTAATTATAGTGATAAGACTAATCTTATGTTTGCATACATTCATGATATCATTTTTAATGAGGAAATTAAGAAGAGGGAAGTCCAGGAACTGGTTGAAATCACATTCAATGTGAAAGTTATAGGATATTCTATTTAAGGGAAAGATCATAATAAAGTATAAGATAATAGTGATAGAAGTCAAAGTTTATCAACCTGACCAGGACTCGTATGTTGTAATTTTGGGGGAAATGGGTATCTGAATAAATATTGTATGGATTGGAGAGTTAATTCTGAAATTATTTATTGTAGAAGTTATATAAATACCATAGATTAGGGATAAAGTAGTTTACTAATCATTGTAAATACTTCATTTCAATCATGGATTATTGATTCCAGAGCATCATTTCATTCTACATATGAGAAAAAGATCATGAACAACTATGTTTCAAAAATATTTGGAAAGTATATACCTATGGATAATTAGGATATTGAGATTATATAGATAGGTGATGTGAAATTAAACATCTAAAATTGAAGTTTCTTGGAGCTTCATGTAGTTCAGCAAATACCCAATTCACAGAAGAAAATAATTTTCTTTGGTAAGATAGATGAAGAAGGATTTTGAACAATGTTAGTAGATGGAGGGTGGAAGATAACTTGGGGATCCATAGTGGAATCTATATGTGTTAAATATAGAATATTTTATCTTATAGGAATATCATATAGAGATAAAAAATTCTGGAATAAAAACTTTCAAAAGTTCTAAGTTATAAAACTTTCATCTTGAGTGCATGAGTAAGAAGAATATATGAGTCTTAGTGGCTAAAGGGTTACCAAATCTAGTTCACATGTATTTTAGAACATAGTATAGTTTTATTATGATAAATAAAATAAAGGTTTCATTTTTCACAAATAAAAGGACACCTAAGTCTTGAAAGTTAGATCTTTTTCATATAGATGTTTGAGGTCCTTATACAGTTCATCCTCACAGAGGGTCACTTTACTATGTTACCTTAATCAATGATTCAACACATAAGGTATGGGTATAATTTCTTAAGAATAAGTTGACGTTATTTAGAGTTTTTATTTTATGGATAACCATGTTGAAGATAGGGTTCAAAAATAAACATAAATGCTTAAGTTCAGACAATAGTTGTGAGTATAGTAATAGGTAATTCTAGAGATATTTGTGGAGAAAAGGAATCAGGTTTGAGAAGATTTTACCTAGGAAGTTGGAACAAAATAGTGTGGTAGAGAAGATAAATTAGATGTTTAATGATAATTATCATAGCATGAGGTTTCATATAGGGTTACCAAAGGAGTTTTTGGAAGAATCTGTCAATTTTTTCACCTATCACATTAATAGAATTCTTTATGTACTCATGTGGTAAAAGATTCTAGAATAGTTGTGGTCTAGAAAAAATGTTTATGTATCCCATATAAAGGTTTTTTTAAATCTCACCTACATCCAAGTTGATGTCAAGGATAGGGACAATCTTGAAGAAAAGTTCTAAGTATGTTTCTTTATTGGGTATTTATATGAAACATTGGGTTTTTTCTCTAGGATAATGAAAAATTCAATGTAATAATGTTCTATTTAAACAGAAAGTCTAATGGAAAGATCAAAATTTGGTGGAATATGCAGTTAATAATAAAAAAGTTAATGGAAATTTTCCATCTGAATTTAAATCTAAATGTTCTAGATGTTTGGGAAAGATAAAAAATCATGGAAAGTATAAAATATAAAACAAGGATAAAAGTACTAGAAATATTCATAACTATGGAATATTGATAAAATAATCTATAAGGTGATGTTTTAGAAGTAGTTGTTTCAGAAAGAGCAATGAAATAGGTTTATCTATTAAGTTCTTCTAGGATTAGATGATCGGTTCAAAGTTTTAGAACTTATTAAAATTTATTACTTATTTTAGGAGGATGAGATATTGTGATCTTGGATTAAGTAATAAGTCTCGTCAATTTAGGAAATTGGGATTTAGATATGAAAGAATAAATGAATTTTTTTTCATGAAAACAAAACCTAGGAGATAATGAAATTACCATAAGGGAAGAAAGTGATACATAACAAATAGGTATAATAGTTAAAGGTGGAAGATGATGGTAGAAAGTGGTAAAAGGATAGGTTAATTTTTAAATATTTTTAGTTGAAATAAGGGATATATTTCCCTAAAAAATATCTTGTTTTCAAACATACAACTATTCAGATGATGTTAAGTCTGGTAGCTTTGGAAGGGTTACTTATTGAATAGTTAGATATAAAAACAATATTTCTTCATGGTTATTTATAGGAGGATATATTTATAAATAATATAGAGGTTTTTGTTGATAAATTTAATAAAGACCTAGTTTTCAAGTTGAAATAGAGATTGTGTGGCTTGAATCAATCGCCAAGGTAGTGGAACCAGAAGTTCAATTCCTTTATAGATGATAAGGGGTTCACCTAGAGAAATGGTGATCATTGTTGTTACCAAAAGGTGTTTGGTGATAGAATTTATGTAATTCTTCTCTTGTGTGTGGATGATATTATCTAATAAAGTTTTAACTTGGATTGGATCGTAGAGTTGTAAGTTTATTTGTCTGGAATATTTGAGCTGAAAGACCTTGGGAAATCCAATCAAATTTTGGGGACGTGGATCGAGAGGGACAATAATACCAAAACATTGGTTTTGTATCAAAATAATTACATCCAAAATATTATTGATGTGTTTTTTTATGCATGTGATAGTTTGTAAAATACTAGACATTTCTCATGTGGTGGGAGTTGTTAGCTGGTTTATGGAGAATCTAGAAAAATGAGCACTTGGAAGGTATAAAGTGGATTCTATGATATTTAAAAGGTTCAGAAGATATAGTCTTGTATTTTGGAATAGATGATCCATTATAGGGATATATTTATATTGAATTTGTAGAGGATATGGATGCATAGAAGATTATCATAAGGTTTGTGTTCAATTTTAAAGGGATGACCTTAATTTGGATGTCAATATTATTGTTAGTTGTTTCACTTTCAACTAAAAAAATAAATTATGTGGTTTTCATGAAATTGGGGAAGGATTTACTCTTTTTGAAGTTATTTTTGGAAGAAATTAAAATTATATAGGATAATGGGTTATTATTTTTTGACAGTCAAAGAATGATTGATCTTGAAAATAATTTTTTGTTTCATTCATAAAAAATAACATTGATATCAAGTATCATTTCATCTAAAAGTTTTTGTAAAATGGGGTGTTGGAACTATAAAAGATCTATAGAATTCATAATTCAGATGACATGTTAATTAAGTTCTTAGTTTGGGAAATTCAGAGGATACATTTTCCCTTAGTGAGACTTGAGTGATATGAATGTGGAAATAGAGACATTTTTTATTATTATAGAGAATGATGGGTTATGTTTTTTCCTAAGTGTTGTTTATTGAATTAAATCCTTGAAATTATTTTCAAGTGATATATTTTTAGGATATGTTAAGTTTTAAATTTTTGATTTTTTTAATTTTAGAAGGATAAATTCTATAACTTGGGACTCTTATTAGGGAGGATTGTGGTAGTGGAATACCAGTGGAGGCATGCATGGCTTTAAAGGTCATTTTTTGGAGACAAGTGGTGAGTGATAATATTCAGATAATGGAATTTTGAAATCTTTATCTTGCATAAGAATTATTCTGATATACTTGGTTAATGTTTTCTTAGTGGTTTGAAATTATTGTGTAAAAATCATTAGAAGGTTGCATAAGATTAACTTTTTCTATTAACTATAATATAGAGGTTGAGGTGATGAAATATATGAGAAATTGGAGGCATTCGTGACCATTGGTGGTCTCCCTACAAACTTTGTAGGGCTGTGAAGCTAATTTCACTGACTGGGTCCCACCATAAATAGGTGTTATGGGGTCATTTTTTCAATGTAATGTAATTTGAAGTGATGTTATAGAATTTTAATATCTTCATTTTTATTAGTATGAAGAAATCAGAAGTATTCTCTCATGGAGTGGGACTGAAGTCTAAACCATGACATCTCTTATTGTATTTCCTTTAACTCTTTTGTTTCACTTGTGTGATTTTACTAGGAGTTGTGACTGTTATAGTGTGGTGATTAATTGTTTTGTTTGGGGTTATGTAATGAACCCGGTGGGCCTAAAGCCCAACCAAACTCGTCCACGCTCGAGCCCAGCCCTCTGGCAGATAACAGACCCCCACCCTCAGGTAGATAACAGGCCCCCACCTCAGACCGGCCCAGATAACACGTGGCAGGAACTATCCCCTACCTGGCGAGGATTTAATACGCCTCCCCCGCAACTCGAACCTGTGACCATAGGCTTAAAGGCCAACCGGGAAGCGTTACGAGTACCACTGGGCCAATGGCTTAGTGGTACTCGTAACGCTTCCTGGTTGGCCTTTAAGCCTGTGGTCACGGGTTCGAGTTGCGGGGGAGGCGTATTAAATCCTCGCCAGGCAGGGGACAGTTCCTGCCACGTGTTATCTGGGCCGGTCTGAGGTGGGGGCCTGTTATCTGCTTGAGGGTGGGGGTCTGCTATCTGCCAGAGGGCTGGGCTCGGGCGTGGCCGAGTTTGGTTGGGCTTTAGGCCCGCCGGGTTCGTTACATAAAAATGTGCCTTTTTATGTAACGAACCCGGCGGGCCTAAAGCCCAACCAAACTGGACCACGCCTGAGCCCATCCCTCTGGAAGATAGCAGACCGCCACCCTCAGGCAGATAACAGGCCCCCACCTCAGACCGGCCTAGATAACACGTGGCAGGAACTGTCCCCTGCCTGGCAAGGATTTAATATGCCAGTGGTACTCGTAACGCTTCCCAGTTGGCCTTTAAGCCTGTGGTCACAGGTTCCAGTTGCGGGGGAGGCGTATTAAATCCTCTCCAGGCAGGGGACAGTTCCTGCCACGTGTTATCTGGGCCGGTCTGAGGTGGGGGCCTGTTATCTGCCTGAGGGTGGGGGTCTGCTATCTGCCAGAGGGCTGGGCTCGGGCGTGGCCGAGTTTGGTTGGGCTTTAGGCCCGCCGGGTTCGTTACAGGTTATTTTTTATTTTTAGGTTCAGTGCATTATTTGGCGGGTTTAACCATTTATGGAATTTTAAATTTTGTTCTATGCTTAAAGTTTTTATGGTTTACTATTGGTCATAGTGGTTTCAAACCCAACACTC
Source organism: Viscum album (assembly GCA_963277665.1). Taxonomy (NCBI): domain Eukaryota; kingdom Viridiplantae; phylum Streptophyta; class Magnoliopsida; order Santalales; family Viscaceae; genus Viscum; species Viscum album. The sequence continues at coordinate 617,834,871 of OY728162.1, forward strand.
CCCACACTGCATGAATAACCTTTAAATGTTAATCTATAGAAATGAAATTTTTTATTAAATATATAAAATTGAACATTTTATTTCCAAGGAAACAAATTATATAAGTTACATTAAACAACACTTTCCCTTAAAATTTATTAATTAAACATACCTTATTAGGAACATGTTTCAAAAGGATTTACCTTGAAGGAAAACAATAAATTGTTTAAGGAAAACTAATTTAAATATTTACTTTGGAAACACAAATATTTATTCACATTTATGAAAAATTAAAAATATTTAAAATTAAAGGATATAAAACATAGTGATGGGTAACCAATCATTTTAGATGAAGCATTATTAAAATTACTAGCTTGTGTGAGTAAGGTAGAGATTTTACTAAGAAAAAAATTAATTTCATCCAAAAATCAATCAAATAATTCAATGGTAATGATAATAATTTCATGATTTGATATAAATAAAACTTTGGTAAATATATAATTGTTAAATAAACAATAAAAATAAGTCTCAATAAGGTAACCATAACTAAAAATCATAATAATCATAATGGGAACACTGAGGAGCCATGGAGATTATCTACAAAAACAAAATAATAGAACTCGTGTAATTGGAATTCCTAATAATCCAACTTCCTAACACTCAATTTTACCCTTCCTAGCTAGACCGAGAGGCAAAATCACCTAAGAAGAGAAAATTCATAAGTTGTTACAATTATATAGAGTGTGATCATAAACTATTTTAGTAATTTACCCTAGAACTCTCATAAAGATATCCAAGGTTTACCATGATACAAATGGATATGATCTATCAATAGAATATAAGTTGACATAAAATATAACACATACTAAACAAACATATAAACACATTTCTCACCTCTAAGAACCCTTATAAGAAGTATCAACTTACTTTAATTATGTCCATAACATAATTATGGTATTAATTATCCATAATCCTTTCAAAACACAACTCCATGACATCAAACTCAAGAAACAATAAGGTTCATGTATTCAAGGTTTACAACCAAGGATAAAAACCATAATATATTTATAATATGAATTCAAAGATAATTAACTTTTAAAAACATGAAAAAATTATCAAATCCCCTTTTTGGAAGAAAAAACAGCTCATTTTGGAAATAATAAAATATCTAACCACAATGTAAATCTACTAAGGAAATAAAAAAACTTTGAAAAGACAAAACAAGTCCTTAATCATTGAAAAACTTTGTAAAAACATGATTAAAACCCATTATAAATCATATGACCTTATTTCATAAAATAAAATTTAATTAATTCATCAAAAACTATATTAGACATTTTAGAAAACACTTAATCTGAACACTTTCCATAGAAACTAGTTATAGGATTTTAAAGAGGAAAGGGCCAATATATGTTAAAAAAATTGAAGGAGAAACATTTATAAATCCAAAAAAATACATTAATACATAATATAACTTCTCTTTTGACTAAATACAAGGAATAAAATCAAGAAAATACCCATTGTTCAAACTTAAAAGAGAAATTCATGGAACCACGGATCATATTCTATAAAAACAAAATAAAATGAGGTTATTCCACAATAAAAGATAAATAGTGGCCATTAAATGACCACTAGGAACCCTAAATTTAATAAAATCCCAACTTATAATTAAAATAACATTAAATCCTAGCCACTATTTCCTTAGGAGAAGAGGAAGATTAATAAAGAAGAAAAATGTGAAAAAGGAAGAGGAGAAGAGTCACTTGGGAGGTTCTAGAATATTTAAGGATAAATACAACCTAATTTAAAGGAGGAGAGGGATAAGAGAGGGGATAAATGTATTTAAATTCATGGGAGAGGGTCCTGTTGAAATGGGTAGAAATAAAGTGTACTCCACCATTCAATATAATTAACCAAAAATTAAAAAAAAATGAGTTACATGGTCAACCTACATGATATAGATAAACCATGATCAAACTTTTTAGGCTTAATTGCATCCCAATACAATCTACATAGTCATTTAATATCCCCTGGTACCATGCTCTAACTATGAAAAATCCTCTGACTTCCCTTTTTACAACCAATACAATCACCACATAGCACCTAGGACTGTGCACCTTGACTATGCTACCTGTAAAAATTCATAAATTTTCAAAATTTAAGATCCAAACTCCAAAATAGAATATAAAATAAATAAATTATAAGATAAAATCCTATAATAACATTTTGGTTGTTAAAATTCTCCCCACCATATCATATTCTTCCACTAAAAAGTTTCTTTGAAGATGGTTAATCCAAGAAGATGTGAGGAATACATTCCTCATTTGAGATGCAACTATGAATTAAATGGAATCCACTCAAGGATTATAGAAACTATAAAATGTGGGGAAAATATTGAGAAATGAGGAGTGAAAACTGATTTCTCATACTCAAGTCAATTAATGCCAATAATAGATGGGATTCTTTTTAGGCTGGTCTCTACATCGTACATATTTTCTCTCATATACAACTTCCTAAATAAAAAGGGGTCATTTTCACATAATTGATAAAATAAGAGAATATTAATATATGAAACTAATAGAAATTTGGAAACAACAGGACTAGATATCTCACCTAATTTAAACATACACCATTCCCAATTCATATAGGGTATATCATTTCAAATAAAAGATAACTTAAATAAAACCATTTTTAGAGGTACACATCCAAGAAACTGATAAGATACTAACAACCACAAGACCAGACATAATATCAAAATAATATGCTCAAAACTTAAATTATAAAGAACATCACTTAAAATAAAAGGCCACTTAAATGAGACAATTCTAGGACAATATATAATAATGAAGGTGGTAAAAGGTGTATAGATTGAAAATAATACCATAAGGTGTCTTCTCATCAGTATAACATTTAAAAAGTTGAGCATGGGGTTTATTAGAAAAGTTAAATCTAGATATACCTTTCCTACATGTATCTCCCTTGTATAATCTTTGTAGGTGACCTAACTATCCCCACTTATGACATGTATTCATAGTTGTTCAACATGAAGGCTTATTATGCCCAGGATTACCATATTGATGACACAATAGATATTACCTTTAAAAAGAATCCAAATATACAAGAAAGTATGGTTGCTTCATATGGTCATACATATGACTAGGTCCATATAGCTTCCTCTTTTCCTTATCGGAATTACTTTAACCACTTCTAAATGTAGAGGAAACATTGATTACCTCAGGTGATTCTTCCATGACTACTTAAATTATCATGTTTTTTCACACCACCTCCATAGAAGTGTCTAGGTCTAAAGTAGACACCCCCACTTGAAGAGGATAATGAATACCTCTTCAAAAACACTAATAATTTAACACATAATCTAAGTACAATTCATGAAAGTATGAAACTAACACATAATATAGCAAGTATATTTCGACATGAGTTTTTCATTCTACTCAAGGAAATAGAAATATATTTCCTTTGATACTTTCATAGTTTTATAAAAAAAATTGTTGAATAAACAACATCTTGAAATATTCTCATTAATGGTTCTCATGGGGCTTAGTCTGATGATATTCTAAATTTTGTGCATTATTTTTTAAATTTTAATTAATGAATTTCATTAATTTATAAGTATCTTATACCCGTATATTAGTCGTTTTATTAATTTGTGGGTATTTATACTTTATAATTGATTTTATAAAAAATAAATAAAAGGAATTAAAATGTATGTTTTATTAAGTTTTAATATTTATAAATATTTTATTGTGTGTGGGGGACAAATCAAATGGTAAACTCTAACTATCCCTCAACCTAACGGGATCAAGCCACATGGTTGGACCATTAGGTTCATTCATCCAATATCTCTCATGGGGAGAACCTGATGTTGTGTTAGGATAGGAGTATAGTTCATGCATGTCATGAATAGGGGATTAGGACTATGTCAACACATGGGAGATTAATTTTTGTGGTAGATGGAGGAGAGTTCCACTAGAATGGGGTGGCACACAGTAGTGTTATAGGTGGTAGGGGTCATTTGACACCCATCCGACTTTGATTCCCATCAATTTACATGGTATATATTATTAAGAATCGATGGGTCACCAATATTCTCATTGTGGGAAGTAGTGGTTTTCATTGGTACTGTGCATCTATAAAAATACCACCATTCTAAGTCGGGTCTCATGTCTTCATCCATGCATACCCAATGTGTTGTTTACAAAACTCCTATGATGTATAACCCACCATGTCCAATGAATCAAGATCTCAAAAATCACTATAATCTCAAAGATATCAATGTCAAAACCATAGATTTATTCCGTAGGGGAACATGGAGCTTGAAATGATGGAGGGAGGCTGCACCATCACCCAAACAGTGTGTTATAGCCCCTATATCCTAAGGTTGTAGATAATAAAGCTACATTTTGGTCCTTCCATTGTGTTCTAACTAGAATAAATGGATAAATAAAGAAGATTATGGATTTTGTGTAAGAATGTGGTTACACCATTGAGGAAAATAGTCTTTGAATAATGAAAGATGTTACGTTGTAGGGTTTTTGGATATATCATGTAGGTGATCATTTTTCCAGTAGAAATGATTTGATCAAGAGTAAGGATATTTCTTGGATAAAAATTTCCACTATATCCATAATGTCCATGAAATATATTGGTGAGGGTTTGCACTGTAAGTATTTCTCCATGCTACAGTGAGAGTTGATGATGAATAGATCATGACATAATGCACAGGTCCAACGCCACAGATGGTTTAGCTACTAAAAATTCAAAATCCAAAATATTTTGAACTACTCACATGATACAGGTTGGATTTAGGGGATATTAAATAAGTATTATGTGTGTGGTGCCTCACCTATAACTAAGGAGTTTTAATATACCATAAAACACATATATTAGGTTAAGAGAGATAATCATATTCAAAAAAATATTTAAAGATAACAAATTTGAGGACTTGGATAAACAACCTTTCTCATACATAGATAATGAGATATTTATAAATAGAAATTAAGTAGTATTATCACATAAGTAAATTCATGAATATGTGATAATTTTAAGGTTGAGATAATCAAAGAGGATATAATAAAGAATATTTGAGTTTAGATACATGAAGATAATTATCTATAAATAAAGAAGGAATCTGTTATGTAGAGGTAGAATTACCCAACCAAGGGAGGTTCCCTGACCTAGTAAGAGATCGGCATATAATACCTAAAGTGAGAGTGGAAGGAGGGTCCTCATAAACTATAAAGTCATAATTATTTAATATTTTTTTCCTTTTTCATTATGTAATGGTGGATCTCATGTGTATATTGTTTCATCAATTCAAGTAATGGTTTCACTTTTTCATGATTTTTATACTTTTTTAATACCTCTTATATGACTCCTACTATGTTCATCATTGACTGATAGACTGACTAGGGTGGAAAGGTGTTGTGGGGTGGAAAGATTTGATGGATGAGGATGATTACTTCATTGTTTTGATTCTTTCTTTCATGTGAATTCTTCTTATTGATCTGTATTACATTAAGAATAATTTTAATTGTATCTCTAATTACCTAATGAGATGGATGATAATTATGGGAGGAAACCCAATGTGATTAAGGGAAGTGAAGAGTGAGATATGACTTAACTTTACCTTTTTGTATAGATTAAACATAATGGATCTAAGCTGGTTACAATTATGGCATCCCGCCTTTTATTACATAACTTTTCATTACATTTTACAAACAGAGGATCTTTAAAGTCTAGTGTCTTGGAAATCAGGAACATAAAACATGAAAAAAAAATCTTCTAATCCACTCATAGGGCTTCATCATAAGTTCTTCCTAAGTAAAATTATTTCATATCATAATCTGGAGACATACATCAAAGGAAAGGGTGAGAAGAAGGGCCAGTAAGGAATGCGAGGGAATCATTTTTCTTGTGAAATCAATAAGAACTTCATAAAAAACATAAATACATGTGAAAAGGAAGTATAAGCATATCATAATTAAAAGAACTTGAACCATAACATGGATATGTGGCTAAAACATTTAATTTAGACATTCATGAACATATCACTAAGGTCCATCCCCAAGGTGTCATAAAAATTACCAAGGTTATTCACCAAGGTATTGTGAAACTTTTCATATCTGGAGATTAAATTCTTTTCCCAATTCATTGAAGTGATATTAGGGTTCACCCTTAATATGTATTTATATTCATTTTATTAACATATATCATAATCAAAAATTTCAAAAATAACCCATAGAGATTAAAAGCAATGGGTTTCACTTCAAAATCGTGACGTTTTAAAAGTGCTTAGAAACATGATCGTTATGTCTTTTATAACGGTTGGAAAAGGAAAGAGGGTTTCATGTATGTTGATTCCAGAATAAAATAGATAAATTTTATTTCTTTATGAATTCCTCTAGAAATGAAAATATATTTGGGTATTCAGATAAATAAAACAAGACAATTTCTTGAGAAAAAGAGAGATATATTTTGAGACAAAATTTCTGCAGCATAACGGCTATATAACATGGTTTTAGAAAATAATAAAAAGAGAGGGGAGAAGGTTCTCCCATAAATAAATGAATAATTTACAGTAGAGGTACGTAATAAAAAGAAATAATATCATGGTGTGGAATGACAATCCACTTGAAAAGGAAACTTGAAAGAAAAGGGAAAAATGTGATTTCTTTTACAGAAATTCGGCAGCCTAACGACTTCGCTTATAATTCAGAAAAATAAGTTGATGAGAGTGGAAAGGTTATCTAATCAATTGGAAATAAAATTGACAGTAATAAAGATATATAAGAACATACCCCCACATAATTAAATGGAAACTAGAAGATATAACATAAAGGAATTCATGACTTAAAAGAGGAGGGTGAAAGGTTCTCTTACATTGAAGAATAAATTTGAAAGCTTGAAGGTTGGGACCTTGGGAGGATTGAGGTAAATTTTGGAGGACTCCTTTGGAGGTAAAAAAACTATAACTTCGTTAAATAGGATTTTTTAATGAAATGAATGAGGGAATGGCTTGTTATTTATAGGGAAAAAGAGGGAATATTTAATTAATTTCCAAGGGACAGCTCATCGGTGGTATTTGCAAAACCATGGGCTTACCCCTAGTATTTTCCCATGGTATTGTCCACTTGGGACACCTCATAACATATATTACTATTCACAAGTCTACCAGATTTATTACATCATGATTACATCATCAATGATTTCATTAAACACCATAAACTCAAAACAGTTTTTTTACTATTCACCGAAAATTCAATTGTTTCAGAAAAAGCTCGAAAATCTACTCTAACCTAATATCGATGCTCTAAATTAAAAATAAAATCAATTTTATGAAAATAATTTTCTAAATATTTTTAATTTAATCTTTAAATAAAATCATTATTTATTCAAAAAAAACAACTCTAAAACTATAACTTATTTTGTAACACATTTAAAAAGTAATCAAGGTCCCATAAAATTATTGTATAACCATAAGATAATAAATTAACAATTTATAATTAAATTTTATGAAAATAAATTTTCATTTTAAATTATTAAATTAATTATAAAATTTTAAATAAAATATTTATGACCTACAAAAATAACAAAACTTATACTATGATCGTTTTTTCACTTTTAAGATGTCTAAATTGTATTTATACCTTCATGGGTGAAGTTTCTATATTTTTGGACGATTTACTATTCATTACTATTCATAAGGGTATGTTACTATTCATACTTTACTATTCACTAAAAATAAAGTTGTTCTTATTAGACTCTAAATTTCTTACTGATCACAACAATAGAAGACCATTTTTTGAAAATCATTTCACATTATTAATTATTTAAAATTTAGATGAATATTTTAAAATACCCTTTTTCCAAAATTCATCGATAATATTCATCCTATATTTATCTGGGCCTTTGAAAATCACAAATTTTACCATAATAAGAAATAAGAATTTTATTTATACCAAGGGATTACAAAAAATTTCTAAGGCCTCATTACATAGCCCCTTATAACACCTGCATAGGACCTAAGTGTAAAGTGTGCTACGATGATAGAATCTTGGGGTGGCTGAGACAACATTGCCTGAGTGGTGATTTCGATCAGCTTGAACTTCTCCCTTAGGCGACTTTTCTCAAGATTCATATGTTGAAGCTCATCTTGGGCTTGGTCTTGAGAAAAGCCCTGAGATGTTACCTCCTTCCCAAGCTCTAACAGATGGGATTCATATGGCCTGAGTCTACTGGATGAGGCCATCGACTCTTCTTTCTGTATTAATTTACCAAGATCACTTATATTTATAAACAATAATTTTAATTTTAAGAGTTTAGTTTGCAATGGTCATATTGACCAACGGTCATATAACAGTAAAAACTCAACGGTATCACTTCATTAATTAAAGGATACAGTTTGTGGAGTATAAAATGAAATAACAAACAAATTTAGGAAATAAATATTATTCAAAAGTTAGGGTTGTTACATTCTTCCCCCTTAATAAATTTTGTCTATTAAATTTTAACTTGTACCCTAAGAAGAGAAAAGGTGTGGGTACTTCTGCCTCATAGACTCCTCTGGTTCCCATGTTGCTTCTTCGCATTTGTGGTTCCTCCATAACACATTAACAAGGTGGGTAGTCTTGTTTCATAGAACCTTGTCTCTACGATCCAATATCTCCACCGGCTCCTCCTCATAAGAGAGGTCATGTTCCAGTTGTACCACCTTGGGATTTAGTACATGTGAAGGGTCAGGTATGTACTTCCTCAAGATGGATACGTGGAAGACATCATGAACTTGTTCTAGATTTGGAGGAAGTGTAAGTCGATAGGCCACTGCTCCTATGCGATCAAGGATTTCATAGGGGCCAAATTACATAGTGTTAAGCTTCCCTTTCTTCGCAAACCTCATGACTCTATTCCAAGGTGAAATTCGAAGAATGACCTTGTCACTAACATCAAACTCCAAGTCCCTTAAACAGTTGTTGGCATAGCTATTTTTCCGACTCTGAGCAGCCTTAATGTTTTTCTAGATGGAATGGAACTTTTGTTCATCTATTACACAAGATTAGGCCCAAGAAGATTTCTCTCCCCAGCTTCATGCCAAAAAGTAGGAGTTCTACATCACTTACCATATAGAGCTTCATACGATGCCATTTGAATGCTCGAGTGGAAGCTGTTGTTGTAAGAGAACTCAACTAAAGGGAGATGTTGATCCCATCCACCTTTAAATTCTATTGAGAATGTTCTCAGCATATCCTCGAGTGTTTGAATAGTCCTTTAAGATTGGCCATCAGTTTGGGGGCGATAGGTCATACTGAAATTCAATTCAGTGCTCAGAGCATGTTGAAGACTTCTCTAGAATTTTGATGTGAACCTTGGATCATGATCAGATACGATAGAAAGTTGAACTCCATGCAGCCTTACCACTTTATTCACGTAAATCTTGGAAAGTTTATCAAGATATAAATTTTCCCAAATGGTGATAAAATGGGAAGTCTTGGTGAGATGTTCCACAATAACCCATATCGCATTGTTTTCTTTGGAAGTTCTCGGGAGACCAGTGACAAAGTCCATAGTGATATTGTCTCACTTCCATGATGGTATGGGTAGTGGTTGCAATACCCCTTTAGGAATTTTTCGCTCTACCTTCACTTGCTAACATACCAGGCACCTTGAAGTGTAGTCAGCAATCTCCCTTTTCATATTATCCCACCAATAATGATCATGAAGGTCCCTATACATTTTTGTGATTCCAGGATGTATAGCGAAAGTAGATCTATGAGCTTCATCAATCAACTCCTTATTTATTTCAATAATAGATGGAACATATAACCTTGTACAAAATTTCAGTACTCCTTCTTGATCAATATTGAACTCAGGAAACTGTCCATCCTTCACAGCCTCAAACTTCTTCTGTAACAAAGGATCTTCTTTCTAAGCTTTCTTGATCTTCACTAGTAATGATGGTTGAGAAATTATTTTGGTTAGGGTTGATGATATCCCTTACCTTATAATTCCCATGTCCATATTTACTAGGTCATTGATCAAAGGATCTCTTTTAATCCTCATCATGGAAAGAATTATTGGTTATTTCCTACTTAATGCATCAGCGACTTTGTTTTCTCTTCCGGGATGATAATGAATTGAACAATCATAGTCTTTGAGAAGTTCCAACCATCTTTTCTATCTCATGTTCAATTCCTTTTTTGTGAAAATATACTTCAAACTTTGGTGGTATGTCTATATATCACATTTCTCCCCATAAAGATAGTGCCTCCATATCTTCAGACAAAAAATTACTGCATCCAGCTCCAGATCTTGTGTAGGATTGTTCTTCTCATGAGTCTTCAACTATCGAGATGCATAATCAATGACTTTTTCATTTTTCATGAGGAGGCACCCAAGCCCTTTTAGAGATGCATCGCTAAAAATAACGAATCCTTCTCCACTTGAGGGGAGAGTTAACACGGGTGCAATAACCAATCTCTTCTTCAGCTCTTGGAAACTTTCCTCACACTTTTTTTTCCAGATGAACTTAACCCATTTTCGAGTTAACTTGGATAATGGATTAGAAAGTCATGAAAATTTTTTCACAAACCTCCTATAATATCCCACTAATCCAAGGAAACTAAAAATCTCAGATATAGTTGTAGGCTAAGGCTACTCCTCTACAATTTTTGTCTTTGCAGGACCAACTATGATTCCTTCATTGGTAACAATATACCCCAAGAAAACAACTTGCTATAACCAGAATTCACATTTTCTGAACTTCCCAAAAATCTTCTCCTTCCGTAGAGTGTGCAAAATAACCCTTAGATGATCCTCATACTCCTCATGACTTTTGTAATATATCAGAATATTATCAATAAAAACTACCAGAAAGTTATCAAGGTAGTCCTTAAAGGCTATATTCATCAAATCCATAAAAATAGTAGGTTCATTGGTTAGTCTGAATGACATAACAACAAACTCATAATGCCCATATCTTGATCAGAAGGCAGTTTTTGTAATATCTTCTTTCTTCACCCTCAATTGATGATAACCAGACTGAAGTTCAATATTAGAGAATAATGAAGCCCCACAAAGTTGGTCAAATAAGTCATCAATTCTTGGAAGAGGGTATTTCTTCTTCATTGTGATCCCATTCAGTTCTCTATAATCAATGCATAGTCACATCCTTCAACTTCACAAAGAGAATTGGTGCTCCCCAAGGAGACACACTCGGTCAGATAAAACCCTTATCCAAATGATCTTGGAGTTGTTTCTTTAACTCCTTCAGCTCCACATTTTCCATCCTATATGGTGTCTTTCATATCAGATGGGATCTAGGTACGAGTTCAATGGTGAACTCTACCTCTATTTCTGGGGGAGGTCTGGGTAACTCCTTAGGAAATACATCAACATATTCTTGGACGATGGGGACATTTTCAATCCTCAAATTCTCATTTCCTTCTTCTTTTTCACCGATCAACTCCATAAAGAAGGATATTGGAGGTTCTTCTAGACAAAGATCATGTTGATATATCTCTCCTTAGAAGATAACTGTAGGTTTTCCATTAAAGACTATTGAGATTTCCTTGCTTCTACAATTGATCTTAGCATTATACTTCGAGATCCAGTCCATCCCTAGTATAATGTTGAATTCCAGCATGGGAATGACTACTATATTTTTGATAAAATTGTGCTCACTAAAGTAATTACTAGAGTTTCTAAACACTGACAATACTTGGATAATCCCACCAGGAGTCTTGACTGATAACTCTACTTTTAGAAAATCGGGGGTTGATTCTAAATTCTTTGCAATATTAGAGGAAATAAAGGAATGCGTAGAACTATAATCAAAAAAAATTACCTGAAATATTTGAGAGAACAACAATATTACCTACCACCACATCATTTGGTGCTTCAACTTTGGTCGTAGTGATTTCAAAATTATGACCTTGTTCCCTTGGTCGTTGTTGAGGCTGATGTTGATTCTCCTCCACTGCCCTCAGATTTGGTCAGTGATTAGAAAAGTGCCCATGTTTCTTACACTTATAGAATTGGACATCAAGTAAGGCATGAACCATATTCCCTTTGTCATTAGTGTTGGGAAGTTGTGACTTCACCTCACTATGACAATTCTGCGCAAGGTGGTCATCTCTACCACATTTGTAGCACTTCCTAATCCTGAGCAGGCAGTTCCCTGAATGCTTCTTCCCGCATTTATTACATGTGGGATGTTGTACTTACTTGCCTCCTCTTCCCTAATCAAAGCTCCTCCCTAATCTTGGATCCATAGATCTTTTCTTGTCATTGTATTTATGAGACCATTGCGTCTCACTAAACTCCAGTTCTACTTTCATCGCACTTCATACAATCTCCTCATATCTATCATAATCTCAGTTGGCTAGATTCTTATGCAGATGAGGTTTCAGTCCACCAAAGAATATATCAACCTTACCATTTGGATCCCTGACAAAGCTAGAGGTGTAACATGAAAGCCTTGTGAAGTTCATCTCATAGTTTCCCATAGATTCATTCTCCTTTTTCTTCAGCTTGAGAAACTCCTTCTCTATTTTTTTCTCATCGATCGAGGGAAATACTTGTCGAAGAATATCCCTCTGAATTCTTCCCACTCCATAGCTTCAACTTCCACTCTTGGCCTTATGTTTTTAATCAGTTCCCACCACTGATCAGCTTCTTCCTATAAGTGATAAACATCTAAGGTAACCTTCTCTTATTCAAAATAGTGGATCACAGAAAAGAGTTTCTCGATAGAGCTGGTCAATTGTTCAGAAATCAATGAGTCGGTAGATCCAATAAAGGTTGGTGGTCATTGACGCATAAAGGATTCAACATAAAGTTGTTCCCTTCATGGTGAGATTTCTATCTCATCTTGATTCATGTTTTTTCTCATAACTTGAGTTAGTTGGTTCATCATTCTCATGAAAGTTTCCATTCTGGCTTCCATCGACAGGTCATCAGTGCATAGTCCATTGTTGTCACCATTTTAATGATTCCTCCTATTGCCGGCTATTTTCTAAAATAATAAAACCTTATTGTGAATATTATTTCATTTATGAGTCTTTTAACTATAAAGGATTTTATGTCTTAAAACTTCATGCTTTAAACAATTACATTTTTCTATAAATCCTTCATAATGATTCAAAAAAAGTTTATGATTAACCAAACATATCCCCCGAAAGTGTCATAACCAAGAGTGAAACAAGGCCCATTGTCATGTACCAGGATACCATGGGTCAATCCCGAAACTCCTTGTCAAAGTTTTCATTCCTAGGTACATTTGTGCCAGAGTCGCCTCTACTTGCTCGTATCGAGACAGGGTTGTATTTTCTTGATAAACCACTTACACAATACTCACCAAAATACCAGGAAGTATTACTATATTTAAACATTTATATAGGGTTCTTCCTAATGTTTTCATATCCTAATTTCTATAACTAAACTTTCCTTTGATGACAACTATGGAATATCGCCTTTTATTACATAACTTTTCATTACATTTTACAAATAGAGGATCTTTAAAGTCTAGTGTCTTAGAAATCAGGAATATAAAACATGAAAACATAAAACATTATTATAATCCACTTTTAGGATTTAATCATAGGTTATTAATAAGTATAATTATTGCATCTCATAACCTGGATACATACATCAAAGGAAGGGGTGAGTAGAAGGCCTAGTAAGGAAATCAAGGGAATCAGTTTACTTGTGAAATCAATAAGAACTTGATAAAAAACATAAAGACATGTGCAAAGGAAGTATAGGAATATCATAATGAAAATAACTTGAACCATAACATGGATATGTGGCTAAAAAATTTAATTTAGACATTCATGAACATATCACCAAGTTCCATCCCCAAGGTGTCATAAATATTACCAAAGTTATTCACCAAGGTATTGTGAAACTTGTCATCTCTAGAGATTAAATTCTTTACACAATGCATTAGAGCGATATCAGGGCGTACCCTTGATATGTATTTATATTCATGTGATCCAAATAGATCATAATCATAAATTTCATAAATAACCCATATATAGTAAAATTAATGGGTTTCACTTTAAAATCGTGACGTTTTAAAAGTGCTTAGAAACATGATCATTAGGTCTTTTATACCCCTGGGAAAAGGAAAGAGGGTTTCATGTATGTCAATTCCAGAATAAAATAGATCAATTTTATTTCTTGATGAATACCTCTAAAAATGAAAATATATTTGGTTATTTAGATAAATAAAACAAGAGAATTTCTTGAGAAAAAGGAGAGAGATATTTTGAGACAAAATTTCTACAGCATAACGGCTATATAACATGGTTTTAGAAAATAATAAAAAGAGAGGGGAAAAGGGTCTCCCATAAATAAATGAATCATTTAAAGTAGAGTTACATAATAAAAATAAATAATATCATGGTGTGGAATGACACACCACATGAAAAGGAAACTTGAAAGAAAGGAGAAAATGTGATTTCTTTTACGAAAATTCGGCAGCCTAACGACGTCGCTTATAATTCAGAAAAATAAGTTGATGAGAGCAGAAAGGGTCTCTCATAAATTGGAATTGAAATGGAGTGTGATAAATATATATAAGAACATACCTTCATATAATTAAATGGAAATTATAAGACATAATATAATGGAAGTCATGACTCAAAAGAGGAGGGTGAAAGGTTCCCTTACCTTGAAGAGTAACTTCGAAAGATTGAAGGTTGGGACCTTGGGGGGATTGAGGGTACTTTAGGAGGACTCCTTTGGAGGTAAAAATACTAGAACTTCATTGAGGAGGATTTTGGAATGAAATTAATGAAGGAATGACTTGGTATTTATAGGGAAAGAGAGGTAATATTTAATTAATTTCCAAGGGACACCACATCGGTGGTATTTGAAAAACCATGGGCTTACCCATGGTATGTTTCCATGGTATTGTCCACTTGGGACACTTCAGAACATATATTACTATTCACAAGTCAACCAGATTTATTACATCATGATTATATCATCAATGATGTCATTAAACACCCAAAACTCAAAACTATATTTTTACTATTTACCTAAAATTCAACTGTTTCAGAAAAATCCCAAGAAAATTACGATGACCTAATATTGATGCTATGAATTCAAAAATGAACTCCATTTTATGAAAATAATTTTCTAAGTATTTTAAATTTAATTTTTAAATAAAATCATTATTTATTCAAAAAAACAACTCTAAAACTATAACTTATTTTGTAACACCATGAAAAAGTAATCAAGGTCCCATAAAATTATTGTATAACCATAAGACAATAAATTAAAAATTTATGATTAAATTTTATGAAAATACATTTTCATTTTAAATTATTAAATTAATTATACAATTGTAAATAAAATATTTATGACCTACAAAAATAAAAAAAACTATACTAAGATCATTTTTCACTTTTAAGATGTCTAAATTGTATTTATACATTCATGAGTGAAGTTTCTATTTTTTTTGGCTGATTTACTATTCATTACTATACATTACAATTCATAAGGGTATGTTAATATTCATACTTTACTATTCACTAAAAAACAAGTTGATCTTATTAGAATCTAAATTTTTTACTGATCACAACTATAGAAGACCATTTTTTGAAAATCATTTCACATTATTAATTATTTAAATTTTACATGAATATTTTAAAATACCATTTTTCCAAAATTCATCAATAATATTCATCCTATATTTATCCGAACATTTGAAAACCCCAAATTTTATCATAATAAGAAATAATACTTTTATTTGTACCAAGGCATTACAAAAAGTTCCTAGGGCCTTGTCACATAGCCCCTTATAACACCTACATGGGACCTAAGTGTAAGGTGTGCTACGGTGAAAGAATCTTGGGGCAGCTCAGACAACATTGTCCAATTGGTGATTTCTATCTACTTAAACTTCTCCCTTAGGTGATTGCTTTAGCTTCATATGTTGAAGCTCAGCTTATGCTTGGTCCAGAGCAAAGCCCGGAGATGTTACCTTCTTTCCAAGCTCTAACAGATGGGCTTCGTATGGCCCGAGTCTACTGGATGAGGTCATCGACTCTTATTTTTGTATTAATTAACCAAGATCAATTGTATTTATAAACAATAATTGTAATGTTACAAGTTTAGTTTCCAATGGTCACATTGACTAATGGTCATATAACAGTCTAAACCCAATGGTATCACTTAATTAGTTAAAGGATATAGTTTGTGGAGTATAAAATGAAATAACACACAAATTTAGGAAACCAATATTATTCAAAAGTTTGGGTCGTTACAATAAACATACCTTAAGAGAGGGTTCAGTTTTCTTAGTTTGTTCTAGTTGATGTTGATAGGTTAGCATAGATACTCTAAGAATTCTTGTGACTATTAATTTGATATAATCTCACAAGTAATGATTGAATTATTTTAATTTTTGAAAAATCATCCTTTGATATCAACCCTCCTATATTCATCCTTGTTTTGTTTTTAGAGTTAGACTATTCACACCTTAATATAGTTTATATAATTTTTGTTTAATAAATCATAACAAAGTCAACACTATTGAATCTATCAAGCCATTTCCTCATGGTATCATCTCTATAATTTCCACTATTTTATGCTTTTGTAGGTTGTGTAGGTTGGGTAATAATAAATTCTAAACTTTGAAAAACCATTAGAATGACAACACCACCAAATCCTATCAATTTTTTGGTGTCATTTTTTGGGAAAAGGTTCTTATTAATTCAATAGTTAGAAAAACTTTATTCTCACACTTTTCTATTTTCTCATTTTAAATTAAGTTTTTTTCATTTTTCTTTTTTTCTTTTTTACATGCTGGGTGTTTTAGTTTGTGACCTCAAGAATAAGTAAGAAAGGAGGCATAGATCTTTTTTGAAATCAAATTATCAAACCTCTCACAAAAAAATAAATAACCTAATAGGTAAATTAAAAGGTGCATATAGGAGAATCAAATTTAACCATGGGTACCAAAGCCACACCTTAGTCTATAATATTTACTCCAAGGAATGGAATTTAAGTTAAAGGAAGGATTTTTTCTCATGGAGAACATATTTTTGGAAGGTGAAAATTTGAAATAATTAAACACAAGTACAAAAATGGGTTTTTACATCAGTTTTTTATGTTTCTAACATTGGTTTTTTAGGTGGTGTTATTGTAAGAGATGAAAAAAATATGTTTTTTAACATCAATTATTATAAATGGTGTTAAAATTATTATTATAAAGGCCATTTATATTTATTATGGTATAATAAACATAAAATGTGAAATTCAACATCAGTTATAAAAAAATCAATGTTGAAAATGAATTTTTATATCGGTTATACAATAACTGACATAAAAATGATCTATTTTTTTAATTTTTCAAAGATTATTACTCACTTTAATGAAAATAAAAAATTTATAAAGTTAAAAAGTCACCAAAACCAAATAAAATATGGAAAAAAACTTAAATCTCTCACTTAATTATCAATATTTTTGTAGTGTTCTTTGACATAATTTTCTTCAAAGGAAAGAACTCAGGAGGCATTTGAAGTTATGGCTTGTATGGAATTTTAGACTCTGGTAAAAGCATTCTAATTTTAATGTGATCTGAAGAAGAATTATTTATTACAAAAAAAATCATTAACACTGTATTAATTGAGAAAACTAATCATAAACAAATTAAATCATGTAGAAATAATTATAAATACCATATTAAGATTGTGAAAAGTAGAACTGGTAGAATAATGATGAAGATAAAAATATTTTATTTGAAATTAATAAATGTAGATCATGAAAACATATAAATGACACTTCAAAATCATACCAACACATCGTGAATTTTAGGTAGCAGTTCAAAATTTCAAAGGAATGCTATAAAAAATGGAACATCACATTCTTGCAGTCCATAATTTTAACTTTCAGGTGGTTATATTTTAAACAGCATTAAAAACTCATTTTTAACATTAGTTATTTAAAAACAACATTAAAAACCCAAATAGAATATTTTTAACATTGTTTTATATAAATAACTGGTATTAAAAACGTTTTAAATTTTATTTTTAAATAATTGATGTTAAACCTATGATGTAAAATCTATTTTGTGTACTAGTGAACCAAGGATGAGTCCCGTATTGAAGAAATTGAAGATCTATTTGAGATTATAACTAAACCTAAGGTTTAATATGAGGTAAGTTCCTATTATGATTCTTATTCTAAATTTTACATGAAGGATACATAGACAAGTTATGAAGAGGAATAAAAATAAGAAGAATATAAACCCTCCATTTCTAAAGAAAACAAAGGGGGGAAGGTATGTTTGTTGTTGACCTTTAGAATGAGATGATACACCTTTTTTTAGGGAATATTGACACCGATAATGGAACAATATGTAAAAATACTATTGAATCACACATTGAAGAATATAAAATAGAGCATTCCAAAGAAGATTAACAAGAATAATATGAGGGGTACCAATTCTAGAAATACTAGAATTTATTTATAATCTATTTACTATTATCTATATTTGGGTTACACCCGCATGTTTTTAAAGAATAAGAAAAATTGGTTGATGAACATGATGAGAAAATTATATAATCTGAAGTATCATAACCCCCAGAGGAGGAAAAATAACAGTGGTACAAGGTATGGATAGGCCATGAGATTTTATATAAAACCATGGGGTTGTCTACTACTTGGTACTTTCCTCAACACAAATAAAATGAGATTTCAAAGAGGAGGAAAGGTGTATGAGCTAAACCAAACACACATGAAAGGAAGAATTGGTTCAATACAAAATGTTTGGATCTATAACCTACTCCTATTACCTTATCTAGGTGATCAAGTCAAGCTTAACAACTTTAATAAAATTAATTTGTTGGAGGAAACCTGATTTTTTTATTTTTTTTATTTATTTAGAATTAGTTTAGGAGATTTATTTTAGGATTTAGTTCCAACCACCACCACCCATTATTTTTTTATATTAAATTTCAAAAACCTTGTAATTTTACCATTTTTATTTCTTTTTTATGTCCATAAATCAAAAATATATTAAGGAAAATATGAAAAGATATTCAAAGTCAAAGGGGTATGATTTTAAAATTCATTATTACTTTTGTTCCCCTATTTTTCAAATCTTTTTTGTTTTTTAATAAAAAATTAATACCCGCACTTAGATTAGTATTATTTTTTTTTTATTAATGATACTTAAGATATCTCAAGAAACCCATGATTTTATGTTTTAATTTTTAAGTTTATGATATTGAATGAGCGATATAGGGGGGATTAAATAAGTATAGTTGAGAATAAGAATATGGATTTAATGATTCATGATTTGAGAAGGATATTTGATTATGTAAATTAAATTTCCCTACTATTTTTCATTATTTGAGTTTTTGAAATTCATGATGATTAGTTTGTTATTGTTATTCATTCCATGAATGATTGACTCTTTATTACATGTTCTCATTCCAAAGAGGATTATAAACCTAATATTTCTTATTCTATCTTGATAAAAATTTCTTTAGAGAACTGAGGACATGTTAACTACTCTTACTTTAATTTGATCTTATCAAAGGTATGATTGTACAAGTTCAATTTAAAAATGATTGAGACATTTTATTAATTTTTCCAATATTCTTGAGACCCACATTTTACATGTATCTTACTTTTCCCCTTAAAGACCATGAATAACCTTTGATAGTAATGAGCCATATTACAAGATAATTTCATCTATTCCTACCCATAATCTAGAGTTTTTCATGATTATAAGAAGTTCATGTGTGTGGGAGAGTTTTTCCATAGTGTAAATGGGATTTAATTTATTGAAGAAAAATGTTTTGGTAGTTTCATTAGGTTTTGGGAAAGTTTCATGGTACTTTATTCATTGTATTTACTGTTACCCCTATTGAAAAAATTAAATAATTAGTAGAAAAAAAATTAGGTTGAGTTTTGGAGGGTTGAAAATCACCATTAAATGACCAATAATATTTATCATTTGGGGTTGGGTGGTGGATGTGAGACTTGGCCTGGCTCAACTTTTGAAAAAAAAAATTGAATGTTTTTTTTTGATAAAAAATAAAAAAAAGTAAAATGGTATAAAAAATTAAATAGGTAATATTCATTCATTTTATTCATTATTCATGTCCTTAATCTTTTCTTTGGATGTGGGAAAAGTTTAATTTTGAGAGGAGAATTCCATTAGAAATTATTTTGATTATCTTGCAATATGATTTAGAGATAAATCTCATTTTTATACTTATTTTTTTAATAGTTACATACCTACACATTAGCCTCATAATAATATGATCCTAATTAAAAATACATCATGATTAAATATTATATTTGGCTTTATAAAGTGGAGAATTTATATCCTTTATAAGTTCAAATTTTGGTGCATGTATTGAATGTATGAGAAAAACTCAATATATGTTGTTACCGTACGTGATGAGAGAAGAAAAATACATGTGAGGTTGATTATTATTGTCATTATTAGTAATAGTGAATTAATAATTTTGAATTGAACTGAGTAGATTCCTCATTAATTTCAATGGTAGAATAAAAAATGCATACATGACATGTTTCTTTAAAAAGGTGAGGAATTGGGTTTATATTCTCGATGTGATTCTCAAAATTTTAATTATACATTGAAAATTATTTGGTTTTATTGACTTTAAATTTTAAATATTAGTATCATGGGGACCCTTTTGTATTCTTAGTGGAGTTATATTCTTGAAGGAAATCATTGTTTAAGTGTAAGGGATTTTATAATCAAATTTTTTATGCATAGTTTTTTAAATTTTAATTAATGAATATCATTGATTTCTAAGTATTTTATAATCATTTATTAATTATTTTATTAATTTGTGGGTATTTTATATTTTGGAATCAATTTTATAAAAATAAGTAAAAACTAATTAAAATTAATGTTTCATCAAATTGTAATTTTTCTAAGTATTTTATTGTGTGTGTAGGAAAAAAATGGTCAACCCTAAAAATACCTCAACTCAAGGGGAGAAATCCACATGGACAGCCCATGAGGGTCATCCAGCTATGCTTGTCTTGGTGGAGGGGTGATTAAACACTAAATGAGGCTAATATTCATTGTTAATATAAATAATATAAATTTTCTTTATTATTCATAAACACCATTTTAATACATTTTACACTTTGAACATCATTTCACATTATGATTGTAATACCTTCTTAAAATGCACTATTATGTGGTATATTTTTGAACATCATTTAAAGTACCCAATGATTCATCTGATTTTAAGGAATCTAATTATACATATTTTCATTTGATATTTTTTTAAATTTATCTACACTTAAATATGAACATGTTTGATTCATGGATCAATGGAGAATTCATAGAGGATGATGGAGATATTTGGCAATGAAAGGAAGCAATTCTGGAGAAGGCAGATTGGACACCATCCAACTGATGAGACGGTGGGGCCCAACATACAGGCCCAATGAATCCCAAATTTCTTGGAATTATATAATACATGTATAGGAACAAATAACTCTTCAGTATCCAATGCTAATTCGGCATCCATGGTGTCCATTTAGGCGGCCCAAGTTAGAGATAAAATTTTGGTCCATATTCTGCGTCCCAGAAAAACATCCCACCAATTAAACCATATCTAGAAAACCATAACTCCTTTTAGGCTGATATGTTACAGGCGGTTATAATACATCCGGAGCTCCATTGTCTTCTTCTATGGCCCACTCTGATTATTCCATCTATAAGGTCTTCCAAGCACGTGTGTTTGGTGAAGGAAAGATGGCTTCCACCTCGGGTCAAGGGTGGAAAAATCAACTCTCCCTTACTTTCCACCCACCAATGGCCTACCATAATTAATTAAGAAGACTTGAACTATTGTAGGCTAGACCAAAGGGCTCAAAAAAGCCTAGTTAAGGCAGTGGTTTTTGAGGATTGAAGAATATTTTGGTGCTTTGTTCAATTGTAATGTTATGCTGCAATTTTGTTGTCTCAAATTTGTCTTTCACATGTAAGTTGTTCAATTCACTTTAGTTTCTTAATAAAAGTTCTTCCTATAATCTTATTATGTTGTTCTTCATATCACTTTGATACCATTGGATCAAGGTGTGAATTTATTCACACCAAACCTTGTGAAATTATTCACACAACGGTGGAGTGATCATTTTATTTTTGTTGTTCTCTTTACTTCTCCATTTCCTCCCTCATGAGTCTACTTTCCGCTTCCATTTAAACCATAGAATCAATGGAGGTATAACCCACTTATGGGTTGATAAAGAGGGAGTATCAAGGGGATGGATTGGATTTTATTTATCACCCCATTAATTTCTAATCACTTCTTTTAATTGAGATTTTTATTTGATGATTTTTAAACTCCATCGTCCTTGTTGAATTTAAGGCCACACACTTCAAGTGATAATACGAACCTTTACCTTGAAGTGATCAAAACTTTGATCCTTCAAGTGTATAGGTGATTAGTATTAAAGTGTGTAGGTATTAAACCAATAAGTGATGATGTTGTTTGATCTTCTTAAATGAACCCATCTCAAATATAAGAAATTGAAATCATTGAAAAGGAAATACATCCAATCCACCCCGAGCGATAACCTATGATCAACTCATTATTTTAAATTTAATTCACTTAAGTATATTAGAGTTCACTTAAACCCATATAAAATCAACCCATGTTTTCCACTTCATAGCCAAAAACAATCAATAGAATGTACGTGTCTATAGGTTACTTCTTAGGTCTCTGAGGATTCGACAACCCAAGCTAGACTAAAAGGATCGTCCTACCATCTTCTTTTGGGAAAATTTGAGCGAGAATCAAGGGGATACTTGAGTAGTAGTAGAGGATTATCAGTTGTGCATGGAACATGCAGGGGAACAGGCCCACACCAGCACATGGGAAGAGTGCATGTGCGACGGCAGGAGGAGTGTTTCACAAGCGCGGGGTGACACACAGCAGTGGTAGGGGTTCTCTGACCACCATCCAGTTTTGATCCCAAATATTTTCCATGGGATCTCTTATTAATAATTGGTAGGTCATCAAAATTCTTGATCTGGGATGTGAAAGTTTCTTAGGGAACTATGCAATTTCCAAAATGCCACCATTATGGGTTGGCTCGCATGTTGTCATCCTCGCAAACCTATTGTGCCACCATCACTGCTCTTATACCATAGAACTCACCATAGAAAATGAATAATAATATCTATAATCAATGAAATCTCAAAGATACTTATACCATAGCCATGAATTTGTGTTTTAAGGACCCATAGAGCTCAAAATGATGGATTGAGGTTACGTCGTCTCCCACACACTATGTCATAGCAGCTATAACCCAAGGTTGAAAAAAATGAAGCTATGACATGGTCCTTCCAGTGTTTCTTAAGTAGAAAAAATTGACAAATAAATAATATTATGGTTTTAGTGTAATAAAATAGTCATGTTGTAAAGGAAATGGTCTTTTTATAATGAAAGATGATGCGCATAACTGTAAAAAAATTAAATAAAGTGGAATAACTCTTAAAAGGTTTCCTAGATCATAAAAGGTCTCTCGGATCATAAATTTGAGGGCACCGTTGCGTTCAGGAAGGTGGTTTTACCCTAGGTGTGACTTAAGTTTAGTCGGCACAGACCTCCTATGAGAAAACCCGAAAATGGCATAACTATAAAAAAAATTAAATAAAGTTATTTTATTTTTCAAATTCTTATAACTCACCAATGGTGAATCAGATTAAAAATATGAGACCACCACTGAGCTCATGAGGGTATTCTTTCTTTAGGCAGATACTAACATTGGTCGGAACGAACCCAATATATTTTACCTTTCTACAAACATATTTCATCATAGTTTTCATTAATGCATTAAAGTATGTTATTCATGATATACATTAATAATAATATCAATTATAAGGAATGATACACATGTTCTCATATAGGAATATCTAATGACACATATATTATATGGAATTCCTATTGTAAGGTTTGTTCCAATAACCTCCCTTCTTGGAGATTACCAAGTGAGAACTTCATGAGAAGAAGCCTCATCCACTTACGAGCATTGAGAACTTGATAACCAAACATAATTTGTGTCCTATCATTCAAATTTCATATAGACCATAAGACATATGTTTAAGAATATAGCCATGACATTTTTAGTTTCTCAATATAGTGGGGAACTTCTATAACCTTTCGATGTGATAAATAATATAAGGACATTATCACATTAATGTTATATAGAATAACACTCATCATGTGATAAGATATTTATTAGTATTATAGTAATTGAAAGTAAAATACTAGTTGGTTATAGGGTACAAACTCCAATATATTCACACTTTTACTAGTGCTAACAGCTAACAACATTCATTCCACTAGCTCTTACATGATATTCATGCTTATACTAAGATAAGACTTTAGTCAATGGGTCTAACACATTATCTTCCATGGAAACTCTACTTACTAAGGCCCCACCCCTCTAAGAAAAATACATCAATAGGTGATAATTTCATATTATATGCTTCATCAGTTGTAAATACCTTGGTTTTTTGGCTAAAACCACCATTGTATTATTATCACATTATATATTTATAACATTTTTACTTCTAGGTACCAAATAAATCTCTTGGATAATGTTTTGTACCAATTTTATTCTTTATCAGCATCATAAGCCATAATATACATGTAATATGTTGTAGAATTAACAACCACTAACTGATTTGAACTCTTCTAGATCACATCTCCCCTATTAAGGTTGAATGCATATTCTGACTATGGATTTAAATCATTCAAATCTATCTAGAGACTAGAATTTGTGTATCCCCTTGGTGAATAGTTTATTATCTTCTCAATAAATCAAGAATATATCTTTCATATTCCTTAGGTAATTTAGGATATTTTTTTAAATTTTTCAATTCATATCACCTAGGTCTAATTGATATTTTCATACCATGCTCAAGGCATAGGCAACATCAAGCCTGGTACATAGCATGACATACATGACAGATCCAATCATCGGTGTGTAAGTTATCCTTGTCATTCTATATCTCTCTTTATAATTGTATTTGAGGAAACCAATTCTTAGAGATATTCATACCATGTGACATTAGAAACAATCCCCTATTTAACCATTACATACTGAATCTCTTTAATAACTTATCAATATATTTACCTTGAAATATTACAATAAATATCTTAGATCTATCATTAATAATATTGACCCTAGACTATAGGATGTTTCACCTAAGTATTTCATGGAGAATCAATTGTTTAATCATGTATTAATAGAATGTAAGACTATTATCTCATTTTCCATCAGTAATATATGATCATCATATATTACTCGGAAAAAATTTCTCACACTACACCTCTTGCTGACATAGGGCTCACATTCATTCTTTATGAAAATAAATTATCTTATGGAATTATAAAAATTAATGTTCCATGAGTCTTACCTTAAAAAATAAATAGGTATTTATAAATTTCACACCTTATTGGTATCCTTTGGAGTCACAAATCCTTCTATTTTTATCATATATAGGTCTTCCACAAGGTTCCCATTATGGAAGGTTGTTTTGATATACATTTTCTAAATATCATAATCACGGTAAGGTTTTAAAGAAAGTATAATTATAATGGATTTCAGTATAGTGACTAGTGGAAATATTTTTTCATATTCTATGCCTTGATGTTGATTAAACCCTTTAGAAACCAGTCGTTATTTATAGATACTAACTTTACCATCCATGACTATCTTCTTTTTAAACACCCATTTGTACCCAGTAGTATTTATATCAACTGGAGGATCTACCAAAATCCAAACATGGTTCTGATACATGGAATTAATTTAATAATTCATGGATTCTTGATACTTTGTAACTTCTAAGTTGTTTAATTCTTCCTTATAAGATAGAGTTTCATCATTATCAACTAATAATGTGTCATAGTCTTTGGTGAATAGAAAATCATATCTCTTTGGTTATCTAACCTCTTTAGTGCTCCCACATAGTACTTTCATCTCTATAATAACTTCTACCACTGGTATTTGTGGAATTTGTTTCCAACTCTTGTGCATATTGAGCTTCAAATTCATTAAATTATACCTTGATACCTATAAAAAACCAACCTGGGGGAACTAGATAAGTCACCCAAGATATTATGCCACATGGTAAAGTAAAAAATGTATAATAAACATGTCTCATAATAAACCTAAACAAGGTAATCCACCAGGGTATAACATAGAAGTAATATAACATATCCATGAGATATAAAAAGTCAATAAAAATAGGGAAAACCTAAAATATAAAACATAAAGAGTCTAAAAAAGTCCCCATTTAACTATATGTCACCACCACACCATCACTCCATGAAGGTGGTGATAACAAGAGAAACTATCATGCTAAATAATGCCCTTCCCTTTAACTAAATCCTGTAAAACAACATCTACAACCACCCAAAGAAAAATTAAGGTGTGAGCACAAAGCCCGGTAGGATACTACCAATGAATATATACATGTTCTAATATTAATAATTCATTAGTTCTAGATTTAAAAAAATCCAGTTTACAAATAATTTTCATAAAGTAAAACCATTTTATAAAAAACATTCCTTTGATTTTCATAAAGCATTCCATATTAACCAAATACAAGAATATGTCAAGAAATCAGGTAAAAAAACATGGATAAACCATAAGATAATCATGTGATCAAATAAATATGAAATAAACCATCATATTATAAACCAATAATAAATTATAAAGGACACTATTTTGGCTCTAACCTATGGTTATACGTGCTATACATGAAATAAAATCCCCAATATAGGCCTAAGGTGGATCCAATTAATATAACCTATAGTGGAATTGCACACACTAAAGTGACATAAAACTTCTTGTGGCATTACACACACACATATTTACAATTCTATTTCATTATGAAACCAAGGTTACCCAATGTACTATGTTTATAAAAATCTATTTCAAAACCAAAAAACCACTATTTAAAGAGTTTAATAAAATATTTGGTGTGTTCAAAACTATTTTTAAATAGAACACCTTTAAAAACATGTATCTTCTCTCAATGATCCAAAATCTAAACCGGTTTCTCAACCATAGTGGTATCAGTCTCATTATCAACAACCTTCCACTCAATCACATAGGAAGGATCTAGTTGATACCTCCTAAGCTGGGAAACATAAAACTCATTATGGATAAAATTTAAACAAGATGGTAAGTCCAAATAATACACCACCTTTCCAAGGCACTCCACAATCTCAAAGGGGGAAACAAACCTCAGTGCCAACTTACCATGTCTACCCAATCGACGGTGTCCCAAGAGAGGTGAAACTCTGAGAAAACCTGATGACCAACATAAAAGTCCCATGGATGATGATGATAGTCTATATATGATTTATAAAACTATATTCCATGACCATTGTCTTTTATATAAACTATACCTCTTTCGTAATTTATTGAACAAGACTCTGCCCAACCAAGGATTTATCTCCCAACTCTACCCAATGAAAAAGAGATCTACATGGATTCCCATATAAAGACTCAAAGGGTTCCATCTTAATCAAGTCCTGATAACTATTATTATAGGAAAAAAGGACCAGAGGAAACTTATTTTCCTAATAACCATCCAAATCAAGCACACATGCTTGGAGCATATCCTCAAGAACCTGGATAGCCCTCTCCATTTATCTATCCATCTTCGAATGATATTTCATACTCAATTTCAAATGGGAACCGATCACATCCTAAAAAACTTTCTAAAACATATATGTGAAATATGGGTATCTTTTAGAAAAAATCATAGATCAAACCACATAAATTCGCATAACCTATCTGATATATAAGTCCCTGAGCTATTCCACTTTAATAGTCTCCTTATAGGGAAGAAATGCATTGATTTCATGAGTCGATCACTAATCACCCAAATCACATATTTCCAAATAAGATTATATGGTAAACCAGTTATGAAGTCCATGGAAATACCATCCCACTTCCATACTGTAATGGGTAAGGGATATAGGAAACCAACATTTCTCTAGTGATCAGTTTTAATTCTCTGACATGTAAGACACTATCATACAAAATTTGCAATCGACCAACTCATCCCCAACCACCAACATAGATGTCTCAAATCATGATACATCTTAGTATTCCTATGGTGTAAGGACTAATAATAATGGTTTCCAATGTCCAAAAACTCCTACCTCAGAGAAAAAGGAACAATTAATATACTATGAAACACAAAGCATCACTAGGAGACCGAGACCACTCACCTGAGGTCTCCCCACCATTTAGGATTTTACTAAAGTGTTGGAACTTGGTGTCAGGAACTTTCTAGAGCTAAACCCACTCATAAAACAATGTGTCAGCCTTTTTCAAATAAAATTACACCTTCCCACCAGTTTCTTCCACTCCTAATCTAATCTCAGTAAAAAAACTCATCAGAGACCACTCTTTCACTGATTCCTTCATTACTTGTGTTAGTAATTTTCTGCTCAGCACATCGGTGACCGCATTCCCTTTACTATGATTATAATTAATATCAATATCAAAAGTATAAAGATACTCAACCAAGAATCTTTGTCTCAAGTTTAGATCCCTGTGAGTGAAAATATACTTCAGTCTTTTGTGATCTGAATATATTGTAAACCACTTTCCAAAGAGGTAATGACACCACTTTTTGAGTTTATGCATAAATTTTTCTAACTCAAGATCATGGGTAGGGTAGTTATTATCATGAGGCTATAACTAGATAGAGCCATGGGCCACCTCATGTTTCCCTTGTATCAAGACACCCCCCAAACCTATACCAAAATCATCGTAGAAAAGATCATAACCCAAACTTGGTTCAAGAATAATCAAAATTGGAGATGAAGTCAATCTCATCTTTAGTTCCTCAAACGATCTCTAACATTTTTCATTCCACTCATACTTTTCACCATTATAGGTTAAAGTTTCCAGAAGATATAAAATCTTGGAGAACTCCTAAACAAACTGCATATAATAACCAGCCAACCCTAAGAAGCTTTAGATCTCAATCACATTTATGGGATGCTCCCATGACACAACTTCCTGTATCTTTTCAGGATCCATTGACATGCCCATATTAGAAATAAAATTCCCTCAAAACTTATTGAATCTAAAACTCATAGATTGAAGGATAACCATACAATTGATGTTCCCTTGAGGTTCTGATAATGATATCCAAATGGTACAGGTGCTCCTCCTATGACTCGGAGTAAACTAAAATATCATCTATGAACACAACAACAAAAGATTCCAAGAAATGATTAAATATATAGTTTATAAAATACAAAAATATCATAATAGAATTAGTGAGATTGAATGGAATAATTATAAAATCAAAAATACAATATTGGCACCTAAACATTTTCTTAGGTATATACTCTTCTCAAACTCTCAACTAGTGGTACCCTAACCAAAGTGAAATGTTTGAAAACCAATGAGCCCCTCTAAGTTGATCAATGATATCATCAATCCTGAGAAACAGATATTTTTGACTATAACCTTATTTAACTTTCAATAATCAATAAAAGGTTTAATGATCCCATATAGCTTCTTAAAAAAGAGGATAGGCAAAGCCCATGGTGACATTCTAGGATAAATAAATCCCTTATACGTAAGGCCTGTAAGATGAACCTTAAGTTATTCTAAATTAGAAGGATCCATATGATAAGATGATATAGAAATGGTCATCATGTCAAGTATCATGTAAATAGTAAACTAGACCTCTCTTAATGGTGGTAAACCAAAAAAATCATCCATAAGGACCACGGGGTATGCACACACTACCATAGGAAGTGGAATTCTCAAAAAGGATAAACGAAATTAAGAAACATATCCAAAAAATAACATGATATCACCCCATCATAAGAAAAAACAGGCCCCAATCTCCCAGACCTAGAATCCCACTCACCCTGAAAGGCATGAGTGATTCCATATGGATATAAAAACAAAACTCGATAGAGACAATAATAGATCAGTGCCTTAATGTTGATTATCCAATCCATGCCAATAATCAGGTCAAAGATATTAATATCAAGCACCAAGAAGTCCCACTCCACCTCAAGGTTTGCTATTGTCACCCGACATATGAAACATTTTATCGGACCTCTTTCCCAAAGGCATGGAAATATCCAATAAGAATGGAATAATCTCCAAATTAAATCCCAACATTTCAACTAACTTTGACAATATAAAAGAATGAGCAGTACCTGTATCAAACAAATCTAGCACTAAAGAAGATGAAATAAACATTTTACCTCTAATAGTAGTCATCCCTACTTTATATTCCTATGATGAATACTCCACTACATAAATAAGTCTGATCTCAGCTCCTCCCTGATATTTATTAGCCACATTAACATAACCCTTAGCTTAAGGATAATACCCACAACCCTTGAAAGCATCAGTAAAAGCTTTCAAACCCTAAGTGAGATTGGATTCATCATTACTATCTTGGGACATCCTTTCACAAAAATTCCTCAGATGGATAGATTTTCTACAATGATGACAAGTATTAGTAGCCTCTATAAAATTAGTCTTGGTGGGACTAAGACTTCCACACTGATGATAGAAAATATGTTATTATCTTGATGAAGTCCCTAAAACTAGTCCTAAAGAAAACTGGAAAACTTTTCACTTTCTCTTCTGACTAGAAGATACACCCTAGATAACTATAGTACCAATTCAAGCTTCACTCTAAACTTTTTTTCAACTATGTTAGTCTATTAAAAAGTTAGCTTATTTTTACCTAAATAAAGTTCATAAGTCAAATGATAATCAGCGTCAAAAAAATATCATCCCTCAATCCCAACTCAAACCTCTGAGACTTTAGCTAATCATTGGTAACTAGCTCTAGTTCCAAATTCACTAACTCAACAAAACGGGTGGAATACTCTAGAATGGTATGCTCCTATTTATCTAAGGTTGGAAACACCCAGGTCTATCCATCACAACATCTCATCATAAAACTTTTGTTCGAATATTTTCTTGAAATAAGTCTAGGTAAGATCCTCATGAAAATTATCTTTCATAATAGAGTCACATCACCTTCTTCTCAGTCCCTCAAGAACATATGTGGAAAAACCACCATAGAGTATTCAGGTGTTTTCAGGAATTTTAAGATCCTCGCAATCTTCTTAATACATTCTTCATATTCTAGGGGTTCTTTATCACCATGGAAGATAGGTGGATATAGCTTAGTAAATTCTGAGTCATGATCCACTTCTTGTCCTAGGTTCCTAACACGTACTTGACCCAGAGTCTAAATAGTGTGGATTACAACTCCTTCCAAATAAGGGTCCACCAGATCATTTTCCTATGGAATCTATCTAATATCTTCTTCTCTCGTATTTGGAATATCTCTTCTCATAGGAATTATCTAAAAAACAAAATGAAAAAACCCATAAATCATGAGCATATTACCAAATCATATGACTAAATTCAGGTATCCATATCCATGCATAAAAATGAAATAAGAGTTTAAATTGGTTATGAATTTTATGAACAAAGGGAACAAATAGGCATATTTAAATAAACCCCATATCCTGTTAATTTAAATAACCCCCAACCACCAAGTCTCAAGATTGGAAAAAATCTCTGACCACCCATTGTAACTCGGATTCAATCACGAAAGTGAGCTGGCTATACCCCTTTTCCACAATTACTATCTAAATTATGATGGTCCTAACTATGGTCTACCAAGACACTAAACCAAACCCAGGAAGTGTCACAACACTTCAATCTAGGTCATGACTATGATTCCAATGTGAAACAAACTAACTCAGGATAACTAGATAAGTCTCCCAAGATGGTTCGCCACATGGTAAAGTAAAAAAAGTGGAAGCAACATGTCTCATAAAAAACTTGAACATGGAAAACCATCAGGGTACAACATAGAAGAAAGATAAAAAATCCATGAGAGATAAAAAGTTGAGATAAATAAGCCACGCAAGAAATATAAAACATAATGATTCTAAACAATCCCCTATGTGACCATATGTCACCACCAAACCACCCAACTATGAATACAATGATAACATGAGAAACCAATATGATATATAATTCCTTTACCATTACCTAAATCCTGAAAAAAAAAATATCTATAACCACCTAAATTAAAAAGTATGGTGTGAAAAAAATCCTGATAGGATACCACCAAAGAATCAATACAAGCTATAATATCAATAATGCAGTAGTTCTAGATTTAAAACAAATCCAGTTTAAAATTAATTTTTTAAAAGTAAAACCATTTTATAAAAAACATTCCTTTGGTTTTTATAAAACATACCAAATTCACCAAATCTATAAATATGTTAAGAAAATAGATAAATAACCATGGATACACTATAATATAAGCATGTGAGAAAATAACCAAGAAATAAACCAATCAAAAATGTAAAAGCACACCATTTATCCCCTAACCTATGGGTATACATTATAGATATTAAAGAAAAGGCCCAATATATGCCTAATGTGGATCCAACTAATATAACCTCTAGAATCATTAAACACACTAAAGTGACATAAAACCTCTTATGGAATTACATATATAAATAGTGACAAGTCTATTTCCCAATGCACTTAAGGTTACCCAATGTGCTAAGTGTTTTAAAACCCATTTCAAAACCAAAACCAACCTTTAAATAATTTAATCAAATTCTTGGTATGTGAAAAATAATTTTTAAATAAAAAACCTTTAAAAACATGTATATTTTCCAAAAAAAATCCATTCCAATGTTAAATAAATAAATTTCAATGAACATCAAAAATGAATTGATAAGAACTTGAGGTAATTCATGAATTAGAACCACTCATATAGATACAACTACCTCAAGAATGGAGGAAATATAATCTCTTTTGGAAATGGGGATTGGAAAGAAGAATATTGGCCTACTAAAGAAAATTCATGAGGGAAAACTATAAAGGGTCGATCAAGATATCATCCCAGTTATTAGACCTTAGAAAACCTACAACACACACACCACTTCCAAACTGAGGTCAGTAAGAAAAACAAGGGGAAAAGAGATTGTACGTACCTGAAGGAATACAAACCCACTACACCAGTGAACAAACACACTAATAAAAGTGATCTTGGGGAGGGATAAAGACCCATAAATTCCTAGGAGAAACTATCACATTATTGAGATGGATGCACCATGAAAGCATAAGGGATTTGCATGAGCGGTGAATAAAACCCACTGGGTATGAGGTATTTATGATATAAATATCAGTCTTACATCATAAATTTACCATAATTCATTTACACAAAAAAACACATCACCTTAGATTAAATAATCACGAGAGACAATTTTATGTCATAATAATGGGTTTTATAGTGTAAAACCATTTTATAGTATAAAAGGTTTTGTGGCTCGATGGGTTTCCACAGGTTGTTCCCAACATTGAACTTATGTCGTAATCTAGACATTTACGGTGTAAATATCTATTACGGGAAGTACCAAACATAGAATCCTATATGAAACTCCTATAAACATCTTGATGCCCTCCAAATCTTGTAACACGTTTATACCCATACTCCATTAATTCAAACAAACATACATCTCAGAACATTAAGTTATTTTCCCTAACAAAAACTCTCTATCCCCATAGCTCCCCAAATATACCCAAACAAAAAAGGGAGTAATTAATAAAGTCTAAAAGTACCTAAAGGAACGTAACATAATGTTAAACTCCCACTATCTCTTTAGGATATGTATCCCTTTTAATAAAGGTGATATTTTTGTCGACCAAAGCCTTCTTTTCTAATGGATTTTATAGATAATATTCTTTAGTTTCTATAGGATATCCTATAAGGATGCACTTTATGCCTCATAATGTTGGTTGGTTTCCAAATATATACTTAAAAAATTAATTACATCCTCATACATGAATATATTACACAATGGATTTATTCCCACACCATAACTCTTATGGAATTCTGCTTTTCTCTTTAGTTGTCAATCGGTTTGGTACATGTGCTGAAGTTTGTAATGTGTGACCCAAAAAGGATAGTGGAAGGATTGCATGAATCATCATCAATATCAATAGGTATTGGAAGGTGTAGTTCCTCCTTTCACTAAAACCATTCCATTATGTTGTATAAATATTAGTGAGTTGAGATAGTATCCTAAACTGTAACAAATCAACATTTTAATATATATTTTCCTTAAATAAATATTGTGCCTGATATCTTAATTCACACGCCACACTGAACTAAAATTATCCAATACATATTAGATGAATATAAAAAAGAAAACCTAATAGTAATAAAATCCCTAGTAAATAAAAATATTGTAATCAATTAATAATTCATATTAAATCTTACTAAAACACTTAAATTTTTAAAAGAACATTTTTCAATAAAAGCATTTTTTCTTTATATATTCTATTTTAATTTAAAATATAAATTTTATAATTTTATAAATTTAATTTTTAAAAATGAACTTAATTTTTGAATTTATCATGCCAAAATTATCTTAGGTTGAATTTTTGAGATTCTACTAAAATAATTGATTTTTAGGTGAATATTGGAAAATACCCATTTTGATAATACCGTCACTTTTATGACGTTATCATAATACATGAATGACTTTAGATTTTTTGAAACCATTTTTAAATAAAATATATATTTATAATTTAATTTAAATCATTTAAAAATACTATATTTAATTTATAAAATCCATGTATGAAGTTTTGGAAACTTAAGTAATATTTTACTCTAAAAACTGTTTTCATTCACTTATATTAAAAATTAGTTTTCATCACTTATAGAAATTAAATATAAAAAAATAGATTTCATATTTTTTTTCATTATTTTCATTTTATTTAATAAGTTCAATTTTATTTTTAGGTATAAAAGTATGACTACTAAGATTAAATTTAATGGCCCTGATAATGGTTAAAGGGTTATTTTCAAATAATTGTTTTATTATTATTGTGTAACATTTATCTTATAAATAAAATTGATCTATTTTATATAATGAATTTGATAATATTTTTACACATATATACAAATATATCATCACTCATTTAACTAGTAATCAATAATATATTATATTATGAATACATAATGGTGAAAACAACATTTTTTTACAAAATAGTTTTTCTATATATTAAATTTTTTAATTTAAAGTATAATTTTATTTTATTTAGAAATTGAATTATACTATATGAGGATTAAATTTAGTTTCATCACACACAAATTTTGTAAGAGTGGTTATATTATATTTTTACTAAAAAATAAATTACTTAGTTAAAAACTAGTTAGTGAGGAAAAAACCAAAATGATAAAATATAAAAATCAAGTGGTAAAAGAATTAAAACAAGTTTAAAACATGTTTTAAAATAGTGTTAGAGGATTTATCAACCTTATATCACCCCCAAACTTTATTATTTCTCACTTTTGGATCCATTTCCCCTTGGATAGTGCCATTTCATTATTGAAAAATAATGGGTATTCACAAAAATTCCCTTTTATTCACTTATAAAAGGGGATCACTTCCAATCTTACAATGATCCACTTTCCCCTTGAAATTTCCTTGATATTCAACCTAATTTTCCTATCATATAAGTCCCTTTCACTTACAAAAGTCCCTAGTCACTAGAAGTGCAACACCCACCTATCATTGATAATTTTTTATTTTTTATTATTTTAAATTAATTTTGGGATAATTAATTTTTGGAAGTCCCAGGCTTAAGATTTTTAATTTTAAGAATTTTTGTATAATGTACATTTTTCAAACTATTAGGAATAATAATGAAAAAAATATGCATGGTGTTATTTTAAATGCTTGGTTCCATTCGTTATGGTTAAAGAAAAGTTAATTAAACTATGTGGTGTCTTAGAAGAAACTATGTGGGCTATGTTTGGGTTCTCTAGTAGGGGGAGCAAGGTTAGCACATGGTTTTTCATACCGTGCGCATAAACCACGAAATTTACCCAAGGGGTTTTTTAAAAACTTCCTTAATATATTTTAGGGATTTTATACCCTTATCATTCCCCCTCTATCATATTGAACCCCCTCACTGAGAATCCATTGGTGCACGTGACCCCCCTCCATTATCCCTCATATCCCCATGCGATTTGCTCCTGATTTCTCCCTGATTCTTGGCCAATTGTCCATGGTATGAATTATTATACCCTATATTTCCTTTATCAATGTGTTTTTATTCCTCTTCCATTATTTTTTTGGTTTTTAGAAACCCTAGGGGTTCTAAGTTGGTTGATTGTTTATGTTATTCTCATTTATAGGGCTCATGTGGGTCCCTTATCACTTGTTTGGGTATCCTCCATTGGAGGTGATGCATTTCAACCCATTATATCTCATCCACCATTGATTTTTGGTTATTGTTTCAATGTAAAACCCTTATAATTTATTTTATAAATTAATTATTTGTTTTAAAGAATTTATTATAAATTTATAAGCATGTTATATGACATAGTTGAGTTACCTTGGTGTTTCAAGTGGATTTTTCACTTGTCATGGGCTTAGGACACATGTTAAGTTCTTGTAAATTTTATTGAGTGGTTATTTTAAAGAAAATTGGGTGTTTAAAAATTTATCTTGTGGTTTTATGTGGTTTTAATGCCCACTTTGGTTTTAATTGGCTTTCAAAATGGTCTAGATACTTAACATAGACCTTGGTCACATGCCAAGTGTTGGTTTAAATTTCCGTTTGTATTTTATAAATGGATTTAAATGTTTAAAAAATATATTTGATATTGGTTACACATTTTAAATGGGTGTGACTTATTTTAAAGTCTTATTTTATAAAAAAATGGGGTGTACCTATCTAAAATGATTTTGAGACCATGGATCTCATGGTGATTTGAAATGTAATTTAAAAATAGTTTTTTGGTTTTATAAAAATGGTTCATGGAACCATTTAGTTTTATTTCAAAATGGTTTATTATTAAAGAAGGTATTTTTGGAAAAAGTTAATTTCTAAATAAGGTTGAAATTTTGATTTCAGAAAAGTATTTCAACAGAGGTTTTAAAACTAGTTTACAAGTGTGTTTTGAAAAGTGATTTAAAAATTATGTGGAAATATATTTTCATCTCAAGATTTATGTTTTTAAGGGATATTTGGTACTTTATATAATCTTCTTAAAAGTTATAAACCCTCTCATAATACCCATGTAATGTTTTTTCCTATTGTGTATTGAGAATCCATGGGGGAAATATTTTATATTGACATGCATCTTATGATGTATATGCTTGGAATGTGTGATTGGGGTTGTTTCTTGTGAGAGTATGGGAGGTGAGGCATGAGTTATTTTCAAATACTCTATTCTTGTTGCATGTGATCTTGTTATTTCTCACCTCCTCTTTTGAATAATTATGGGAATCCTAGGAAGATATTATGTGACATTTATGAGGGGAATCCCTATCTTATATCATGTGTTTCTAACTAGGGAGTATTTTTTACTATGCCAAGATGGCTAGAAAAAAAGGGTTAGAGGGACCTTTTGTGGCCCATAGCTGGGGTATCCTCCTTATGAGGTTTATTTTCAAATAGTCTGATGGGACTATCGTGGATGTGGATAGGTTATTTATTATTGACCTAAGTTCCTAGTCTCTAGTACTATTCTTTTATTCCTTGAACATAGGGACATTTTCCATGATCATAATTTCTTTCAGGTCACTTTAATGGATTTCATTCTATGATTTTATTGTATTCTCCTAGATTATTTGACTATTTTATCCATTTATGGTTTGTATTACTTGAATTTTTTTTCTTAGTGCTTATGTGTGATTTATGTGTCACCTTGTGTGTTTCATGGTTTACTTTCAAAAAATATGTTTTGATATGGTTTGAAAGTTTGGTTTAAAGTTGAAAATGGTTTGGTTTTATTAAAATATTTTTTAAGAAATGGTTTTCTTTGAATGTATTTATGAAAAATAAGTTTTCATGACGTGCTTATAAAGAGGATAAATTTTAACTTGGTTTGTTTTCCAGGGTTTAAAGTCCACTTTCCTTGTTTTTAAAGTTTAATTTAAAATATTTAGTCATCCTTATTTTTACTTTATAAAAAGTGGTGGTTGTGTGAAAGTGTACATGTGGCATGTTTCTTGGTTTTTTTTCTAAAAAATGTGAAAACCAACTTTATACATCATGTTTAAACTATAAATTTATAAAATGTTTTTCTAATGGATTTCTAAAGTTTTGGTAGGTAATGAGCTAATGGGAATGTTTACGAATACTATTGTCTATAATTATAGTTTCAGGTTTTTATTCAGCTTCTAACCGCTATTTTAGAATTGATTGATCTGGTGATTGAGGTCAGTTATTTATTTTATGGAATCATCCAAGTAATCCCTTTTAATATTTTTTACAAACATAGGGTAGTGATATATTCTAGTGGTTTAAGAAAAGGAATATGGAGGTGACTTTGCATATTTGTATATGTAGAGGAGGGATACTGGGGTGAGAATAGATTTTGTTTGTTTACTTTATTTATTACATTGTTTATTTATATATATCTAACTTGGCATGGATGTTAGATATATGGATGGTTCATTCTAGTTTTTCATTAGTTTTTTATTGTTTCTTTTACTATGATTCTTGGGGAAAACAGTTCCCAAGTGTGTTCATGTGATGATCATGAACTATTTTTCATCTCGTGGGTATTAGGAATTCCCTTTGTGCCTATGGTAAGATAGTTCAGATGGAAGCTCAAGTCGGTTCTTTAAAATGGTATCATAGGATGTTACCCTTTCAATAAGAACCAAGACTCTTTTATCAGTATACCTATTATTATTTGGGAATGTTTGGGTAAGAATGAGTTATATTTGGATTTCAAGGATCAAGTGGTTGGTCATGAGTGGGTGATTGATCACCATGCTTCGTAACGATTCCCAAGTTACCATGGACAATAGTATTTGGATTTTGAATTCTGAATTTTTTTGGATTTAGTGTTCATTATGTATTGATCCTCATTGGCATAGTTTGAGTGGCCTTCGGCTCAGGTTGGATTTTTGGATGATAAATGATAATGGATTGGTGGCATAAGGTTTAAATTCATCGCCTAATAAATGATACACTGACCAAACACTCAATCTTGAAATGTATTATGAATTTTTCCATGACTGGAATGTGGTCCATCAAAGCATGTGGCTAAGTCGCACATAGTTATTCATCACATTTGGATTATTTTCTAGACCGATATTAAGAGATAGTTAAGGGTGAGGGATGAGTTAAGGTAGGTCTTGGGATATTTTGATGACGCAGGTCGAGTTTTGATGGTCCTATAGTGCACCTCTATTTTAGTTTGATTATGGTGTGAAATGGGTCTTTCTAGAAAATGAGGATTTTATGGTAAAAAATTGATTTCAAAGAAATACTTAGGATTTTTTATAAAATTTATTAAAAAAAATTAAAGCATTCAGGTTTGGAAATCAATCCTTGGGGCTTGTTTGAAAAATTGAATTGGATTTCTAAAAAATGCCTTGGTTTTAAAAATCCATTGGTTGTTTAATTATAAAGTAACTTAGAGCCCATGGGGTGATTTTTAAAAAGTAATTTTTTCATTTGATAAAAATAAAGTGAGAATTTTTTTGAAATGTGTTAATGAATGGTATTCTAGAAACACTAGTGGGTTCCTTGTTTTATAAAAATAATCGATGGTTTCTAAAACTGGGTGAAACTATTTTTGAATTACCTTGGTGATTGGGGTTTTAAAAAGAAATAATTTGTTTTATAAGTATTTGGATACTTTTAAAAGAATGTTTGTTTTGGAAAATGTATTTTTATCCCTTCAGGGATGTAGTGGTTTTTAAATAAATAAGTTTTGGCATGTGGGTTACCTTGTTTACTTGGTGTTATTATAACTTTTACCTTCATGGAGGTTAGGACCGGTTGATTTGATTTAGGGAATATGGTTAGGTTGATTCCATGTTCGATTATATATAAATATGCCTCTAGCAAATTTCACGATAAAGGTTGATTGTTTAACTTTAGGGTTATTTCTTCCCTTGTTCTTTTGGATCTTTTCTAGATTCCAAGTGGAGTGTCAAGTTTTTTTTTCACTTTTGGGGAGAGTTAGTTAATTAGATTTTTTTTGTGATATGTGGATAATAAATTGGATAACTTAATGAGGATTGTTTTGTTTGATCTATTGGATGAATGTTTTATCTTAGGATGATGGTTTATTTTTTGGATTCATGCTCAATGGATTTTTAGCCTTGTATCCTTGAGGTGGCTTTTTCCTTGGCTTCTATTTTTAATAAGTTTTGGATCATGAATTGATGTTTTTCCCTACAGAATTTATTTGAGTAGTGATAGTTTGATGTTTTCATTCCTCTTACTCTTTTTAAATTGTGTGCAATATTTTTTTAATGTTGTCCTTGTAGTGAGGGCCTTTCATGAGTTTAGCTTTATTATTAGGATGTGGTGTGAACTTGGGTGAGTGATTTAGGTTATTAGGACTGTTATAGAACTAATTGAGATTATGCACTGAATGGATTCAAGTTAAATTTGATTGGGTTTACCATGTGAGGGTAGCTAGGTGAGAGGTCATAGTTTTCATTGTTTTCTATCATTTGTTATACAAGGTTAGATCTCATGTCGTTTCTTTGATTAAGGATTTTTTATAATCACTAATGTATTTGGGTGATTTAAGATGCAATGGATTTGGTGAACTAGTCTCCTAAACTATGGTGGTTTTGTATTTTTTGGTTGTGGTTAATTTTATAGAACCAGTCTTAGGATCTTGAATGTTCTTTGTTTTTGGGTCCTTTTGTTGGACTATGATTCCTTTTTGGAGATGATATCGTTTTTTATACCTATGGATAGTAGAATCATGTGGTATATCTAATGGTTTTGATGAATCCTGGTTACCTCGGTGATTCTCCCATTATAGGAGTGGTTGTTTGGTGATTCACCATTTAGATCAATTATAAATAGTGGGGAGACCTCTGTTCAGTATCCCTTTGTTTAGAGTTTCTTATTAGTTACTCAGGGTTGATTCCTATTTAAGGTTTTTATCATTTATTAAGGAATTTTGGTGGATCTTTAGAGGATAGATCGTGTTTTAGGTTTCTTTGGTCTTATAGTCCCTTGAGTTGTCTTCAACCCTTTACACTTATTATGAAGGAGTGATGAGTTCTCCTATTTTTTGTTACCTTTACCTTGACTTGGGAATTTTGGGGGGAAGAAGGTGGCATAGTTGGGGGAATTATGAAACCCACCTATCCCTAATAATTTTTATTCTATATTATTTTAAATTAATTTTGGGCCAATTAATTTTTAGAAGTCTCGGGCATAATATTTTTAAGTGTTAATCATTTTTATAGTATTCATGGTTAGGAATAAACATGTAGAAACCATGTGTGGGTGTATATTAATGAGATAGTGTCATTCGGAATGGTTAGATAATAGTTACTAAAACTATGTAGTGTTTTAGAGGAACATTTTTGGGCTATGTTTGGGTTGTCTACTAGGGGAGGCATGTTTAGCATGTTGTTTTTCAAACCATGCACCAAAATCATGAAATTTACCCAAGGGATAAAATTTTTATTTTTTTACAAATAAACACTTAATATATTTTAGATATTTTATCCCTTTATTCCTCTCCCTCCATCATATTAAACCCCCTAGATGATAACCCTATGGAATGTGTGACCCCCCTCTACCGAACCTCCTCTCCTCACATTATTTTCTCCCAATTTCTTTAGTATTATTGGATGATTCTCTGTAGTATGAACTACTCTTTTCTCCCTTTACTTTCCCAACATTTTTTTCTTCCTCTCCCATCACATTTTTGGTTTATTAAAACCCTAGTGGTTCTAGTTTGTCCAATACTTTATGTTATTTTTATTTTTAGGGCTTGTGTGGGTCCCATCTCACTTGTTTAGGTGTCTGATGTTAGAATCAACACATTTCAGACTATTTTGTCTCATCCATCGTTGATTAGAGGTTGTTTTTTCTTTACAACTCCCTTGTAATTAATGTTATAGATTTATTATGTGTTTTAAAGGATTCATTATAAATTTAGAAGCTTGTTATATTCCATGGTATACTTTCCTTAGTGTTTCAAGTGGATTTTGTGCTTGGTATAGTCTTAGTCTACATACCAAGTTCTTGTAAAATTTTCTAAGTGGATATTTTAAAATGCCTTAGGTATTTTAAAATTTCTCTTATGCTTTTTTATGTATTTGGCATGCCCACTTTAGTTTTAATTGGATTTTAAAATGGTTTAGAGACTTATCATAGACCATGGTCACATGCCAAGTGTGGGTATAAACACTCATTTGGCTTTGCTAAAGGGGTTTAAATGTTTCAAAAATTTATTTTATGTTGATTCCAATTTTAAAATGGGTTTGATTTATTTTAAAGGATTGTTTTACAAAAAAGGGGGATTTTATTTGTTTGAAAATATTTTGTTGTAGTGGGTATCATAGTGAATTGAAATGGAATTTAAAAATGGTTATGAGGTTTTGTGAAATGGTTACTTGGAAACATTTGGTTTCCTTTTAAAGTGGGTTATTATTAAAGAAGGTATTTATATAAAATTGAAGTTCAAAATGAGGTTCCAAATATGATTTCAATAAGGTATTTCAAGAGAGGTTTTGAAACTTTTTTGCTGGTGTGGTTTGAAAATTGATTTCCAAATGGTGTAAAAATGTCTTGGAATCCCCAGATTTATGTGTCAAAGGCTCATTTTCCACTTTAAGTATTCTTTTTAAATTTTAGAAACCCTCTCATGATCTCTATGTAATGTTTTTTCTAATTATGGATTGTTACCATGTTGGGGAAATGTTTTATATTGGCATTCATCATGTGATGTCTATTCTTGTAATGTGTAATTGGAGCTATTTCTTATAAGGGTGTGGGATTTGATATGTGAGTTATTTTCAAATGATTTATTCTTGTTTCATGTGGTCATGTGATTTTTCACCACCATTTTAGACTTATAATGGGAGTTCTAGGGAGATAGAAGGTGACCTATATGAGTGAAAACATTATCATAGAATGTGTGTTGTTGACTAGGGATTATTTTCTTAACTACACCAATACATCTAGACCAACAAGGGTAGAGAGCCCTTTTATGGCCTATGGTTGAGGAATTCTCCCTAAGTTTTTTTATTTTATAATAATTTGATAGGACTAATAGCGGTGTGGATAGATTCATCAGTATCATTCTAGGTTCCTTATCACGAGTTTAGGTCTTTTATTACTAGAACGTAGGGACATTTCTCATGACACTTAGGTCCTTTTAGGAAACTTTTGTTTTCTTAAAAGAGTTTTAATGAAATAGTTTTCCCTTGAAATTGTTTATGAAAAAAGAGTTTTCATGAGGTTCTTGGAAAGTGGGTTGGATTTTAAATTTGTTTTTTTCATGCTTTAAATTCCCCTTTACTTGGATTAAGATTTTAATTTAAAATATTTAATCATCATTATTTTTATTTTATAAAAATGGATAGTTGTTTAAAAGTGTGTGTGCACTGTGTTTCTTGGTTTTGTTTTATAAAGCATGTGAAAACTTAATTTATACGTTATGTTCAAACTAGCACTTTAAAAACAATTTTACTAAGTGATATCCATAGTTTCAAAGAGAGGTGACTGACTGGGCATGTTTATGATCACGCCTATCTATCATTACAGTTTTAGTTATTGATTCGTCTTTTGATTACTCTTTAATAATTTATTGATCTAAAGATTTAGGTTAGTAATTTATTTTATTACCTTGTACAAGTAGGCCTCTTTTCTGATTTCTATAAATGGATGGTAGTAA
The DNA here is from genome assembly GCA_963277665.1 of Viscum album. Classification (NCBI taxonomy): domain Eukaryota; kingdom Viridiplantae; phylum Streptophyta; class Magnoliopsida; order Santalales; family Viscaceae; genus Viscum; species Viscum album. Next base: position 617,878,621 of record OY728162.1, read on the forward strand.
TATCTATTGGTGGTTGGAGTAAAGGCATTTGGAGGTGGCTTTACATATTTGCATATACAGAGGAGTGAGACTGGTGGTGAGTGGAGAGTTTATTTGTTTACTTTATTTAATACTTTGTTTATTTTTTAATATCTAATTTGGAATGTATTTATGATATATTTATGGTTCATGTTGATTTTTTTAGTTTTATTTTGTTACTTTTACTCTAATTCTTTGGTGAAATTGTTCCCAAGTGTGTTCTTGTGATACCCAAGCACTAGTTGCTAGCTTGTGGGGATCAGAAATGCCTTTCAAGACAATGGTGAGTTAGTTAAAGTGTCTATTAAAATGTTATCCAGGGCCAGTTCATTATAAGAAGTTATCCTAAGCCCTTAATTTCTAAGGATACTTTCAAGAGAAATTTTAAGGTCCTAAAGTGAGTATTATTTAAACCTTAAAATTTTATTCTTAATATTTCTCTTCCAAACCTATCTTTAACATAGTAATATAATGACCTAAGTATCATTATTATATGGAAGTTTTATTATATTAATGGAAAACCAATTATTTATTCCATCCCATCCACTTAGAAAAACAAAATAATGTCGATCTTGCGTTTGTGTAGACTACCACCTCCACAAAGTGATGTCTTATGTTTTTCACCATTGCCACTCTTCACTGGTTATAAGGATAAAATTGAAGAATAAATTTTGAATATATAATATAATTATTATTTTTAAGAGACAAATTATAATCCACCTTCATTCCCTCTCATTCATTTGTAAATGAAAACATTAACCGTGTGTTGTGCGGACTACTACCTCTATGAAGTAACGTATCTTATTCTTTATTTAGTTTATTTATTATTTATTAAAATTTATTAAAATATGATTCAAAACCATAAAATATTTAAATAATATCATTATTTTTATTTAATAATGAAATTATTTCAAAATAAATAACTTTCATAACCATAATCATAATCATCCATTAATTATGGTATGTTCATGTTTGGGTCATTCTGACCACCTACTTGAACAATGTTATAAAACTATATCATGGATGAAAATTTGAACTTAAATAATAATATTATTATAATTTAAAAATAAATTCATGATTTTTTTGTGGTTTTATAAATTTTATATTAAGTATTTAACTTATTATTAAAATATCATATTCAATCACTCAAATTATTGAAACAAGCCGACACTGATTCAATTTTCATGAAAAATAAGTAAAACACTTAAGGAATAAGATAATAGATTTATAAATAAATATATTTTATATATTTTATTTCCTTTAATTATCTATTAATTATAAAAAAAATTATCAAATAATGGGTGCCAAAATTGACATCATAAATCATGTGAGAAGCAATTAATGTTATTGACACCCGATGGTAAAAATAAGTTATAAATAACTTATATATTCATAATAAATGATCATAAATAAAGTATAAAAAAGTTAATATATATGATTAAGGTTATGAAATATAATATTAAGATATTTATGATTGTTACAAAAGATCTTATAGTGCATTAAACTAAGTGGGGAAACAAGGTAAGTGTTTCTTTATCTCATTTTCAACTCCATGAGACATGTTTGATATTGTGCACAATTATTTTTTATATATAGTGTATTAATTTCCCTATTTCTTTAATGTATAAAAATATCTTCCATTTCATGAGATTTTAATGTCCATTTCATGATATTCCTCTCAAGATCCTTTGATTCATACTTTACCAATACCATGAGAGTTTTATCACCAATCTCATTTTCAAATAGATATTACTTTTGAAAGATAATCCATTTTGGGAATTTGTATAATTTTCTCTATAAAAAAAATATCATTTTATTATACTATGGTCATTCTTGGGGTTTTACTTGTCTTATCTCTATTTTATTTTCCCCCTTGGCTCATTTTTACCCATTTTAAGGAAACCAAACCTACCTCTTCTTTTTGTTCAAGAATCCTTCTCTTCTATGAACATATTCATTGGATTATTTTTAAAATAAACATATTTATATCATAATAATTTATTAATTTAATTTTCTGATAATTTAAATTATTTAAAAGTTTTAAATAAATTTTGAATGATTTCCATGTGAGTTGTTTTCATCAAAGTGTGAAAAGAGTCTATTTTTAACATTTTCCACATGAACACATATTTATATTGTTTTTATATTTTTATATGAAATTTATTATCTATTTTTTTAATGTTTTATAAAGGAAATTATTATTCTCCTGGTTTTATAAAATATTTCTACTTCAATAAATCTTTTTAAAAAGATCTAGAATGCATCTTATTTCCAAATTAATTTTCTTATTACTCCTAAAAAAATTATCTAACTCAACATCCATTGACATATTTTATACTTGATAAAGTATATTCTTGAAAAGATATCATACACCTTATTTGTTAAGATGGATTATAGAATGTTCTTTTGTAAAATAAAAATGATTTATAGTTTTCTTTGTCTTTCCTAAAAATCCATTGTGAATAAGGATTATTTTCTCCCAATACCTTTTCTCTGTGAACACTCTATATTTTCATCCTTTGATTAAAGGGTACTCACTTAGATGTCATTCATCAATTGATTGGGGAAATTATTGACTAAATCATATACCCTTTATCTATATATTTTAAATACCATATACTTTATTTAATGATATTAAAATATAAAGTTATTTAGTATCATTGGATACCCATTTATATTATATGGTTTTATCATGTTTATTGATGGAATTATGAATGTTTTCCTTAATTAATTTCATTTAAAAGGGATATGAAACTAATTTTATTTATATGTATTATTTATGATATGATTGATTTATTATGGCACACATATGTAAGGATTATTATGGTTGGGGTCCTATATCATCCTTCAATGCATTGGTTTAAGTTGATATCTCATGAGATAGTCAGACGTGGATATAATTATTTGTTCACATAGGCATGGGAATAATGAATTTTCTTGCATTTTTAGGCATAGACATAAAGAGTTTGTTTACATATCCATGAGAATAATTATTTTTATCATAAATTTTTATAATGCTTATGGTTGTGCCATATTTTCAATTTGTTTTCATATTATACACATTTCTATGATGCCTTTCATTTAAGGTTATGCAACATTTCCTTGGTATGCCACACTCTTATGCTTATTATTATGGAGAATGATTGTCAATTCATGTTACTAAACTCTTTTCATTCATGTTTTATAATGTGCACCATAGCAGGTACTATAGCAGATACTGTAGTGGGAACTGTGCAGTACTATAGCAGGTACTGTAGCGGGGACTATAGCAGGCACTGTTTGGCACTGTAGCATCTAGGAATTTGCCCCCGTTTGGGCCTTTGGGCCACCGATTTGGTCCCCGAGTCCTTTAAGGCATTCGGGCCACCCAAGACTTTAGTTCAGTAAGGTCTTTGGGTGACCTCAATGTGGCATCCCGCCTTTTGATAACATAAACTTTCATTACATTACACAAAACTGAGGATCTTTAAGGTTTAGTGTCTTGGAAACCAGGAACATAATACATGAAAACAACATAAAACATTCTTCTCAAACACTTTAAAGGCTTCTAATTAAGTTCATCTTAGGTTCATTACTGCATCTCATAACCTGGGGACATACATTAAAAGAAAGGGTGAGCAGAAGGCCCGGTAAGGGAAACAAGAGATACATTTTACATGTGAACTTGAGATACTTCAATAAGGTCATGAAAAGAACTTTAAGGCATGAGAAAGAAATCATGAGGCATATCATAATAAAAATAACGTTTTTCATAACTTGAAGATGTGGCTACAACATTTAACATAGAAAATAATTTTCGTTTCACCAAAGTCCATCCCCAAGGTGTCATTAAAATTACCAAGGTTATTCACCAAGGCGTCGTTAAAAATGGTAATCTCAAGAGATTAAGTCTTTACCCAATGCATTGGAGTGCTATTAGGGCGCACCCTTAAATTTGTCTTTATCATCATGTGAGCCACATATATCATCATCAATAATTTTATAAACAACCCAAATAGTATAAAATAAATGGGTTTCATTCCATAATCATAACGTTTTAAAAACTGCTTTAAAGACGTGATCTTTATGTCACTTTAAACCCACAGAAAGGGAAAGAGGGTCTCATGTATGTAAATACTAGAATTTAAAATATAACAACTTGGTATATATGTTAATACCCCTATATAAGATATATCTTTGATTATTCACTTAATAAAATAAAAGAACTTTAGAAAAAGAGAGAGACATTTTGAGACGGAAATTCTGTAGCATAACGGCTATGTTTCGGGGTTTTAGAAAACATTGAAAAGAGAGGGGACATGGCTCAAACCTTCATAAATGACCCATAAAACAGTAGAGTGACATAATATGAAGGATATATGAACATGGTAATGAAATTTTAAGGACATATCATTTGAAATGAAAAACATGGAAGGAAGACAAAAATTAGATTTCTCTTATGAAAATTCGGCAGCCTAACGGCGTCACTTAAACTTCAACAAAAATGAATTGACGAGATAAAATAGGGTCTCTAATCATATGAACATAAAAGTTAAGTATGATAGATATAGAGATAATACCCCAACATAATAAAAAGGAACTTTAAATACTTGACATGAAAGTAGAACTTTAAAAAATGAGAAGGGTGAAAGAATCCCTTAAAAATCCGACAGCCTAACAGCGCCACTTAAACATTCTTAAAACGAATTGAAGAGAGAAATAGGGGGTATCTCATAATATTAACATGAAAAGGGAAGTAATATGAATATAAAATAACATCCTCTAACATAATAGCATGGAGCATAAAATAAATGACATAAAAGAGATTACTTGAAAAGAAAGAGAGAGGTCGGATCCCTTACCTTAAATGTAACTCTTAAAACTCAAAGGTTGGGACCTTGAGAGGCTTGAGGAAACCTTGGGAGGACTTATTGGGAGGTAAGGAAACCATAACTTCGTTGAGAATGATTTTGAAGTTGAAAGGATGAGAGAATGGCTTGGTATTTATAGGGAAAGTGAGGTGATACTTTAATAATTTCAAGGGACACCTCACAAGTGGTTTTCTCAAAACCATGGGCTCTCCCATGGTATTTCCCATGGATTTAGGCCACATGGGGCCCTTAATAAAATACTTCATCACCTTTGGTCGGCCAACCCTTAAAATATCTCATGAAATCATCATGACACAGTTATGATGTCATTAAACATACCGAAACCCTAAAAATGCATTTTTACTATTCACTGAAAATTCATCTTTCTCAGAAAAAACCCAAAATTTCACCTAAACCAAATATCGATGCTCTGATTACAAATATGAACTCCATTTTATAAAAATAATTTTCTAAATATTTTTAATTTAATTTTTAAATAAAAACACTATTCTCCGAAAATTCATTTTTTCAGAAAAATCCCCAAAAATTACCATAACATAATATCGATGCTCTAAGTTCAAAAATGAACTCCATTTTATAAAAATACTTATATAAATATTTTTAATTTAATTTTTAATTAAAAAAACACTATTCACTCGAAAAAACTAATACTTGACTAATGGTTTATGAAACCATTATTTACCCATTTTATTGAATCACATTACTTAATCTAGGTGTCTAAATTATATTAAAACTTTATTTAAGTGAGATTAATAATCCATTTGGTCACATTACTAATACTAAGCGTAAAATCACTATTCATAATTTACTATTCATCAAAAATTAAGTTGATCTTATTAGACTCCAAATTCCTTACTGAACACTTTTGTAGAAGACCATTTTTTGAAAATCATTACCCATCATTAATTATTTAAGGTTTACATAAATATTTTAAAATATCATTTTTTTTCAAAATTCATCAATAAAATACATCCTAAAATTATCTGGAAATTTGAAATTTCACAAACTTCACTAAAGGAAGAAATCTCAATTTATTCATCCCAAAGGATTACACAAAGAAGCAATGGTCTCGTCACATAGCCCCTTATAACACCAGCATATGACCTAAGTGTAAGGTGTGCTATGGTGAGAGAATCTAAGGGAGGCTCAGATAACATTTCCCTAGTAGTAATCTCTAATAACTTGAACTTCTCCCGCAGGCCTTTCCGTTCAAGCTTGACACGCTGGAGTTCGGCTTTGGCTTGGTCCAAAGCGAAGCCCAAAGATGCCACCTCCTTCCCAAGCTCTGATAAGTGGGCTTCATAAGGTTAGAGTCTACTGGATGAAGCCATCGACTCCTCTTTCTGCATTAACCATTAACATCTCTATTAAATCGTTAAGAGTAAGTTAATATACTATTCAAAAAGTTTGGGTCATTATATTATTTCCCCCTTAAGAAATTTTGTCCCCGAAATTTTATACTTGAGGCCTAGACGAAAAGGTGTGGGTACTTTTGCTTCATTGTTTCCTCAAGCTCCCAAGTCACTTCTTCATACTTATGATTCTTCCACAACACTTTCACAAGGTGGGTAGTCTTATTTCGTAGAACCTTGTCTCTACGGTCTAAGATCTCCACTGGCTGCCCCTCATAAGAGAGGTCATGTTCCAGTTGTACCACCTCTGGGTTTAGTACATGCGAAGGGTCGGGTATGTACTTCCTAAAGAGAGATACATGGAAGACATCGTGAACTTGAGCTAGGTTCGGTGGAAGTGCTAGTTGATAGGCCACTACTCCTATGCGATCAAGGATTTCATAGGGGGAAATGTACCTAGGGATGAGCTTCCATTTCTTCCCAAACCGCATGAATATCTTCCATGGAGAAATTTGAAGTTAGACTTTGTCACCAACACCAAATTCCAATTCCCTTCGACGATTGTCATCATAGCTCTTCTGCCGACTCTGAGCAGCCTTTATGTGTTTTTGGATGGCATGAAACTGTTCTGTCATCTTTTACACAAGATCAGGCCCAAGAAGCTTTCTCTCACTAGTTTCATCCTAACAAGTAGGAGTTCTACATCGCTTTCCATACAGAGCTTCATAGGGTTCCATCTGAATACTCGAATGGAAGCTGTTGTTATAGGAGAACTCAACTAATGGGAGGTGTTGATCCCATCCACCTTTAAATTACATTGAGCATAATCTCAGCATGTCTTTGAGTGTCTGAATAGTCCTTTCATATTGGCCATTAGTTTGAGGATGATAGGCCGTACTAAAATTCAATTCAGTATTCAGATCATGTTGAAGACTTCTCCAGAATTTTGATGTGAATCTTGGATCACGATCAGACACGATGGATATTGGTACCCCATGCAGCCTTACCACTTCCTTTACGTATATCTTGGAAATTTGATCCAGAGAGAAATCTTCTCTAATAGAGATAAAATGGGCGGTCTTAGTGAGACGGTCTACAGTAACCCATATCACATTGTTTCCTTTGGATGTTTTTGGGAGACCAGTTACAAAGTCCATAGTGATATTATCCCACTTCCATACTGGTATGGGTAGCGGTTGTAATACCCCCTTAGGAAGTTGTCGTTCTGCCTTTACTTGTTGACACACCAGGCACCTTGTAGTGTAATCAGCAATCTCCCTCTTCATGTTATCCCACCAATAATGATCACGAAGGTCTCTATACATTTTAGTGCTTCCCGGATGTGTAGAGAAAGTAGAGCTATGAGCTTCATCCATCGGTTCTTTCTTTATCTTCGGAATAGATGAAACACATATTCTTGTACAAAATTTCAATACACCTTCTTGATCAAAATTGAAATCAGGGAACTTCCCATCCTTTACAGCCTCAAACTTCTCCTACAGCAAATGATCTTATTTTTGAGCCTTCTTGATCTTCTCTAGTAATGAAGGTTGAGAAATCATTTGGGATAAGGTTGATGATGCCCCTTACCTTACAATTCCCATGTCCAGTTTTACTAGATCTTTAATCAAGGGATCTCCTAGGATCCTCATTGTTGGTAGAACAACAGGGTATTTCCTACTTAACGCATCCGCGACTTTTCTTGATCTTCCAGGGTGATAATGAATTGAACAATAATAGTATTTAATAAGATCCAACCATCTCCTTTGTCTCGTGTTCAATTATTTCTATGTGAAAATATACTTTAAACTTTAGTGGTCGGTGTATATATCACATTTCTCCCCATATAGATAGTGTCTCCATATCTTTAGAGCAAAAACAACTGCCGCTAGCTCTAGATCATGCATAGGATAATTCTGCTCATGAATCTTCAACTGTCGAGATGCATAAGCAATTATCTTGTCATTTTTCATGAGGATGCACCCAAGCCCTTTCAGAGATTCATCGCTAAAAATAACGAATCCTTCTCTGATAGAGGGTAGTGTTAACACAGGTGCAGTAACCAATCTCTTCTTCAGCTCTTGGAAACTTTCCTTTCATTCCTTTGTCCAAATGAACTTAACCCCTTTTCGAGTCAACTTGGTTAGTGGATTAGAAATCCATGAAAAGTTTTTCAAAAACCTCCTATAATATCCCACTAAACCAAGGAAACTACGAATCTCAGTTTCTGTTGTGGGTTGAGGCCACTCCTCCACAACCATTGTCTTTGCAGGGTCAACCGAGATTACTTCATTAGTTACGATGTGCCACAAGAAAGCCACTTGTTGTAACCAAAACTCACACGTTCTAAACTTTCCAAAGATCCTCTCCTTCCGCGGAGTTTTCAAAATAACCCTCAGATGATCTTCATGCTCGTCACGACTTTTTTAATATATCAAAATATCATCAATAAAAACTACCACAAAGTTATCAAGGTAGTCCTTAAAGACTCTATTCATCAAATCCATGAAAATAGCAGGAGAATTAGTAAAGCTGAAGGGCATAACAGTAAACTCATAATGTCCATATCTGGATTGGAAGGCAGTATTTGGGATATCTTCCTTCTTCACCCTCAGTTGATGATAACCAGATCGAAGGTTAATCTTAGAGAAGAATTGAGCCCCATGAAGTTGGTCAAATAAATCATCAATTCTTGGAAGAGGGTATATATTCTTCACTATGATCCCGTTTAGTTCTCTATAATCAATGCATAGCCACATTGATCCATCCTTCTTCTTCACAAAGAGAACTGGTGCTCCCAAAGGAGACACACTCGGTCGGATAAACCCATTCTCCAACAAGTCTTGGAGTTGTTTCTTTAACTCTTCTAGCTCCACATTTTCCATTCTATACGGGGTCTTTGATATCAGTTGAGATCTAGTTATGAGTTCAATGGAGAACTCTAACTCTCTTTCTGGGGGAGGTCCAGGTAACTCCTTAGGAAATACATCCATGTATTCCTAAACAATCAGAACATCTTCTATTTGTATACTCTCTTTTCCTTCTTCATCATCACTGATTAACTCCATAAAGAAAGCTATAGGAGGTGCTTCTAGATAGGGATCAGTTCAGGATATCTCTCCTTGGAAGATAATTGTAGGTTGTTCATTCAAGACTACTGAGATTTCCTTACTTCTATATTTGATCTTAGCATTATACTTTGAGAGCCAGTACATCCCTAGTATAACGTCGAATTCCAACATGGGAATGACTAATAGATTTGAGATAAGATTGTGCTCACTAAAGTAAACACTAGAGTCTCTAAACACTGTTGATGTATGGATAATCCCACTTGGAGTCTTGACTGACAACTCTACCTCAAGCAGTTCGGGTATTGATTCTATATTCTTTGCAAACTTGGAGGAAATAAAGGAATGCGTAGAACCAGAATCAAACAAAGTAGTTGCTAGTTTTTAGAGGACAACAAGATTACTTACTACCACGTCATTCGGAGCTTCAACTTCAGTTGTTGTGATGGCAAAATCACGAGCTTTCTCCCCTAGCCTTTGCTGAGGTTGATGGTAATTCCCCTCCACTGCCCTTGGATATGGACAGTGATTAGCAAAGTGCCCAAGTTGTCCACACTTAAAGCAATGGACTTCGGGTAGGGCCAGAACCATATTTCCTCTGTCGTTAGTGTTGGGGAGTTGAGGCTTCACCTCACTACGACAATTCTGAGCAATATGGCCTCATCTTCCACACTTGTAGCACTTGACACTTCCGATCAAGTAGTGCCCTGGATGCTTCTTCCCACATTTATTGCATGTGGTAAGTTTCATTTTCTTTCCACCTCTTTCCTGATCAAAAGTATTCCCTAAACTGGGCTCCAATGATCACTTCTTTTCATTTGATTTATGAGACCACTGTGTCTCACCAAACTCTAGCTCGACTTTCATTGCACTCCGCACGATCTCCTCGTAGCTATTGTAGTCTCGGTTGGCTAGATTCTTCCACAGATGAGGTATCAGTCCACCAAAAAATCTATCAACCTTCCCACTTGGATCCATGACAAAGCTAGAGGTATATCGTTAAATTTGGGTGAAGTTCATCTCATAGATTTTGACAGATTCGTTCTCCTTCTGCTTCAGCTCGAGAAACTCTTTCTCCATTCCCGTTCTCATGGAACGAGGGAAATACTTATTAAAGAATATTCCCCAGAACTCTTCCCACTCCATAGCTTCCATATCTCCTCTAGGATTTGTGTTTTTGACCAGTGACCACCACTGATCAGCTTCTCCCTCTAGGCAGTAAACAGCAAGGGTGACTTTTTCTTGTTCCGAACAAATGAGTACAGAAAAGATCTTTTCAATGGAGCTTATCCATTGTTCCGCAACCAATGGGTCAGTAGATCCACTGAATGTTGGTGGTCATTGACGCATGAAGGACTCAACAGAGTGTTGTTCCCTTTGTGGTAAGATCATCCTCTCAGATTGATTCAAGTTATTACTCATAACTTGAGTTAGTTGGTTCATCATTCGCATGAATGTTTCCATTCTGGCTTCCATCGGAGGGATGTCAGCACATGGTGCATTGTGGTCACCATCTGCACGGTTCCTCCTATTGCCCTCCATTTTCTAAAGGGATAAAACCTTAGTGAGAAACTTATTTCATTTATGAATATTTTAACTAAGACTTCATGCTTAGACAATTACATTTCTCTATAATTCCTTTATAATGATTCATAAAAATCTTGTGATTAACCAAACATATCCCCCAGGAGTGTCGTAACCAAGAGTGCAGCAAGGCCCATTATCGTGCACCAGTTCCCGTTCGATTCTAGCTCAAAGCGGTGTTTTCGGGTTTTACCCCTATGTACATTTGTGCCAGATCCACCTCTACCTTCTTGTATCTAGACAGGGATGTATTTGTTTGATAAACCACTTACTCAATACTTACCAAAATACCAGGAAGTTTTCCTATATTTAAACTTTTCTATAGGGTTCTTCCTAAAGTTTTTATATCCTAATTTCCACAAATAACTAAACCATCCTTTGATACCAACTGTGGAATCTCACCTTTTTATAACATAAACTTTCATTACATTACACAAAACTGAGGATCTTGAAGGTTTAGTATCTTGGAAACCAGGAACATAATGCATGAAAACAACATAAAACATTCTTCTTAAACACTTGAAAAGCTTATCTTTAAGTTCATACTAGGTTCATTACTGCATCTCATAACCTGGGGACATACATCAAAAGAAAGAGTGAGAAGAAGGCCTAGTAAGGGAAACAAGAGAAACATTTTACATGTGAACTTGAGATACTTCAATAAGGTCATGAAAAGAACTTTACGGCATGAGAAAGAAATCATGAGGCATATCATAATAAAAATAACTTTTTTCATAACTTGAATATGTGGCTACAACATTTAAAATAGAAAATCATTTCCATTTCACCAAGGTCCATCCCCAAGGTGTCATTATAATTACCAAGGTTATTCACCAAGGTGTTGTTAAAAATAGTCATCTCTAGAGATTAAGTCTTTACCCAATGCATTGGAGCACTATCAGGGCGCACCCTTAAATTTGTCTTTATCATCATGTGAGCCACATATATCATAATCAATCATTTCATAAACAACCCATATAGCATAAAATAAATGGGTTTCATTCCATAATCATAACGTTTTAAAAACTTCTTTAAAGACATGATCTTTATGTCACTTTAAACCCACGGAAAGGGAAAGTGGGTCTCATGTATGTAAATCCCATAATTTAAAATAGAACAAATTGGTATATATTTGAATACCCCTATAGAAGAGAGATCTTTGAGTATTAACTTAATAAAATAAAATAACTTTAGAAAAAGATAGAGACATTTTGAGACGGAAATTCTACAGCATAACGGCTATGTTTCGGGGTTTTAGAAAACATTGAAAAGAGAGGGGACATGGGTCAAAACTTCATAAATGACCCATAAAATAGTATAGGGGCAGAATATGAAGGATATATGAACATGGTAATGAAATTTTAAGGACATACCATTTGAAATGAAAAACATGGAAGGAAGACAAAAATTAGATTTCTCTTATGAAAATTCGGCAGCCTAACGGCGTCACTTAAACTTCAACAAAAATTAATTGATGAGATCAAATAGGGTAACTCATCATATGAACATAAAATTTCATTATGATAGATATATATATCATACCCCAACATAATAAAAAGGAACTTGAAAGACTTTACATGAAAGTAGAACTTTAAAAAATGATAAGGGTGAAAGAATCCCCTAAAAATTCGGCAGCCTAACGGCGCCACTTAAACATTCTTAAAACGAATTGATGAGAGAAAGAGGGGGTATCTCATCATATGAACATAAAAAGGGCAGTAAGATGAATATAAAAGAACATCATTCAACATAATAACATGTATCATAAAAGAAATGACATAAAAGAGATTACTTGAAAAGAAAGAGAGATGTCGGATCCCTTACCTTAAATGTAACTCTTAAAACTCAAAGGTTGGGACCTTGAGAGGATTGAGGAAACCTTGGGAGGACTCCTTGGGAGGTAAGGAGACCAGAACTTCTTTGAGAATGATTTTGGAGTTGAAAGAATTAGATAATGGCTTGGTATTTATAGGGAAAGTGAGGTGATACTTTAATAATTTGAAGGGACACCTCACAAGTGGTTTTCTCAAAACCATGGGCTCTCCCATGGTATTTCCCATGGAGTTAGGCCAGATGGGACCCCCAATAAAATAATTCATCACCTTTAGTCGGCCAAACCTTAAAATATCTCATGACATTATCATGACACAGTTATGATGTCATTAAACATACCGAAACCCTAAAACTGCATTTTTACTATTCACTAAAAATTCATATTTCTCATAAAAAAACCCAAAATTTTACCTTAACCAAATATCGATTCTCTGATTACAAATATGAAATCCATTTTATAAAAATAATTTTCTAAATATTTTTAATTTAATTTTTAAATAATAACACTATTCTCCGAAAATTCATTTTTTCAGAAAAATCCCCAAAAATTACCAAAACATAATATCAATGCTCTGAGTTCAAAAATGAACTTCATTTTATAAAAATATTTTTCTAAATATTTTTAATTTAATTTTTAATTAAAAAAACACTATTCACCTGAAAAAACTAATACTTGACTAATAATTTATGAAACCGTTATTTACCCATTTTATTGAATCACATTACTTAATCTAGGTGTCTAAATTATATTAAAACTTTATATAAGTGAGATTACTAATCCATTTGGTCACATTACTAATCCTAAGCATAAAATCACTATTCATAATTTACTATTCATCAAAAATTAAGTTGATCTTATTAGACTCTAAATTCCTTACTGAACACTTTTTCAGAAGACCATTATTTGAAAATCATTACACATCATTAATTATTTAAGGTTTACGTAAATATTTTAAAATATCCTTTTTTTCAAAATTAATCAATAAAATACATCCTAAAATTATCCAGACATTTGAAATTTCACAAACTTCACTAAAAGAAGAAATCTCAATTTATTCATCCCAAAGGATTACACAAAGAAGCTACAGTCTCATCACATAGCCCCTTATAACACCAGCATATGACCTAAGTGTAAGGTGTGTTATGGTGAGAGAATCTGAGGGAGGCTCAGATAACATTTCCTTAGTAATAATCTCTACTAACTTGAACTTCTCCCACAGGCATTTCCGTTTAATCTTGACACTCTGGAGTTCGGCTTGGGCTTGGTCCAAAGAGAATCCCAAAGATGACACCTCCTTCCCAAGATCTATTAAGTGGGCTTCATAAGGTTCAAGTCTACTGGATGAAGCCATCGACTCCTCTTTCTACATTAACCATTAGCATATCTATTAAATCATTAAGAGTAAGTTAATATACTATTCAAAAAGTTTGGGTCGTTACACTCAAGGCCTTCGGGCCACCTTAAGTACAGATGCAAACCATACAACCTACAAGGAACAAGCTCTATAAAGAGGACGAACAAGGAGCTTTCACCATAGAAGAAGCTACACAGATTGCAAGAATAAGAGGGTATGTCACCTTACATTGGGACAAGCCTGTGCATGCATGAGATAGCCTAGTCGAACAGCCATGCTAAGGTGGAGAGATGATTTCACGATGAAGATATTGGGGAGGAGCAGTTCTAAGTAGCTAGTCTGGGTTGTATGTAATGTTTGAAGCCTATGGACAATGAATTCCTCTAAGGACTATGGGTCATGTAATACTTACACCTACGGGCCTTGTAAGGGTTCCACCTCACCCCTTGAAAGGTTTATTATCAAAAATAAATTAAAAATGAAGGCCTTCGGTCCATTGAATGGATGGATGATTTTTAACCTTACTGAGATCCTAGGATCACCCCTTTCTTATTTTTCTATTTCCTTAGGTTATGAAGAAAAGTAATATGTATGATGTGTCTAGAATGGTATTTTTTGTGGAGAATTTTTGTGTGATGTTTAAGACTTGTTATAAATTAATTAGTTTCTTATATAGTGGGAGAAATTTCCATTAGTTGAAATGATGGGTTTTGTTAGTTTATGTTTTATCCTAATTCTCTAAAAATCTAAACCTAAAAGATCATGGGAATATATTGTAATTAAATATTTTCTTTAAGTCGTGTAATAATGAGATGTTCATGTCCAATAGGCATTATAGTTGGTATCAGATCTAGGTTTAGATAACTTTATAGGTTAGGATGTTACTTGAGGATAGTTTAAGGGTTGATAAGTTAAGGTTAATCATAATTTCAAAGGTATAGAAAACTCTTTTGGTTATTTGAGGTAATATTTAATGTTTTGGGATTAATATAAGATAATTTTAGTGAAACCCCTAGGGATAAGTCTAAGAGATAAGAATAAGTATAGGATAACATCACAAATTTTTTGTAAAGTAGAGATTGTGTGGTTTTTCCTAACAATGACTTCCCTATATGGATATTGTCAAGTGGATACATTTGTGGAATATAAGCACCTATAGGTAATCACCCCAAAAGGATAGTTGAGAATCAACTTAATATTAACTCTGGTGCATGATGAGTGTTCCTAAGACTATTCACCTAGCTAGAAACTCTGGGGAGATATAATATGGTTAATTCACATTCTCTTTAATGAACCATTATAAAGGATTTGATTATGATGTTAACTAATGAGGTTAGAGAACCTAATAGAAAAATGAACATGGATTACCAATGATTAAACAAAGAGAGTTATAGATTGAACTGAAAGTGTGATATGTTTAAAATGAAGGTGATGTAGAGGAAGATATCTTCATACTGATGTTTTCATATTCATATTTTGGATATTATCATAACCATTTTGGATTTATTATTTTTTAGAATGGGATCACAAAAATGAAGCTGGGAAAGGTATTTTTCTAGAAACCACTATGTTTTATAACTAAATAATGGAGCATACTTAAATTGAGAATTTTAGTATATTCTTATTATGATGGAAAATGTGAGCTTCCTAGTCTTACCTAAGGTGGTTATATTGAAATCTTAATATAAATTAAATCTTGACACTCCTATATATTTTCATTAGTGAGTATATTTATTAATGATATTCTTGTATATTTTAAAATTTATAAGGATTATGGGGCACATCTAAGGATTTTTATTTAGTAGTTTTTATTTAAAGGTTTTTAAACATATATTAAATAGTATAAATAACCATGAAAAGTGGTTTTATGACAAGGTTGTATTTTTTGGGATAACTATTGGAGAACAAATAAATGAGGTATGGATAACTCTTAGGATTAATATGTTTTATGTTGAGATAATAAAGGGTTGATTGATTTTGATAAATGTAAGTTAGATAGTATTTGAAATAAATTCAAATTTGTATTACATAAAGTAATGGAAGTTTCATGACCCTCGATAGATCAACAACAAAACCATTATGAGACAATGACCAACACAAACAAAATCATCCAACAATGCTAATTGGAATATGTTTCATCAAATCAAACGGTATAAGAATTATCTCTGCAATATATATTTAGTGACCATATACTGGGATGTTAATTCTCTTATAAAAAATAATCAAAGGAAAAACCCAACAAAAAATAAACTAGACCAAAACCAATAAATACAATCCAAAAATCAGGATATGCATCATGGCCACAAGAACCTCTTGAAATTAATTCCTCGAGCCTCCTACCTTAGACATCAAAATCCAACTAATATCATGACAACTGAAGCTATGGAATGTGGCACCTGAAAACTCTACATTTACCGACGATAAGAAAGACCTTCTAGATGAAACACAATAGTATACAACAATGGAGTCACCGGAAACCGGTGCTGTAATACCTCTAATCCTCCCTAAAACCACTGGTACACACCAAAACCGCATCCACACACCAATCACTGGAAACCAATGAACCATCATCCCAAAGCATATTCCAATAAACCCCACCAAATCTAAAATAATAAAAATAAATAATCCAAGAAAATAAGCACTGACAAAAAAACCAAGGAGAACAGTAATGGTCATCAAATAGAAATGAATGATAAACCCTGAAACCCAACTCTTGCCTTCGTTTCTCAAGTGAGATGCAATTAGGGATCCCAAAAACAGCCTGATCCATCTCCAAAATTTCATCCTCTTCTAGGAAGGGAAACAGGGATGACTCGCCACCATAGTCCTCCCCACACAACAGAGTAGATCCAAAATTAAAAAATTATATCAAGTACATCCTGAAGGAAATCATGGAGAAGAACAGATTAAAAAATCATCAGGCAATCCAAGAGATGAATTCCACTATGATACATACTTTTGAATCAAAATGAGGTCTCGCTCCATAACCAAAAAGAATGAAATCAACATGTTAGACACAAAGGGGGGTTTAATACCTATCCATATATAAATAAAAATCTCACTTTCATTTATTATAAAGAGAAATATCCATCTATAGAACAAATAAGATAAAATAAAAGTCCCATCAGAAAAGAAAAAAATGATGTCCAAGTCCCCTTAATACCCTACCATCTCGAAAATAATGAAAACCCATTAGAATCTTGACCGAAATATTCATAAAATGGAATTTTATCACCTCTCTAGTAATCAACACCCAAGAATAAACTGTAATAAGGATACACGGGTTCCTAAACCATCAAAATTGATGGATACTCATTATCATTGCATAGAATTTATTCCCAACCACCATGAAGAAAAATGAAAAGACATCATACCATGAAAATTATATCAAATCAAGGGGCATGGGTGAGTGGTCGTCGAGTGATCTAGTATCACCAACGACATGGAACCCATCAGAAAAGACTTACCCCTCAAAAGGCTATGGAAAAAAGAGAAACAAGACTATCCACATGAATAAAGAATGAATAAAATCCACAAAGGAACACACTAAAACACCTTGAAAAAAATGGAAATCCCTAACAATAGTGATGGAATAGGGTTTTTCCTTGATGGACACCAGTCATCGGGGTGCCCCTTCTCTATATATTTTTTCATTTAGATAGTATTTAGAGCCTTATAATTGATTATTGATTTAATGAAAAAGTTATCCATTATATTTTGGGTTAATTTTATCTCATTTTTTGGATTATTATATATATTGACAAGTGTGTGACTTTATGAATTAGTGGTTAATACATTTGAGGGTTAAAGATTGAGTTAGTTTTTTGAGAAATATATGATTTTTTTATTGTTTAATGTCTTGGAGGTCCAAATATTTTTGGGAAAGGTATGTTATATATAATAAATGGTTATGGTATATACATACATGATTGTATGATTGACTGATGTTGTTTAAGGAGAGACAAGTAACTTGATATAACATTTGAGAGTAAGGTACATGTTATATTAAAAGTTATATCCTGAATGATGAATATGTTAAGAATACACACACCTAATTTCATCGGTGATTAAAAATTAAAATTTTGATGATGAAATTTATTTAAGGGGGAATAATGTAATGACCTGATATTTCACTGTATATTTTCCTTAAACAAATATTATGTCTGATAGCTTTCTCCACACGTAACACTAAACTAAAATAAGTTGATACATGTTAGAAGAATATTATTAAGAAAATTTAATAATAATAATAATAATACCTTTGGTATGTAAAAATATTTTAATTAATTTAAAATTCATATTAAATTCGATTTAGAACATATAAAGTTTTGAAAGTTAATTTTTCAACAAAAGAAATTTTTCTTTATATATTATTTTTTTATTTAAAAGATAAATTTATAAATTTTAGAATTTTAATTTTAAAAAATTAACATCATGTGTGAATTTATCATGTCAAAATTATTTTAGGGTGAATTTTTGAGATTCATCTAAAATATTTGTTTTTTAGGTGAATAATGAAACAATATCAATTTTGATAATACAATCACTTTTATGACATTATCATAATACAAGAATGAATTGAATTTTTTTGAAACATTTTTTATATAATAATATATATTTATAAAGTAAATTAAATCATTTAAAATACTATATTGAATTTATAAAACTCATGTATGATTTTTTGGAAACTTAAGTAATATTTTACACTAAAAATTGTTTTTATTCGCTTATATTAAGAATTAGTTTTTATAAATTGTAGAAATTAAATATAAAAAATAGATTTGATAATTTAAATCATTATTTTCATGTTATTTAATAAGTTAAATTTTATTTTTATTTATAAAATTATGATTACTATGATTAAAGTTACTGACCATGATAATAGTGAAAGGGTTATTTTCAAAAAAAATTATTAATGTTGTTTAATTTTTATTTAATAAATTTAATTGATCTATTTTATATAAATAAATTGGTATCAATTTTAAACATAGATACAAATATATTATTACTCAATTAATTGGTAATCAATGTTATATAATATTAATAATACTTAATGATGAAAATAATATTTTTTCTACAAAACAGTTTTTCTATATTTAAATGTCTTAATTTAAAAGTTAATTTTATATTATTTAGAAATTAAATTGTACTATATGTGGATTAAATTTTGGTTTATAACACTAAAATATTTTAGTATGGCTTATCTTATATTTTTATTAAAACATAAATTACTTAGTTTAACACTACTTACCACGGTAAACAAATGGTAAAATATAAAAATCAAGTGGTAAAAGGATTGAAATATGTTTAAAACATTTTTGAAAATGAGTGGTAGAGGATTTTGAGAACTTGTATCACCAAAAAATCTATTATTTATCACTTTTGGGTCCATTGAACCTTGAATAGTTTCATTCCATTATTGAAAAATAATGGATATTCACAAATGTACCACTTTCTTCACTTATAAAAGGGGATCACTTCCACCCTTTAAATTATCAACTTTCCCTTTAAAATTTTCTTTATATACTTCCCAATATTACCCTTATCAAATTAATTTTCATTCTATAAATCTAATGGTCAGTAAAATTTATCCCAATCCCTTCATTTCCAAGGGGGCTTTCAAGCAAAAGTTCAAGGTCCCAAAGTGATTATTACTTAATCCTTAACTTTTTATTCTTAATATTTCTCTTCCAAACATATAATAACCATAGTAATATAATTAGATAGGAATAATTATTAAATTTAAGTGTTATTTTATTAATTTAATTGCCATTATTTATTCCTTCCCATCTACTTAGAAAAAAAAAATAACATTGATTGTGTGTTTGTGTGGACCGCTGCCTCCATGAGGCAACATCTTCCGTTTTTTACCACTACCTCTCTTTAATAGTTATAATGATGGAATTTAAGAATAAATTTTACATATATAACATAATTATTATTAATAATAGATAAATTATAATCCACCTTCATTCCCTCTCATTCATTTGGAAATGAAAATGGTAATTGTTCATTGTGCGGACTACCGCCTCTATGAAGTAATGTATCACATTATTCATATAGTTTATTTATTTTTTATTAAACGATATTAAAATATAATTAACCAAAATAAAAATATAAAAAAATATCATTAATATTATTAAATAATTATTATTCTAAAATAAACCACTTTCATAACCATAATCATCCATTAATTATGCTATGCTCATGTTTAGGTCGGTCTAACCACCCACTTGAAAAATGATATAAAAATATATCATGGATTATTATGGGAACTTAAATACTAATATTATTATAATTTAATATTAAAATAATTATTTTTCTATAGTTTTTTAAAGGTTATATTAATTATTTAACTTATTATTAAAATATCATCTTCAATCGCTGAAGTTTTGAAAATAAGCTCACACTAATTCAATTTTCACGCAAAATAACTAAAACACTTATCGAATGAGATAAGAGATTTATAAATCAATATAAGTTATATATTATAGTACCTTTAATGATATAGGAAATAAAAACTTATTATCAAATAATGGATACAAAAATCAACATCATAAAGCATGAACAAAACAATTAAAGTCACTAACACCTAATGGTAAAAACAAGTTATAACTAACAAATATATTTATAATCAATTATAATAAATAAAGTATATAAAATTTAATGTATATAAATAAGGTTATAAAATCAAATATTAATATATTTATATTTGTTATATAGGGGATTAGATTGAATTCGACTAATCGAGGAAACAAGGTAAGGGTTTCTTTGTCTCATTTTCAACTCCATGATACATTTTGATATTTTTCATTGTCATTTATTATATATGGTGTATTCACTCCCTTATTAATTTAATTTATTAAAATTTATTCCATTTCATGAGATTTTATTATCCATTACATTATCTTTCACTCAATCTCCTTTGATTCTTTTATTACCAATATCATTATGGTTTCGTCACTAATATCATTTTCAAATAGATATTTATTTTGAAAGATGATCAATATAAGGGATTTTTATACTTTTATCTCAAAAAATACTATTATTTTATTCTACTCTGGTCATTCTTGTGGTTTTACTAGTCTTCTCCCTATTTAATTTTCCCTCTTGGCTCATTTTTACCTATTATAAAAAAAATGACTCAATCTCTTCTTTTTGGTTGAGAATCCTTCTCTTACATGACTGTATTTATTGGATGAATTTAAAAATGTACTTATATGTTCCTAAATAATTGATAAAGTTAATTTTATACTAATTTAATTTCTTTAAAAATTTTAAATAAATTTTTTATTTTTTCTATATGTTTTATTTTCCTAAAAGTGTGAAAATATATATTTTTATTGTTTTCTATGTGAACACATCTTTCCACCTTTTTTCTATTTATATGAAAATTAATATCTATGTTTTCATGTTTTCTAAAGAAAATTCTTAATCTCTTGTTTTTATAAAATATTTTTACTTAAAATTTTATTTTTAAAATGATCAAGAATTTTTTTATTTATGAATAGATTTTTATAATACTCCTTAAAAAATTAAATATGACTAAAATTACTTTGAAATATTTTATAATTGATCAAGTATATTCTTAAAAAGATAACATCTATATTATTTCTTAATAATCTTATCAAATGTTCTTTTCTATCATAAAATTGATCTATCGCTGAATTTTTCTTTCCTAACCATCCACTGTGAATGGGAATTATTTTTTTTTCTAATTTTTTTAATATATGAACGCTCTATATTTTTTTCCTTTGATTGAATGGTGTTCAGTAGATTCCATTCATAAATTTATTAGGGAGATTATTAAATAAATTGCATACCCTTTATCTATATGGTGTAAATACGATATACTTCATTGAATGGTATCTATATATAAAGTTATTTAGTATAATTGGATAACCATTTATATTCCATGGGTTTATCATGTTTATTGATGGAATTATGAATTTTTTCCTTATGTTATTTCATTTGATAGGGATATGAAACCCATTTTCTTTTCATGGGTTATTTATGATATGATTGAATTTTTATGGAACACGTATGTAAGGATGATGATGGGTGGGGTCCTATATCACCCTTAAATGTGTTGGTTTAAGTTGATATCTCCTGAGATATTTGGGAATGGAAATAATTAGTTTGTTTACATATTTATAGGCATAATGAGTTTTCTCACATTTTTAGGCATGGATATAATGAGTTTGTTCACATAGACATGGGCATAATGAGTCTTATCATAATGTTTTCTTATATTAATGGTTATGCTATATTTCCAAGTTGTATTTCATGTTATTCCACATTTCTATGATGCCTTTCATTTCATGATACACTAAATTTCCTTATTATTCCACACTCTAATGTTTATTCTTATGGCTCTTGATTGTTGCCACATGTTACCACATTATTTTTATATATCTTTACAATGTGCCAACCGTTATGCTATGACTCATGACTTATGATCTATGATTTTTTGGGTTTAATTTTATTACTTATATTAATTATAACCATATTCTTATCTTATTCTCACTTATAATATTTGATTATTATTTCATATGTTTACCCTTACAGAGCATCTAAGCTCACCCCTTTATTATGTTACCATTTCCCCATGTTATGAATAAAAGTAATACATTTTATGTGTATAGAAGAGTGTCTTGTTTGGAGAATTTTTTATAAATTTTTAAGACTTGTTATGAATTAATCAGTTGCTTATATAGTGGTAGAAATGTCCATTATTTAAAAAGATGGGTTTTTTAGTTAATGTTTTATCCTAATTATATAAAACTATTAACATAAAAGATCATGTAAATGTATTGTAAAGCAATATTTTCTTTAAATCGTGTAATTATTATATGGTCACATATTTGGGGTGTCGCACAAACTCCCTTATATAATCGATAAACTCTTGGTTAAGATATTCTCCACTATAGTCTAAGAAGAGTTTATTTATCTTCTTATCAAGATGATTTTTTAATTTATTCTTGTATTCCTTAAATTTCTTAAAGGAATAAAACTTATACCTTGTTAACTAAACATATCCATATTTAATACATTCATTAATAAAAGTTATGATGTAAGAGTATCCACCTATATATTCTTATATAAATGGTCCACACACATCTATATGAACTAATTCAAGAAGCTTTGTAATTGTTTCACCCTTTCCATTAAATGGAGATTTAGTTATTTTTCCTTTCAAATAAGCATGACATGTATCTAAGAGGTTTAGTTTAAAAGAATCTAAATATCCTTCTTGATATAGCTTTGTTAAATTATTATCATTTTTATGACCAGGTGAGTGATGCCTTAACTGGGTGTGATATAAATCACGTGAACTTGATTTGTTATTGAATGATAACACCTGATTTTTATATTCTAGTACATAAAGACAGTTATTCAAATGTTTCATCGCATAACATATGTTATCTTTATAAAAGTAGTGGGTCTTATTTAAAAACATAAAAATTAAGTTAGTGATATCTAAAATAGACATGTAAATTATGTTTTTGGTTACATTGGGAGTATAATAATAAATTTTCAAAACTATAATCAATTTTATTAGAAATGTGAGATGGTGGTATCCAATAGTCTGTGTAACTAGTTTTACTCTATTGGTGGCTCAAATATCCACCTCATCTTTGATAATATTTTAAAATATATTTGGTTCCTATATTTAGATACAAATTTTATTACCAAAAGTTGTATCAAATACCAAATTTATAGAAATGGAGAGATTATATTCAATAATGAATTCACTTAAAATTCCCCTTGCTTCTTTATTAAGGTGCAGTTATTCTCTCAGTGGAATTTCTTGACATAAGAAAAACACACTACCTCTTACTCCTTATCTTTTCCCTTGATATTTATCCTCTTATAATAGTGATGCAAAGGTACCTTATAGTTGAAGTTAGAATTAGGATTTTTTTCATTTCCATTCCTATTACTCATCGTAAGGATTAAAGTTTTTAATGCTTTATGAATTGGTATATCTGGTGAATCAGAGTCTGTAGATTTGGGATATTCTTATCTATATTGTTCATATTAAAATTCATAATGAAACTTGAGAAACTCTAAGAAAGGTGATAATGAGATTTTTACAGAATTTCTTAGACAAATTAAAATCTATAATTTCTAAACACTCAATGTAACCAATCATATTGACTTTATAAGGTCTAGTTGGTGCATCTACTCCAAGATTGTGTGTATATAGTATCTTAGAGATCTAATACCTTTATATTTTAATTTCTCCAGATAAAGATCATGTAGATGAGATAACATAGTCTATGAATCCATGTATTTATAAAGATTTTGGTCATCACTTAGGGGTGTTCATGGGTCAGGTTGGGTCGAGTTTGGGGAAATTTTTCACTGGGCCCAATAAAAATTAGTTAGGTTGGGTTGGGTCAGACCATAGAAATTTTTTGTAATAATGCAACCCAACCCAAACTGAGGTTGATCAGGTTTGGTTAGGTATGGTCTTTCAGGTCAGGTAAATAAAAATTATAAAAAATAATATAAAAAATCTAAAACTATTAATTAAACTAAAATTAAACAAATTTAGAACATTTAAAATATTAAAAATACAAATAGACTAATAATTCCCATTAACTTCAATTCAAAATTATAAAACATTTTATTTAAAACCCAAATAAATACATCATCACAAGGAATACCCAATACATTTTTATCATCTAAAAAACATTACCTGTAATGTCCAAATAAATTAGGCTTGACCTATAAAATGACTTATAAGTATATCATCCAATGAAAAAGAAACATAAATTCAAATAAACATGCATCCAAAAAATTAAAGAAACATTTTTATCAGCCAAAAATTTCAAATAAAAAAACAATAAACATTTATTAAATTTATTTAAACATTATAGATATTTTATTTGGACATTTTATAGGTCATCCAACAAAAAATCATTATAGGTGACTATTAAATTCAATAAAAATTGCCTGTAATTTCAAAAAAAATCTCATATCGATAGGTGATAAGAGGTATATGGAGTTACTAACCCCTAAAGGAAATAAATTAAGGATTGGTTAGGTTGTTAAGGTTAAGTAGGTTAACTATTTTTCTAACCTCTAACCCGACCCAACCCGATCCCAACCTGACCCATATTAACCTGACCCATCCATATCTTGGGTCTAACCTAAACCAACCAGGTTAGGTCAGGTTGGATTTTTATGCCCTTAACATCACTATTCATAGATGATAACATGAGGCATTGGACATCCAATGCATCATCCACATGTTTTCAAAAGACAGAATGTTCCTCCTCACTTTCATCCTTAGAGGGCTCGGTGGGAACTAGGGACTCCATCACATAAAACTTTCACTCTTGGCATAGTATAATGTGTAAGTTCTTGTACCGCTCCTGAAAGTTAGAATTTTTTAGGTGATTTTTTTCTCTGATATTTATTATGGGGATAATTTCATGGTCAAATGACTTACCATTTTCTATAATAAATAAAATCATATTCTAGTACTTTTTATTGATTTCCAAGTGTGACATAATAAATTGATTTTATTATTATCCTACTATTTTATAAGATATCAATAGCCCTTGCCACTACATTTGGAATATCCTATCATGTGGATATTCTAGTAGTAAGGATCCATATTCCCCTTATCATAACTCATACTATGTCCATGAAAATTAGCCGAAGGTAATTAGGTAGATGGCCTTTCTAATTATATTAACTCATAGTTCCTTGATCCGTTGACTGGATTCCCTAATCCCAAAATCATAAAATTGAATTTCCACAACACTTTACACCAAATTTCATTAAGTAGACTTTGGTCATTACCCTAAATACTGATTTCGTTATATCAACCAATTTTATTTGTTAAGACTACTCAATAATTGAAAAATGTCCCCAACTTTTTCTTGAACAACACTTTAACTATGGGTGGATCTTAACACAAAATATGGAAGGGGTTTACTAATATAATATTTCCTTGAAAGGTTTTTTATCTTTATTCATAAATATTATTTATTTTATTCATTACATTCTTGTTAATATTATGTGTATTTTATATAATTAATTAACCATGTATGATAAAATAATTTACACATAATATATTTATTTTAATTTATATTGTGTCCTTATTAATTCATTTACTTTATGTGATCATTTTTAATCATCAAATAAACATTTCATCATATAAATAAATAAATAACCATGCACTTGAAAAAATAAAATAAACATGTGTCATGTTCATGATATTTTAACTATTGGTCGGTTTATCCAGTTAAAGATAAGCCAACCCTTGACCCTAGGGGAATAAATCCTTAAGATGATACATGGCTTGAGTTATATCATTCCACCTTTAACTTTTGTATCTCCTTGGTTGGTTTTACCTCAACTCAGTCTTGAATTGTCTCCTTTCTCCTGGAGCACCTTCCTTTATATATGATTACTCACTCAGAGGTGAGGGGAACTAAATGTTTAGGATTACATAAATAAATCATGGAAACACATTCCCATACATAAAAAGGAGGAAGGGATGATATTCAAAACATCATATTTAATTTAATAATAAACTGATCACAAAAATTCATATAATAAATGATTAAATTAAATATCAACCCAACACATACATAGGTTTTTCAAACTCATGATCATTCACAACATGCAATGGATACTTGATAAAATTCATTTCAATTCTCTCTTTATTAAGATAAACTTCACACAAGAATAAATTAACCATATTATTAATTAATTAACTAATTATCTTAATTAAAAATCCAAACAATCATTGACATTATCATCCTCCGTAATTTTAAATAAATTAAATTAATTAATTTTTATTTAAAATTATTCAGTAAATGATGTGTACTAGAGGGAGAATGATGTGTACCATTTTGTGTCTAATTAAACATATTTCTAGAGTTTAAATATTACACGACATGTACTATTGCCCATAAATTATGTGACTAATGTTGTGTATAGTCTTTATCATGTATTGTGCACTTACACGACATGTATGTCTACACGGCATGTTATTGGGTTAAGACATGTAATTTGTGTGGCATATATAACCACACAACATGCCATGAATATACATGATGTGTACTATTGGTGATTCCCATGAAGTACATAGTGTGTATGAGAAATATACATGTTGTTCATTTTCAAGATAATAAGGAAAATATTTATTAAAGTATATAATTCCACGTGACATGATGAAAATCACTCAGTGTGTACATGGTGCGGAACCCCCCCCCCCAACATAGTGTTTACAGCTAGATAAATGACATGTAGGTTGTTTTATATTTAATTAATTTTCTCTATGTGTTGACTCACATGACATGCATGTCTTGGCATATTCCTTGCATGAGTTGTCCCAAGTAACACGTCATGTACATCTTGTTACATAGCATGTAATTCATTACTGTACACCCACACCACATGCATAAGAATCTAGCATATACCTTGCATGGGTTATCACATGTTACATAGTATGTATAGCCTTCTACACATTGTTCACTTCATGTGATGTCATGTTGTTTGTTTAGCATTCAATACACAAAATATAGTAATTATGTGTCCTATACTTTGACCGAATGGTTTATGTGATTTAAAAGGGTTCAAAACCATTTGGGTTATGTGATGTGTACACCAACTAGTCATTGTGTACTCCCTGTCAAGCCGTATTTAAACTAGTGGTCAATAAATGGCATGTGATGACATTGTGTACCGATATACCACACAAAATTTCATGATTTACATGGATCTCCCTTGTGTGGTTGACCATGGGTACTGGGTGTGTACTTTTTTGTTACACATTGTGTAACTGTGTCTCTCAACCACTATCCTCAATACCTCTAGATAGGATCTCTGAGCATTCTTCATCTATTTTTGTCCTGTTCTTGGTCACATAAATTTAAACAAATGCATCATGTAGAATTTTAGATTAAAAATTAAAAAAATGAAAATGAAATCTCATTAACAAAACCATAATTTGATAAAATAATTAATAATTAATTATAAATTATAATGTTACCACTTTGATACCACTTGAAGGTTTTGAGGTGTAATGGGGGATGTTCAGACCATGATAAAAAAATCATCAGTTTCAATGAATAAATTTGAAGAACTTGATGGACAAAACCTCATAATATTTATATAGCGGATTTGTTCACATTTAATTTTTAATTAATTTAACGAAAAAAATATCTCATCTTGATAATTATTTTATCAGTTATGATCAATTTTATAGTCACTATTATAACATTGAATTATTATTGTGGTGGAAGAATCAAAACTAAAATTCATATAGAAATATTCACACATGCTCCATGAATCATGGAACATCATTGTTGGTTCACCAAGTGTTATCACGGAGGAACCAAGAACCATAATTCATTTATCATTAATCACGGTAATAAGTATTTTTATCTTCAAATAATTTTTCTCTGGTTCCATGATTCTTGATAGGGAGGAGGAGGATTGTATCTCTATATTCTCAATAGATTTCTTGAGAAGTTATCATGGTCTTGAGATAATTCTCACAGTCTTGGGAAAATTCTCTTGAGAGGGAGGAGGAGTATTGTATCTCTAACTCAAGGAAACTAGACAAGTCCCCCAAGATGGTTTGCCACATGGTAAATTAAAAACAAAGTGGAAAAAAATTTCTCATAATAAAACTAAACATGGAAAACCACCAAGGTACAACACAGAAGCAAGATAACATATTCATGAGACATGCAAAGTCAAGAAAAATAGGAAAAACAAGAAAGATAAAATAGGAAGAGTCTAAATAACTCCTTATGTGACCATCTATCACCACTAAACCATAATTCTATGAATACTATAATAACAGGATAAATCTACATGTTATATTATGCCCTTAACTTTACCTGAGTCCTACAAAACAATATCTAGAACTGCCTAAATAAAAAAGTAGGATATAAGAACAAAGCCCAGTAGGATACCATCAAAGAATCTATACAAGTTATAATATCAATAATTCATTAGTTATAGCTTTAAAAAATCCAATCTACAAAGCATTTTTGTGAAGTAAAACCATTTTATAAAAAAATTCCTTTGGTTTTAATAAAACATAATGTATTCACCAAATCCAGGAATATGTTAATAAAGTAGGTAAAGAAACATGGATGCGCCATGATATAATAATGTGAGAAAATAACCATGAAATAAACCATCATGTGATAAACTAATCATAAATGAAAAAGCACGCCATTTGGACTCTAACCTATGGGTATACATGTTATAAATGAAATAAAATCATCAATCTACGCCTAATATGAATCCAACCAATATAAATTATGGTGGAATTAAAGACACTAAAGTGGCATAAAAACTCTTGTTGTAATACATGTATAAATAGTGACAAGTCTATTTTCCAATGCACCCAAGGTTACCCAATGTACTAAGTCTATCAAAATCCATTTTAAAACCAAAACCACCCTTTAAAGAATTTAATCAAATTTTTAGCGTGTGTAAAATCATTTTTAAAGAAAAATCCTTTAAAAACATGTATCTTATACAAAAAATACATTCCAATGTTAAATCAATCAATTTAAAATAATAACCTGCAGGAATTGAAAAGAACTTAAGGCAATTCACGAATTGGAACCACTTGTATAGATACACCTACCTCAAGAATGGAGGAAACATAATCACCTTTGGAAATAGAGATTAGAAATAAGTAGATTAGCCTACTAAAGAAAAGGAATAAGGGAAAACTAAAAATTATCAATCAAGATCACATCTTGGTTATTTGACCTTAGAAAAACCGTAGCACACACACTACTGCCAAACCGAGTTCAGTAAGAAAAACAAGGGGAAAGGCGATTATGTGTACCTAAAAGAACACAACCCACTGCACTAGTGATCAACCACCCCAAGAAAAGTGATCCTGAGGAGGGAGAAAGACCCAAAAATTCCTAGTATATACTAGGGAATGAGGTAGATTATTACACTATGAAAACGGAATGGCGTTACATGAGTGATGAATAAAACCCACTGGGCATGAGGGATTTATGGTGTAAATATCATTCATATGCCGTAAATTTCCAATAAATCATTTACACTAAAAAAATGTTTCCTCAGATTAAATTATCATGAGAGAAAATTTTACATCATAAGAATGAGTTTTACAGCATACAACCATTTTATAACATAAAATATTTTATGGTTTGATTCATTTCTATAGCTTATTCCCACCGCTAAACTTACACCATAATCTAGGCATTTATAGCATAAATATCTCCTATAGAAAATAAAAAATACAGACCTCTGTAAGAAACTCCCAGCAACATCCCAATGAACTCTAAATACTTTAACACATTTATACCCATAATCCATTTATTCAAACAAAAATACATCCCTAGACTTTAGGTTATTTTCCTTAATAAAAACTCTTCATCCCCATATGGCTTGAAATGTATCCAAACAAAAAAGGGAGTAATTAATAGATTTAAGAATTACTTGAAGGAAGGTAACAAAATGTTACACTCCTACTATCTCTTTAGGAGATCTATCTTTTTTTATGAAATGTGAGACATTCATCGACCACAGCTTTCTTGTCTAAGGGATTGTATAGATAATATTATTTAGTTTCTTTAGGATATCCTATAAGGATTCACTTCAGCCTCGTTATGTTGGTTGGTTTCCAAAGATAGACTTAACAAATTTCTCACATCCCCATACACAAATATATGAAAAAAAAATTTCTTCCCACACCATAACTCATAATGAATTCCTCTTGTCTCTTTAGTTGGCACTCGGTTTAGTACGTGTGTTGAAGTTTGCAATGTGTAACCCCAAAAGGATAGTGGAAGGATTGTATAAATCATCATTGATCTCACCAGGTATAGGAAGGTGCACGTCCTCCTTTCAATTAAACCCTTCCATTATGGTGTACAAGGAGGATTTATTTTTGATAATATCCCAAACTATAACAACATGATATTTCACAATATATTTTACTTAAAGAAATATTGTGTCTGGTAGATTTCTCCACACACAACACCGAACTAAAATGATCCAATACATATTAGATGAATATTATTAAGAAAATTTTATAATAATAAAACCTCTAGTAAATACAAATATTGTAATCAATTAGAAATTCATGTGAAATTCGATTAAAAACACTTAAAGTTCTAAAAGAATATTTTTCAATAAAAGTAATTTTTCTTTATATATTTTATTTTAATTTCAAATATAAATTTAAAAAAATATAATTTTAATTTTTAAAAATTAACTTAGTTTTTTAATTCAGCATATCAAAATTATCTTAGGTTGAATTTTTGAGATTATACTAAAATAATTTATTTTTAGGTGAATAGTGAAAAATCTCAATTTTGATAATACCATCACTTTTATGACATTATCATAATACATGAATGAATTTAAAGTTTTTGAAACCATTTTTCTATAAAAATATATACCTATAAATTAATTTAAATCATTTAAAAATACTATATTGAATTTATAAAACCCACGTATGATGTTTTATAAACTTAAGTAATATTTTACTCTTAAAACTGTTTTCATTCACTTATATTAAAAATTAGTTTTCATCACTTGTAGAAATTAAATCTAAAAAATGTATTTAATATTTTATATAATCATATTATTTTTATTTAATAAGTTAAATTTTATATTTAGGCATAAAATTATGACTACTAATATTAAAGTTAATATCCCTAATAATAGTGAAAGGGTTATTTTCAAAGAATTGTTTTATTAATATTGTGTAATATTTATCTTACAAATTAAATTGATATATTTATATAATGAATTTTATATGATTTTTAAACATATATAAAAATATATTATCCCTTATTTAAATAGTAATAAATGTTATATAATATTATGAATACTTAATGGTGGAAACACCATTTTTTTACAAAAAGATTTTTCTATGTATTAAAAGTTTTATTTTAAAAGTTAATTTTATCTTATTTAGAAATTAAATTATACTATATGGGGATTAAATTTAGGTTCATCATACCCAAATTTGGTAATATTGGTTATCTTATATTTTTAATAAAACATAAATTACTTAGTTAAAAACTAGTTACTAAGGAAAAAAACCAAAACAGAAAAATATAAAAAACAAGTGGACAATGGCTTGAAACATGTTTAAAACATGTTTAAAAATGGGTGTGAGGATATTTATCGACCTTATATCAACCCATACTCAATTATTTCTTACTTTTAGATCCATTTTCCCTTAGATGGTGTCATTTAATTATTGAAAAATAATGGGTATTCAAAAAAATAATTTTCCTCACTTATAAAAGGGGATCACTTTCACTCTTACAATTCTCCTCTTTCACCTTGAAATTTTCTTGATCTCCATCCCAATTTCCCTCTCCTAGAATTCCATTTCACTTTTGAAAGACCCTAGTCACTAGAAGTGTGACACTCTCCTATCATTGATACTTTTTATTTTATATTATCTTAAATTAATTTTGTGCCAATTAATTTTTGGAATTCCAAAGCTTAAGATTTTTTAAATTTTAAGAATTTTTGTATGATTCAAGATCTTAACAATGTTAAAAATAACCATGAGAAAAATATTCATGCGGGTCTATTAAAGGTTCAGTTCTATTCAGATTGGTTAGATAAAATTTAGTTAAACTATGTGGTGTCTTAGAGAAAAATTTTTGGCCTATGTTCGGGTTCTCTGATAGGGGAAATATGGTTAGCGCATGGTTTATCAAATCGTGCACATAAACCATGTGATTTACTCAGGGGGAAATTATTCTTTTCAAAAAAATACATTAATCTATTTTTGGAATTTTATCCCCTTATTCCTCACCTCCCTCATGTATATCCCCTCACTAAGACCCCCATGGTACATGTTACCCCCCCCCCCCTTATTGGACCTCCTCTCCTTAATCTATTTGCTCCTGATTTCTTCCTGATTATTGGCCAATTTTCCATCGTATGAATTATTCTCCCCTCTATTTCCTTTTTCCATGTGTTTTTCTTCCTCCCCCATTTGGTTTACCGAAACCTTAGGGGTTACAGGCTGTTCAATTCTTGATATTCTTCTCATTTTTAGGGATTTTGTGGGTCCCTTCTTGCTTGTTTGGGAATCCATTATCGGAGGTGATGTATTTTGAACCATTTTGGATCACTTTTAATTGATTTGAGGTAGGTGTTTCTTTGGAACTCCCTTTTCATTCATGTTATAAATTTTTTGTATGTTTTAAAGGATTTATTATAAATTTAGAAGCATGTTATATGACATAGTAGGGTTTCCTTTGTGTTTCAAGTGGATTTTGCGATACTATGGGATTATTCCACAAGTTAAGTTCTTGTAAAATTGATTGAGTGGATATTTTAAAATGTTTTGGGTGTTTAAAAATTTCTCATGTGGTTTTATATGTGGTTAGAATACCCACTTTGGTTTTAATTGGATTTCAAAATGTTTTAGATACTTAGCATGGACCTTGGTCACATTCCAAGTGTTGGTTTAAATGCTCATTTGGATTTTCTAAAGGAATTTAAATGTTTCAAAAATATATTTGATGTTTGTTCCTATTTTTAATTGGATGTGATTTATTTTAAAGTATTATTTTATTAAAAAATGGGGTGGCCCTCTTTGAAATGATTTTGAGACCATGGATCTCATGGTGATTTGAAATTCCATTTAAAAATAGTTTTTAGGTTTTATAAAAAGAGTTCTTAGAACCATTTAGCTTCCTTTGAACGTGGGTTATTATTAAAGAAGGCATTTTTTTAAAAAGTGAATTTCTAAATAAGGTTCCAAATGTGATTTCAAAAAATGATTTCAATAGAGGTTTTAAAACTAGTTTACAAGTGTGGTTTGAAAAGTGCTTTTCAAATTATATAGAAATGGCTTGGCATCTTAATATTTATGTTTTGAAGGCCCATTTGGCACTTTAAGTATTATTTTTAAAAGTGAGAATCCCCATGTAATGTTTGTGCATGTTGTTTCTTGTGACCCTAAAATAGATTTTAAATTGTATGTTATAACCCTTTGTATGTTCTATAACTAACATATATACATAATACTAAATGATAAAACAAAACTAGTTCGTTGCGATAAAAAAAAATATCCAAAATTAACCTAAACGATTATCATTTAATATTTATCTAATGATTCATCCTCATACCATATAACTGAATGATATATATAAACATTTAAACTTTTATATGAGAATTATTAACTAATAATTACAATTCTAGAGAATTATACCCATTTTATATGAACTTCCATACTCATACACAAGCGAAGCGATCATGAAAACCAAGAAAATGAACACTCCCGAATGATGAAATTAAACTCTATAACTCATAAAAAAGACCATAAATGAACTTAATAAAACTATAATGAATAAAATTCATGTATAAAAGGTTATGTATTGGTTAATTAATTAATTTTATTTGATTATCCAAGATATTAAAGTGAAGAGATCTTTCTGACATATGGTAAGGGGATTTCTTACCCAAATATATTTCTTTGGGCTTTCCCTCTTTCACTCCTTTTTTAGTATTGATGTTCAATTAATGTTATTTAAATATCATTTGTTTATCCTTACCTTTTCTTTTTGGGATATAATTTTTTCCAATCTAGTTTTATGTCAAATGCAATGATTTTTCTAAAAGAACACTTCTTTCTAAAAATACATCTTTTACTCCTCATGCCTGAATGGCCCAAAGGACTTAAATTTTTATTTATTTTTGATAACCCCCCTTTAAAGGGATGAGGGGTAACCCTTACAAGGCCCGTAGGCTCAGAGATTACATGGCCCATAGGCTTAAGATATTACATGACCCGAATGTCTTAGGGAATTCAACTAGACTATCTACAAGGAACTGCCCCTCCCCAGCATCTACATCCTGATAGTAGCCCTTATGAGATTGTATCTTATTTACTCAATATTGATGGTTCTTATACAAAGTATGTTATTTCCTCTTTAATTTGGGAACCATAAAGTTTATTCATGGATTTATTGTTTTTTATATGAAATGCATATCTTTCCATGGGTTATTTTATGTCCAATATTGATATACATTCTATGTTTCATTTTTATGAATTTCCACATTATATGCCTTTATCTAATGCTTCCTCACTTGATTATGATGATTATTTTATTCTTATATTATAATGGTTATTATTATTCTCACCCATTTTATATTTATTCATGTTCTTATCTATCCTCTTATTGGGCTTGTAGCTCACCCCTTTTTTGATGTATATCCTCGAAAAAATACTTGTACTAAGGAGAATGTGAAGACCAATAAAAATCTATATAAGAGGGAATTAAATAAATTATTATGTATTATTATGTAAAATTTATGTATGGTTCTAATTTTCCAAGGATTCTAAATCTTTGGATCCTGGATTTGTAGCACTATTATGGTGTTTGTCTTTAAAATGATGTAATAGTAATGTAAGAAAAAGTGGGGTATCTATAGACCCCATAGGTGAAATATTTTATATTTAC